>OY728125.1:1558868325-1559368325 GCA_963277665.1 Viscum album
ACAGTGTATATAAGAAAATAAGATACATAATTTCTAATGCCTATATTCAAGGATTGCCTAGTAAGATATTGGAAGTGGATCAAGGAATACATAATCCTTAAGGATCTTGTTGGGAGTACATGAGTTTTATACTTTAAATTCTTCAGGGAGATCAGGATGAGGAGTATGATAATGATCAGGGGAGTGGAGGGACTGTCCAAGGGGGGTGTGGGGTGTCCAGGGGGGTGCGGGGTGTCTAGGGGGGTGGGGCCATCCAGGGGGTCGGAGGTGTCCAGGGGTTTGGGGGGTGTCTAGGGGGGTCGGGGTGTCCAGGTGGGCGGGCTGTCCATGGGGGTGGTCAGGTTGTCCAATGGGGTAGGGGGAGTCCAGGGGGTGGACGGGATGTCCATGGAGGTGAGCGGGGTGTCCAGGGGTGGGTGGGGCTGTCCGGGGGGGTACAGGGTGTCCAGGGGGTGGGCTGTCCAAGGAGGTGAGCGGGCTGTCCAAGGAGGTGAGCGGGCTGTCCGGGGGGTACAGGGTGTCCAAGGGGGGTGCGGGGTGTTCAGGGGGGTGGGTGGGCTGTCCAAGGAGGTGAGCGGGGTGTCCAGGGGGTGGGTGGGGCTGTCCAGGGGGTATAGGGTGTCCAGGGGGTGGGTTGTCCAAGGAGGTGAGTGGGATGTCTGGGGGGGCGGGCTGTCCAAGGAGGTGAGCGGGCTGTCCGGGGGGGTACAGGGTGTCCAAGGGGGGTGTGGGTTGTCCAGGGGGTGGTCGGGCAGTCCAAGGAGGTGATCGGGGTGTCCAGGGGGTGGGTGGGGCTGTCCGGGAGGGGTACAGGGTGTCCAGAGGGTGGGCTATCCAAGGTCGGTTGTCCGGGGGTGGGCGGGCTGTCCAAGGAGGTGAGCGGGATTTCCGGGGGCGGTATAGGGTGTCCAAGGGGGTTCGGGGTGTCCAGGGGGGGTGCGGGGTGTCTAGTGGGTGGTGGGGTCGTCCAGGGGGTTGGAGGTGTCCAGGGGTCGGGGGGTGTCTAGGGGGGTCGGGGTGTCCAGGTGGGTGGGCTGTCCGCAGGGGTGGTCAGGTTGTCCAATGGGGTAGGGGGAGTCCAGGGGGTGGCCGGGATATCCAAGGAGGTGAGCGGGGTGTCCAGGGGGTGGGTGGGGCTGTCCGGGGGGTACAGGGTGTCCAGGGGGTGGGCAGGCTTCCCATGGGGGGTACGGGGTATCCAGGGGGTGGGCGGGCAGCCCATGTGGGTGGAGGGGCTATCCAGGAGGGTGGGCGGGCTGTCCAGGGGGGTGGGCGGGCTGTCCACGGGGGTTGGTCGGGCTGTCCACGGGGGTGGCGGCGCAGTCCAGTGGGTTCGAGGGTGTCAAGGGGGTGGGGGGCTTTCCAGGGGGTGGGGGGGCTGTCCACGGGGGGTGGTAGGGCTGTCCACAGTTGATTCATTTGATGAAATAGTATAGGTATATTTATATGTAAAGAATACCCCCACAATAATCATGCAGCCATGTCATTAGTCTAAACCCCTAGAACACATAAAATAAGCTAGTATGGACATTTACTAAAATATTTAACACCATAATAAAAATACACTCTAAATATAGTTTGAGAGTATATAATGGTGTGTGTGAAAAAAATGATATTAAATCAATTTAAATGAATATGGAATAAATGAGGGTTTACAATACACTAAGATTACCTCAAACAATCCAAAACCACTATAGCGCCACATATTTAGCTTCATGAAACAGGACCTGGAAATCTTACCTATGTCTTTATTGATGACCACCTAATTGGAACACTATTTATGGTTCTTGAAAACAAGGAACAAACTATGTTTGGTCTCTACCAACTCAATAACCCCCTTGTAGATCATAATCTTGTTTCCCCTTATACTAAAATGGTCTCACTGGAAGCTACTTCTAATGCTGGTCCTAAACCATTCATTCTCCACAAAACAATGATCAAAGAATCATTGGACACATCTTAATGATGATACAAGCTCATCACATAAACACATCAAAACAGAAACAAAAACATATAGGATGGGTCTAAATCAAAAACATAATTAGATAAATTTCAATAAAAAATAAGGTACCAGTTAATAAGATACCTTAAACACATCAAAATAAAAACAAAAACATAAACACATCAAAATCAAAAACACAGAAACAAAAACATATAGGATGGGTCTAAATCAAAAACATATAGGTTAAATCAAAACAGAAACATAAACATAAACACATCAAAATCAAATCTAAAAAATGAAATATTAGATAAATTTCAATAAAAATAAGGTTCCGGTTAATAAAATACCTATTTTAGGATGGGTCTTATGAGATTCTGAAGTAGATTCAACACCTTGGATGGGATGGAAGAAGAGGAACCTGAAGGAGCTCGAAGATCCAAACTGGTCCGGCAGAAGGAGCTCCAAAATCGTTTGTTGCTCCCGTTTAGGGTTTTGTATCGCGAATGGGGGAGAGGATGGGTCGTTTCCAATTTGGGGGAAAGTTGTGCCAAGGGTTTTTAAAAACCGTTGGTATATATTTTCAGGACACACCTATACCAACGGTTCTAAAGAACCGTTGGAAAAAACCTCCCCCAAACACATTTTTACCAATGTTTCAATGAGAACCATTGGTAAAAATCCACTAAATACATCAATACCAACAGTTTACTAGAACCGTTGGTAAAACCATCCCTAAACCATCCTTTACCAATGGTTCTATGAAACTGTTGGTATGTAAGTGTGGGGAAAACCCCACATTCCAGTAGTGTATATCATTAAAAAATCTATACTGGAAAAAACTCATTTTTAGTGGCGGTGGGAAATGTAGCGGTGGTGGTACTATAGAGGTACTGTAGTAGTGGCGGGCCACACAGTAGCAGTGGTGGGTATTGTAGCAAGTACTGTAGCGGGTACTATAGCAGTCTGGTTACTATTCAAAAAATGTACCATGGGCCAAGAATGTAATGGGATTCATTCCAACTGGGCTTTTGGGCCAAAAATATTATGTAATAAAGTGGCTTGTTGGTTGGGTTATCCCTTAGGGGTTATGACCTGCCTTTCAGGCCTATGTGTGTGCGGTGTGTGTGTTTAATATAATTGTACCCCTAAGCACCTAATATAATATAAATATTGAAATACCTTTTTCAGTTATATGTTATAGTTTAATTTAGATTAAAATGTTTATATTGAAATTATAAGTATGGTTTATAATGGGTTTATAAATTACAAAAATAACACATAAATATAAAAGTGTTCGTATTTAAAATTATTAGTTATTCATAATTACTTAATTTTAATTGTATAAATTAAATAAATTCTTTAAGAAATTGTTTTTAATAATATTGAAAGGAATTTTTATAATTGATTTGATGAATATTTAAATAATATTAAATATTATATATTTAGATTATGAAAATTGTTTACACAATAAACATGGAGTATAAAATGTTTATATTTTACATAATATCACATATTTAAATTAAATTTCATAAAATAAATAATATTAAGGAGTTCATATTAATAGATAATCATAGAGTGTTTATATTTATCTAATTATGTATTTCCAAAATTCTTGGCCTAATTATAAAATGTTTATAATAGATCTATTTATGAATTATTCATAAATTATTTATCTCATGTTTAAATGTATGAATTATTCATTTATTTATTTTATCATTTTTTTTATTAATCATAGATTTAAATTATTTATATTATGAATATGTGTGTATGTTTTAGTTTAAATTGTTAAATTGATTATAAGTTATCATACATGCATCTAACTAGTTACATGAAACGCATGATGATTTATTTAGTTTTATTCTATCTTGAATTTAGCTTATAATAGGTTAAGATTTTGAAATTAAAGGTTAATTATAATTTATATATATTAGGTGTTAGAATTATTATTGAAATAAGAGCTTTATTGAGTGAATTATCCTCTGGTATAGGTACTTTGGTTCAGACTGCTCACTAGCCTGGAGGAATATTCCTTGTCTAGAAAAGTGGTGGTTGGTTATTTGTCACTCTAAACTTCATCTTATGAGGAATGTTAATTTCATATGATTCTAATATTTTATATTAAAGGGTTTGATGTACCATATTCATTGGATGCATCTAGATACATATGAATATAGTTGTCTTTTGATTTGGGTTAGTAACACAAGCTATGAGTTGTGTAAAGAGTTACACATCAATATGGTTTGAACATACTGATTTGGTGGAAGGAATACATTTCCAAACTAAATCATTAGAAGTATGCATAAATAAAGGGAATAACAAGAGATGAGATGGTGAGATTAAATATCATTCAAAATATTAATTGTTAGATTCCTTCCAAAGAGGCACTTTCCAAGACCTTGATCATCCAATCAGGTAGGTCATGCCATATCTAGATGCACTTGGATTATCTTTTGTATGGAAAAAAAGTTATGGGTGAACCTAATAGGATTAATTGATCATTATTGGAATTTTTTTTGGTTACACTTGGGCAAGAAACCCTAATAGGATTAGGTTACTAGAGGAATAAAGTTGAGTTTATCTATATAATGGTTTGGGAAAAGAGTTTTCTAATCATCTATACAAGAGTCATATATGATATGATTAGGATTATTCCCTATATAAATAAATAATTGGTGAGATAAAATCCATAGTTATATCATTTAATACTGAAATATATATCTTGGACCACTAATGGATATGATGTATATTAAAAGGGGTCATCATTTTAGTTGGAGTTCATTTAAAAAAAGTCTATATTAAATGTTTATAATACATGATATTCATTTGATGAAAGCTTTTATAAAAGATAAATTCTATCATTATCCTAAAAAATATCTTTGAGATCTATTTAAAAATAATAATTTTAATGTAAGAAACTTCATAAACTAATACAAACTTAATAAAATTTATTAATTAATAGAAATTATATGTGTTAGAGAAATTCCTTCCTAAGTTACCAACTATTGAAGTTATTCAAAAAATGTATATAGACACTTATGAGAATTATATAATGACTCACTCAATGTTTCCTAAGGTGTATTCTGGATATTGAATTCATTATTTTTTTCATCATTGGAAATCTTTCAATAATTTGAATGAGTTCAAGAAATGTTTACCCTCTTTTCTCAAAGTGTTGAGAATAGATGAACTAGGGAATATGATGTCCCGGTTCTGGTGTGATATAGATAGTAAAATTGGATAAAATTTTAAACCATATGAATAAAAATTAGTTATAAAATTAAACAATGTTTCTTTGAGTATCTATTTAGGGTCATTGAAACCTAAAGTTGTCAAGAATGATGAGTAATGATTTCATTGTATGGTATTGTTTTAAATACCAGAAGGAGTTTGGGAAACTCTATGAAATGTTTATGTTAGGTAATGATTTTATAGAATCAATTATTTCATTTTCAAAGGTATATATAATGTATACATTATAAATGTTTTAAATACATAGGAGTTCAAAATCAAGGTAAGAGTTTATAGAGTTTGTAGATTTTATTCACCTGAAAAAGTAAAGGGTAGTTGTATCAAAGAATTGAATGTAATGGAATTTATCAAGATCATATGGATCTTTTTAAAGGATGTATATCTTCATCTCATTTCTCTTATATGGTAAGAGAAGTTATTTTCCAATAAATATTCTTTATAGATAATGTGAGATGATAGATTCAAATACACATGGTTTATGATTTATCAGATTCTATGACATATTTGAGAATAATATAATGGTATAAGAAGTTTTATCTGGGATAAAATACTTAATCCAATTGTTTGTTAAGATAAGAGTGATTTGACCCCACCGCCTTTAGTGGTATACTTTAAAGAATAAAGTATTATTTTCAAAATATTTCTTCAAACATATAAAATAAAATATATAATTTAGAAATAATATTTTGTTTATTAAATATTCCTAATAAAATAAAATAAGTTTCATTTCCTAAAAAAGGATTATGTATATCTTAGCATGATATTCTAAATATTATATTGTTTATAAAATTATAGTGGAAGTATGTTTGGACTTAGAAAAGTTCAACGTTAGAAAATAATGGATAATGCTAGTCAATATAAAAATTGAATATCATTTAATATCCTAAAACGTTAAGGATATGTCAATAAATGATTAATTTAAAGAGTTTCATTAGTTATAATAGATTCCAAGGATGGTGATGGTGAAAAAAATAGAAATAATAAAAAGTTGAAAACATAATTTATTAACATCATAGCATTTTATGTTTTGATGTAAAGGGGTTTGAATGTCTATTCAAGGAGTTGAACATTAAGAATATGATTTATAAGTCTCACCATTATTTAAAGTATATTAATTCATTAATTTTATTCTCTAAAGAGTTTAGTGGGAGGTTTTTATCAAGTAATCATATGGTAATGTGGTAGGAATTACATTGAGATGAAATGATTTTAACAAAACCCGTGAAAATGAAACAAACATAAATTTTGATATAAAATTATGTCATATGTGATATGTTAGATAGGATTTTATGTATGTTTTTTTAATTATTCTTAAAGGAGTTTCGGAATATAAAATTTATCATGTTATATAAAAAGAAATATCAACTTTATCATTATTTCACATTTCATGTGTGTGTGTATCATGAAGTAAAATGATAATTGACCACTCAAAGTATGGATTTTAGTTATCTCTAATATATGTTCAACATGGAGTATTATAATTTTTCATGAAATATTAAGGTTATCATGATTATGATTCTTGTATCAAGATATGAGCTCATGAGGCACAAAATAGGTTTTTTCTGCATGGTGAGCTGCTAAGTATATATCATATAGTGTTTCGTAAATTATATCTTTCGTATAATAGGGGTGCATGGTTTATATTTAGAGTCCCAAATACCTATGTTTGGAGTGATAAATAACATGAAAACCTCCATACATGATATATTTCTTGCTAAATCCTTGATTCTTATCTAATCAAGGGGTTTTTGGGAATGTTTCTGATCATGTCATCAATTAGAGCTTAACCAAGATACAATTTTTCTCTCATATAAAGAGTATGACATCTGGGCCCTTGATTGAGATAGAATGAGGAAGTATAAAATAGTACATAGATAACTAGTGTGATGTGATTATCTATTCAGGTGATGTGCATGTCATGTACTCATCTATAAAGTTGAACGGTATGTGATCTATTCATTAATCTTATTAGTATATACTTGTAGAATCAAGAATGTATGAGTTGGCCATATGGGATTGACATACTCTATGTCTCATGGTCACTCGATATCTTGGAAAAGGGTATTATATGAAAATAAATTCTTTAATATGATATAGATGGTGGACATAGGTATAGAGATTCATGTATTTGATAAAGATCATGTCAAATCCCTTTGTAGCTTGAGTAGCATTAATGTAACAACCAATGATTTTTTATCCTTTATAATACATAATATGTTTTATAACTTGTGTCACATGATACACCCAGCATAAACAAACAACAAAATATTAAGAATAAATTATTAATAATAAACACTAAGATAGTAAACTATTAACAGTTATTACTTTTCGAAGGTAAATAATTAATGTGAGTTAATACTAAAAAGGTTATTTTCAATAAAAGACATTTTCTTATTATTTATATTTTATTTTAAAAAACTAAATAAGAATATTTTATAATTTAAATTTGATAAAGTAAAATTAATTTTTGAATTTATCACAATAAAATTAGCTTAGGATTTATTTTTTGGTATTTTTCTAAAATAATTGGTTTTTAGGTGAATAATGAAAATACTGGTTTTTATAATACTTCTACTTTTATATAAATTTGAAGTTTTGAAACCATTTCCTATAAAATTATATATTATAGATTATAATAAATCATTTTAAATTACTATGTTGAATTTATAAACCCATTCTAAACATTTTGAAAATTTATGTAGTGTTTTAATGAAAACTGTTTTTTGACTGTTTTGCTTAATTAATTATAACATGATGAAATGAAATTATTTATTTCTTTTCATTGGTTTAGACTAGTACCACATTATTTTAATAATCCCAAATCATTTTTATTATATTTATAATGAATTTCATATTTTATGATATTCAGCTATTTTTTTTCTAAATTGATAAAATTGTCTAAGTCTTGAACCTACCTTGAAAACCTACCGCATGTGTAATGTACCTAACATGTGAATTAATTGAACTGTTCATGAAGGTCAAGTGAACATTTGGAATCTACTAAATGTGCAATCAACTAAACATGCATCTGATGAGAAAATTATATCCAAGTCATGAACTTAGTATTGAAGTTCAAGTGACCACAAGAGTACTAAACCTACTGTGAATTGAAGATCAACCTACCACATGAAGAATTCAACCTACCATGTGAATAACCAAGTTACCATGAAATGGGTAAGTATAATTTTTCTAATTCTTGTACTGATTATGTTTCTGTATTGTAGTGACTACAAGAAAAAATTACATACCGTGTGAGAAAATGAAGCTACTGTATGAATTAATGTAGCTACCATATAAAGAGATCTTGTGATCACAGGAGTAAATCAAGTTAGTATGACAACCGACCATGCCAACTGAAAATACCAACCAACCATGATCCAAATTAACTATGTTTTAAGTTAATACAACTGACCATGTATGACTTAAGAGGAGTATTTTTCAAATCCTCAGTGACTATATTTTGGAGCATTAATTGTTGAGCCAGTTCATTTAATAATAAAATGTGTATAAGGATTAAAAAATTAATATCATCCAATGGATATTTTAGATAAAATCTCTCCTCAATATGTAGAGATTCATGTTGAAAAAATATAGTGTAAAAATACCAGTGTGTTTGTGATGAAGACTGATATTCTATTAAATAGTATAAAATCTTCCACGACACTCTATTTTCCTGAACTTCTATAAAAACTAGTTTGATCACTTTTAAATACAAATTCATGTACTTTTGAATAACTAGAGATGGTCAGACTAAGCTGCATAGAATATCCTCACTTTTTATTCCTTTCACTTTTTATTCCATATTATATTTTGAGTTTACACTCTGTTTATTCTTTAACATAGACTTTTTATGGTATTGGAGAGTGATACAAACTCTCCTTAATTATTTTTCATATTTACTCTCATATAGAACTTTGAAAGAGGCTATGTATCCTCGACTACTTGCGCACAGTGGTTATTCATTTATTTCTCCCATGTAGAACTGTGGAAAAGGCTTTGTGTAGCTTTGGAAATCCTTATAGACTGTTGCTTTTATAAAACCCAATCTAGGTTATGGATTATATTATTCTTTAATAAAATTCTTAGTATCAGGTGATTACTAAGTGGAGATAATTAGGTTCAGCATTAGAATGGACCTCTTGAATTTATTCCATTGTGTGATTTCCAATTTTGTTTTCTTTGTTTTAAAAAAAAATAGTATATGTTTTCAAAAACTATAATATAAAAACATTACTTTGATATTTAACTTTAATTTTTATTCTATATATGATTCTTGATACAAGTAAATCTATTTCAAAATTTAAGAGTTTTAAAACTATTTTAACTAAGTTGAGATCGAACATATAAGAACCATTTTGGAATATCAAACTATATACTTCTATAGTTTTAGTTAAATTGTAGGATTTAACTTTAAATCATTTTAAATATAAATTTTAATTGGAAACTCAATTAACCTCCCTCTTGAGTTGTCCACTGCGACATATATTTGGTATCAAATGATCTTTAAATTACTTTTAACTGTGATCTAGTTTTACTAAAAGATCAAATAATTCTATTTTTTTTTAATTTCTATTTTTATGTATAATAGTAGATAATAGGGGGTGGATAATAAGAATACTCTTTATTTTAATGGTTCTAATTATGCTCAGTGGAAGATCAAAATAAAAAATCCATATAGATAGCATGGGATTTGATATTTGAACCATAATTGAGGAAAAATATGAAAACCCAAAGATACCAGAGATAAATCGAGCAATGTCACTAAGGTCACATATTATTGTAATTTTAAAGATATTAATTAATTATATTGTGAATTAAGGGGAGATAATTTTTATAGAGTATCTTCTTTTTCTACTTCTTTTGAGATCAGGGACAAACTAACTATTTCTCATGAGTGAACTTCCAGTGTTAAATAGATGAACTTAAATAATTATACCATTAAATAAAATTCATTCAAGATGAAACCTAACAAACTAATTTTTTATATGTATCTCTAGTTTAATGATATTGTGATCATAATTCATGCAATTAGGAAGAAAATTGGAGATAAAGATCAAGTGATGTGACATCAATAATACTTGCCTAATGGGTGGAGAGGAATCTATATTTCCATTAGATAATCATGAAACATAATTAAATTGAAGGTTAATATACTTATTATAAATATTATAATGTATGAGGAGTAACTAAAAGTAAATAAATAAAAAGAATAATAATAAAATATAAATTAATTATGTTTCAATACATTTGACTCAAAATGAAATATAATATTAAATATGATAGGTTGAGTGATGATGAATCACCTTCAGATAGTGATGAGAAAATGGATTGTCATTCTAAGTGATTAAATAAATTATATAAAAATAATAAATTCTTCAAAAATAAAAATTATGGAGGAAAGTTTGATTTAAATGGTAATGAGAAAAAAGAGAGTCAATCAGGCGAAGTAGCCTATTATGAATGAAAAGGAAAAGTACACATCAAGGCTGAATGTCCTAAATTAAAGTATAAGAAAATATATGAGGACAAGTGTAAAAGGCCAAATAAGGAAATAAAATCCACATAGAGTTACTCTTAGGATAGTTCAAGTGACTCTTACTTTATTAGAGAAGGAAAAAATGATAGAGATGACATGTGTTTTTTGATAAACACATTTGAGGTATCAAATATGATTCTTGTATCTCCTTTCCATTTTTAAAATCTTTATGAGAATGAAAAAAAAATGATCAAAACATGATAAGTGAGAATTTATTTAAGTACTTTAATTTCTAGAAGATACAATCAATTAACTTAAAGATGAATATAAAATATTTAAGAAGAATTGTACTTTATCTATTCATTTTAAATATGATTTTTCTATAGAAACGGAAAAAATGCGCAATTATTAAATGATAATAATGAAATAAATATTTCCAATGAACAACTCAAAAAGGATCTAGAAAGATTTAAAAATTGTATATAAACCCTTACAAAAATTCTTAGTAAACAAACCACACCAAATATACCACTAGGATTGATTATCAACCAGGTCAAAGGAGAATTTGTAAGAAGAAATTTATTCCTAGTTCAAGTTCTCTCAACTCAGTAAATAAATCATATTCTTATATACCTAAAAAAATTAATTTCTAAAATTATAAATTATAATTATATAAAACTAGTTAAACAACTTTGGATTCTTAAATCTTTTATTATTAACATTTCAGAACCTAAGAAAGTGTGGGTACCAAAATCATTTCTTGTTTTAATTTTACTATAGGAAACCTGCTTGAAGATTACTAGTAAAAACTTATGGTATCTAGACAGTGAATGTTCCAAACAAAATATTGGGTACTAATTGATATTTAATAACCTTATCATGGTATATGTTAAACATGTCACTTTTGGTGACAATTCCAAAGGAAAGATAATTAAACTCGATCAAATTAGTAATTCTAGTACTATTTTAATTTCCAAAGTTTTATTTGTTGATGGGTTAAAAAATAATCTTCTTAGAATCACATAATTGTGTGATTATGGTTATCATGTAAAATTTAAATATAATTCTTGTAAAATTTTGTATTCCAAGAATTCTTTAGTTTTTACTACCTTTTGTAATGACAATGTTTATCCAATAAATTTAGATTCATTATTTTATCAAAATGTTTCTTATTTAAGTTAATTTTATAAAGAGTGTTAGCTTTGGAATAGGATACCAGGCCATTGAAACCTTAAATAACTTAGGAATATATCTAGGAAAGTATTAGTTATGGATCTTTCTAAACTAGATTTACCAATAGAAAAAATCTAAAACCCATGTAAAAAAGGGAAGCATCCTAAGATCTCTTTCAAACTAAAGAATGAAGTGTCAACTTCTCAACCCCTAGAGTTGGTTTTAATAGACTTGTTTGGACCCTCTAGAGTTTCTAGATTAAATAGGAAGAATTATTTGTATGTTCTAGTAGATGAATTTTATAGATACACCTGGGTATTATTTCTATCTCACAAAATGGAATCATGTTCCTATTTTTATAAATATAAAAAATCTATAGAAAACCATAGTGGAACTATAATTATGTCCTTAAGAAGTGATCATGGTCATGAGTTTGAAAATAAAGGCTTTAAATATTTATGCTCATGACATGTATAATATCATAACTTCTATACTCCTAGGACTCTACAGCAAAATGGTGTTGTGGAAAGGAGAAATGGAACTCTTCAAGAAAATTATTAGACTATAGTCAATGATTATGACCTTCCAGTTTATTTTTTGGAAGAGGCTATAAATACATATTGATATATTATTAATAGAATTATTATTAGACCAATTTTAATAAAAACCCCATGTGTGTTAGTGAATGGAAGAAAAACAATAGTTAACTACTTTTGAGTTTTTGTTTGTAAGGTGTTTATTCTCAATAAAAAGTATAACTTAGAAAAATTTTCATCCAAAAGTGATGAAGGAATATTCCTTGGTTATTAAACATCTAGTAAATCATACTGAGTAATCAATAAAATAATAAAACTTATGGAAGAATATGTATATGTAAAATTTGATGAAACGTATCTGTTGGACTCACTTGTTTTGATAATCCCAAATCAAGTTTCATCTACATGATAATAATGTTTCATTAGTGTTTATAGTTTTTATCATGTAACAATTATGTATTTTTAATCTCACTAATTTCTTTATTGAGTTTACAGTGTAACATTTTCTAAGTAAAAGGTCATCGGTATGAAGGTATCTGTTAAGAGCCTTCTATTTAAGTTACTGGTTGAGGTTACCGCTAAAGGTTACCACTAGAGGTTACTGCTAGAGGTTACCTATAGAGGTTACCACTAGATATTACCACTAGAAGGATACCTCTAGAGGTTACCGCTGGAATGTTACCTCTAGAGGTTACCGCTGGAAGGTTACCACTAGAGGTTATTAGTACAAGGGAACTGATGGGAAGCCTACCACTAGAAGCTTAATAAAGTCATCGCTAAGATGTTACTGTTGTAAGGCTACTGCTGATAAACTTACTATTATGAAGGCTACTGCTGATAATTCTACCATTGTGAAAGATACCACTGATATGTTTACCGTTGTAAGGCTACCGCTGATAAGCTTACTATTGTGAAGGCTACCGCTGATAAGTTAACTGTTGTGAAGGCTACCACTGATAAGTCTACCATTGAGAAGATACTATTGAGAATATACCATTGAAAAGATATCGTTGAAAAGGCCACTACTACCAGTCTGCTGATACTTATATCCTTACACTCTATACTTTGTCAATTTTCTTAAGATTATTCTAATGGTCATATTTTGTAAAATTAATGATTCTTACATTAATTAAGGTTGTTTGTAGACATATTTGGATACCGTATGAGGTATGAGGAACAATGCACGTGGTTTGATCATTCCTATTGTCGAACCTCGAGAATAAAATAGTATATCGAGCTAGAGAATACTGGGGGGATAAGAGAGAGAAAGATTTTACACAAAAGGACCTAAATAATGAGGACAACACACCAGCACTTACTCTATAAACTCAAGAGATTCACGAAGATCTTTTGGGAGAAAAAATTCAACACTACCTTTCTGTGCTTTTTCAAATCTCTTTCAAACCAAGAAGTTGAACACCTCAGTACCTAGAAGTCACAGCCTGAAGTTACGACACTATGTTTTGGAGACAACTTCTAGAGAAGGACTCAAACTGAAATTTCTTCACACCAAGGAGTCCAGAGCTGAAATGAAAACACATATAGCCTTTTAAACTCAATCCTCATAATATTATCTCTATTGTGTTCTTTATTTTAAATTTCTGAGTAGTGTGTGTTTGTATGTTACACACACATTGTATCTTATGCTTAAACTAGAGGGTACTGAAAATACTCACACCAAACATTTCTTACACTTCTGTTTCCCATGTATAACTATGGAAGAGGCTGTGTGTGGCCTATTTGTTTGTTTTTTCCATGAATAATTGTGGTAGATGGTGTGAGACCTGGACAGTTTGTGAAAACTGTTGTAAATCCCTATACAGGTTGTGTATCAAGTTTATTGTTAATATAAACTGATTGGTGGTAGGTAATAACCAAGTGAAGAGGATTAAGTCTCAGCTTGAGACTAAACCTCCTGTTTAATTCTATTGTGTACTTTATTTTTTAATACTCTATTTTTCTATTTTTCACTGCTTATAATTTCAAAAATAGAAAACTGTTTTACATTAACTTTGATAGTTAGTTTTGGTTGGTGTGTATAGGTTTTTAATTCAGTAAACCCTTTAAAAAGTAAGATAAGTGTTCCTACATGGATTTAACTAAGGACTAATCAACCTTTGAGATACTTGTTGAGAAATTGAACATTTATATCTCTACTACCTTAATTAACTCAACTGTTTCAAATTGGTGGATTTTTTCATAAAGTTTTTAATAGAAATTTTAAGTAGAAACTTAAATCACTCCCCTATTGAGTTTCCACCTTGACCAACATTTGGTATCAGAGGAGTGTTTATTGATACCATAAGAACTTTTTTTCAAGCTTTTCATTCTTTTCAACTGTGATTTTAGTTGTATCTTAAAGATCTTAAAATTTCTGTCAAATCTAAATTTTCAGTTCTTTAAATTCTAATTAGATATAAATAATCGAGTTGAGGGTGAGGCTACTAACAGGCTACCTTTATTTAATGGTAATAACTATGCTCAGTGGAAATTTAAAATTAAAAAGTATCTAGAGAGCATGGGTCCTAAAATCTGGGACACAATTGAAGAACAACATGCATTACCTACTATCACTAGGGACACATGGTATTAATTGACTAAAGATATATATAATAATAAATATAAATAAATGAATGCACTATACTATGCTCTATGTGATGAAGAATTCAATAGAATATCTTCCTGTAAAACTGTATATGAAATTTAGGATACTTTAGATGTTTCCCATGAGGGAACAACCAATGTTAAAGAAATGAGATTAAATACTTACACTATTAAATGTGATAATTTTAAAATGAAGATTGATGAACCTATCTTTGAAATATGTCTCAAGTTCAATGAAATAGCAAATACCATGAGTCTTCTTGGGAAACTAGTGGATAGTAAGGATCAGATTATGAGATTGCTTTGATGCCTACCTAATAGATGGAGAGGAACTTTTGTTTCTATCTGAGAATCCTGTGACATAAGAAATCTACTAGTGAAGGAACTAATTGGAAAGCTCATGATGTATGAAGAAGAGCTTAAGGTGAATCAAGAAGTAGATAAAGAACTAAGAAAGAAATATATAGAATTCAAGACTTCTACCTCAAAGAGAAAAGACAAGTAAAATGTTCAAGTTCTTGTAGATAGTTCCACCAGTGAAGATTCAGATTCTGGCAGTGATGAGTATATGGATCATCTTGCTAGAATATTCAAAAAGTTCTACTGAAAGAATAATTTCTTTAGAAATTAAAACTATATAGGAAGGTATGATAGTAAAGGACATTAAAAAAAGGATAGAAAATGGAATGAAAATACAAATTAGATAATCAGTTGTGAGTGTAAAAGAAAAGGTCATGTAAAGGCTAATTTCCCCAAGCTAAAATTCAAGAAGAAATGTGAAGATAAGGTGAAGGTGTATAAAAAGGATATAAAAGATACTTAGAGTGCTTCAAAAGACTTCTCCAGTGGATCTGAAACTTCTGATACTAAAAAGAACAATCATGCAAACTTGTGTTTCATGATAGAATCATCTGAGGTAACAATTAATTCTCATATACATAATGCTTACTATTCTGGGAATGAAAGTGAATCGAATAATGATGAAAATATGACTAAGGATGGATTATTTGAATATTGTGGAATTATTGAGGATGACTTTAATGAGATCAAGGATAAATATAAATCATTAAAAATAAAACATACTTTAAATTCCAATTATAAGTCTGAATTAGATATTAAAGGAAAATTTTGCTCACTTTTTAAAAGAAAATACTGAACTTAAATTATCAAATTAGTAATTAAAAAGAGATCTTGAAAAGTTTACTACCGTTAGGGATACCCTAAATCATTTTCTAGTGAAACAAACTCTCTAAAATACACAACTGGTCTAGGATATCAACCATGACAGAAAGGGATTATTAAAAACAAATTTGTTCCAAAATCTGGATAGTTCACTGCTAGTTCAAGTTCTGGATCATCAGTTGAAAAACAATTTTTTAAAGGACCTAACAAAGTGTTTATGTCTCAAAACATGTCTATTTATTGTAGGAAACCTATAATACAAATATCGGTTCCCAAAGCTTTACTTTCTAACCTCTCTGAACCCAAGAAAATCTGGGTACCAAAGTTACCCTATGCTTAATTTGTTTTGTAGGAAAATTGTCTAAAGAGTTCCTATAAAACCCTATAGTAATTGGATAGTGGATGTTCAATACATATTATAGGAGAGTATTCATGCTTCAAGAGCCTAATTAAAGTTGATGGTGGACATGTTACATTTGGTGATAATGCTAAGAGAAATATCGTCGGCTTAGACCAAATTGGTAACCCTAATACTATATTAATCTCAAAAGTACTTTTTGTTGATGGGTTAAAGTACAATATACTTAGTACCTATTAGTTGTGTGATTATGGTTTTAATGTCAAGTTTGAAAATGATGCATGCAATGTTTTTAATTCTAAAAATGATTTAATATTCACTGCTCGTAGAAATAAAAATGTATATGTTGTTGATTTAAACTCTTTATCAAAGCAAAATGTTTCTTGTTTAAATGCTTTTCATAAGGAATATTGGTTATGGTATAGAAGATTAGGACATTTTAATGTACACTCACTTAGGAAACTAACTAGGAAAGGTTTATTTAGAGACTTACCTAAATTGGAATTCCCACTTAACAAAGTTTGTAATCCTTGTCAAAATGGAAAACAACACAGAGTTTCTTTCAAACCAAAGAAATAAGTTTCAACTTCTTAACCACTTGAGTTGTTTCACATGGATTTGTTTAGAACATCTAGAGTTTCAAGTTTAAATAGGAAGCATTGTGTCTATATTCTTATAGATGATTTTTCTAGATACACTTGGGTATAATTTCTATATCACAAAAATGAATCATGTTCTTACTTCATTAAATATTCCAAGTCTGTTGAAAATCTTAGTGGACTTAGAATTAAGACCTTGAGAAGTGATCATGGCCTTGAGTTTGAAAATAAAGAGTTCGAATCTTTTTTCTCACATAATGGATATAATCACAATTTATCTACTCCTAGAACACCTCAAAAAAATGGAGTTGTAAAAAGAAGAAATAGGACACTTCAATAGATTTCCCAGACTATGCTTAATGAGTATAACTTGCCTATCTATTTTTGGGATGAAGCTGTTAATACATCTTATTAAATCGTCAATAGAGTCTTAATTAGACCTATTCTTAAGAAGAACCATTATGAGCTATGGAAAAATAGGAAGCCTAAGGTTAATTACTTTAGAGTTTTTGGTTGAAAAGTCTTTATCCTTAACACTAGGTAAAATATTGACAAATTTTCTTCCAAAAGTGATGAAGGAATTTTCCTAGGTTACTCAATCTCTAGTAAAGCTTGTAGAGTATTCAATAAGAGAACCAAATGTGTGGAAGAATTAGTCCATGTAAAATTTGATGAGACTGATCCACATGAACCTAAAACCTATCTTGAATATCTTGAGGAAGATATGTCAATTCTAGACTTTAATGATAAAGACAGTGAACCCCTAGTGAAAACAACTAGTTCTGGAAATTTTCCAGAATCTGAGCCTACTGAATCTGAACCTATATACAACCATGAGGAGTATAGTCCAACCCTTTCTAGAGGTATTAGAACTCTCAAGAATCATCCTTTAGATTATGTAGTGGGTGATCTAAATAGAGGGACACAAACTAGAGATTCTTTGAGAAACCAGGTTGAAAATCAATATTTTCTTTCACATCTTGAACCAAAAAATATTAATGATGCTATCAATGATGAATTTTGGGGGATATCTATGAAATAATAATTGAATCATTTTGAAAGAAAGAAAGTTTGGGAATTAGTAGAAAGACCTAAGGACACTTTGACCATAGGTACTAAATGGGTGTTTAGAAATAAAGTTTATGAGTCTGGATATATAGTTAGAAACAAGGCTAGATTAGTTGCACACGGATATAGTCAAGAAGAAGGAATAGACTATGAGGAAACCTTTTCACTTGTAGCTAGACTAGAAGCCATTAGGATACTACTTTCTTATGCAGATCATATGAACTTAAAACTTTATCAAATTGATGTCAAAAGTGAATTTCTAAATGGGTATATAGTTGAGGATGTGTTTCTTGAACAACCCAATGGATTTACAAATCCCAATTTTTTAAATCATGTTTTTAAATTTTATAAAACTTTATATGGTCTAAAATAAGCTCCTAGATATTGGTATGATAGACTCGGTTCTTTTCTTATTTCAAAAGGTTTTACTAAAGGGATAGTTGATCCTAGCCTTTTTATTAGAAGGATTTCCAAATATGTTTTAATTGTACAAATTTATATAGATGAAAATATTTTTGGATCCTTTAAAAATTCTTTATGTACTGATTTTTTAAAGATGATGCAAAATGAATTTGAAATGTGTCTAATGGGGAAACTTAAATTCTTCCTTGGATTTCAAATTTTTCAAAATAAAAATGGTATTTTTTTAAATCAAAGTAAATATACAAAGGATATTTTGAAACGGTTTGGTTTGTATATTAATAAAGGTAGTGATACACCTATGAGTACCACTTGTAAGTTGGATGCTAATGAAATTGGTAAACCAGTGGATCAAACCAATTACAGAGGTATGATTGGGAGTCTGCTCTACCTTACTGCTAACTGGATTGATATTATATTCACTGTATGTATGTGTTCTCATTTTCAAGAAAATCCCAAATAATCTCATTTAACTACTGTTAAAAGGATTTTTAAATATCTCAAGTATACTACCAACTTAAGACTATTTTATCCAAGAGGAAAATCATTTGATTTGATAAGATATTCTGATTCTGACTTTGCTAGTTTCAAGTTAGATATAAATAGAACCTCTGAAACATGTCACATTTTTGGCAAGTCACTAATATCATGATTTAGTAAGAAAAATAATTTTGTTGCATTATCCACTGCCGAAGCTGAATATATAGTTGCTGGTAGTTGTTGTGCTCAAATTATGTGGATGAAACACACTTTACTGGACTACGGATATAAATTCAAAAATTTATCTATAAATTGTGATAATAAAAGTGATATTAAAATCTCTAAAAATCCATTATATCATTCTAGGACAAAGCACATTGATGTGAGACATCACTTTTTGAGAGATCATTATCAAAGAGGTGATATCACTCTTGAATTCATTGGCATTGAGCATCAATTGGCTGATATATTAACAAAGACTTTGAATTATGAGAGGTTAAATTACATCAAACATGAGTTAGGTATGATTAATTTTAGTTAAGGACACCTCACTGTTGGACCTCACCATTAGAACACCTCACCGTTGGACCTCACCATTAGGACACCTCACCATTGGACCTCACCGTTAGAACACCTCACCGTTGGACCTCACCTTTAGGACACCTCACCTTTGGACCTCACCATTGGACCTCACCATTAGGACACCTCACCGTTGGACCTCACCGTTAGGACACATCACCATTGGACCTCACCGTTAGGACACCTCACTGTTGGACCTCACCGTTAGGACACCTCACCGTTGGACCTCACCATTAGGACACCTCACCGTTGGACCTCACCATTGGGACACCTCACTGCTAGTCGACCTTACTGACAAGTCCTGGACTTCGTGTTTTCTACCGGAATTTGAGACGTTTTAATTTTATTCATTTCATTTAATTGATTTGTTTTTCGATCCCTAAATGATAAAAATAAAGTACAAGTCACATTTCTATCCACTTAAATCCTCTCCCAAACCTTTTTCTCCTGAAGCCTTAAACCTAACCTTATACTAAAACCCTCTAACCACATCATATTGCAATGGAAAGAGTAAAGAGACCAATGATTAGTGATGAAGGAGACACACCAAACCCTAAGAGACCTCGAGTTGGGTCTAGTAGTGGAAGAAAGGTTGTGGTAAAGATGATCAATACTCATTTTTTTAAGAGGTAAATCGTGTTTGAGAAATAATTAAGTTCATAGTGGTTTTTGTCGATCAAATATCTAGTTCTGAAGGCACTCAAAGCTCAAGATTGGGTAAAATGGTTTGAAAACAAAAATGGAGCGTATTACCTGAAGCTAGTAAAGGATTTTTATGAGTTTCTAAAGTTCGAACAGTTTTAGGATGAGAACCGAATGATTTATAAGTTAAATGGAGTAAGTGTGATCTTCTCTTATATTGAATGGTATGAATGCTTAAGAGTCCCACATGAAGTCATATTCAACTATTATTATGGAGTGATGCCTCCCTCTAGTGAGTTTTTCTACTATGAAGTGGCCCTGGATGAACTGACAGGGAGTAGAATCCCTAGAAAGGTAATTGCTAATGAGATGGATTGGAAAAATAGGTTACTGTTTAAATTTTTCCAACATGTATTGATTCCCAAGAGAGGGTACTTTGTTACTTTGAAATATCAGGACATGTTTTTTCTATATTTTTTGAAGCATGGACAAAGGATAAACCTTTGCAGACTTTTGATGGTTCAGTTAGAGGATATGAATAGGCCTAGTTCCAAGTCAAATGATTTATTTTATGCCAAGTTGATATCTTTGATGTTGAAAGTGAAAGGTGTTGCTAGAAATAAGGCAGAACCCATCATTGTAAAGTACAAATTCTGTATTACCAAAATTATTTTCAAGTTTATGAAGATAAACTGGAACCCTTGGAAAAGGGAATGGGTGAATGATGAGGCTAAGCTATATGAATAATTCAACCCTATTTCCAATCCTAATAGGCCAAAGGATAAAAGAGATCCAGTTTTAAAACTTGATAAAGTGGAACTAGTGTATTTAGATGTAGAAGAGGAGGTTGTTGTTGTACAAGAAAGAGAGGATTCTCCTATAGATAATAGGTGTGATCTTGACCTTCCATCAAGTCCTCATATTGGTACTGTATCATTTAGTGAGCCTATCCCACCAAATATTTTTACCAGAAGAGGGATTTTCCTAATGGACACTAATGATGAGGAAACCACTGAATAATAATATGAGGAGAATGTCTTAAGATACATTACTGATGAAGAGACCTTAGAGGAGGAGGATGCAGTTGATTCTGATCATGAAAAGTATGAAACAGTTGATGATGATGTAAGTGAATAAGAATGAATAAGTCTTATTACTTTTATAGGATGTATAGAAATGGAAGAGAATGAAAAGGAAGATGAAGATGAATCTATTGGAATTACAATGGAAGTGGTTGAATATTCAGTAGAATAAGTAGCAGTAAACTCTCATGCTAGTTCAGTTGATCAAGGAAGACTAGAAGAGGAGAATGCAGTTGTCCATGAGGATGATTCAAGTGAGGGGGAGGAACCTATTGCCACAGGTTCAGTTTATTTTAGTCATGAGATATAAAATTGGTTGGAGGACCCTAGATTCCTTGTTTTGGGCTTATACTATGAAGATTCTGAAGATGAAAAACCTAACAGAAGACCTCCAGTTCATTCTATCTCAGAGACCACTATAGTGAAACTAGTGGTTCTTCTACCTCAAGATTATGTGAAAAAGGATGACCTTGAGTCTTTGAAATCATATTTACAAATAATATTTGATGAGAGATCTATTGGGATATAGAGAATATTAGCTCTGAATCAAGAGCTTGTATCATCTATTTTGGATAGAATAATGTCTAGCAATCAATCAAATCTGCTGCATGAAGTGAAGGAATGCCAGAATTAGGTAAGATCCTTGGAAGAATCTATGGCGAATGTGAAACAGTCACTTTTGAATTTAAACTCATATATGTATTCAAGAGTTCAAGTGTAAAAAGACTTTTGGTATGTTAATAGTGTTGTTCAGCTGATGGTAACTATGTTTGAGGACATTAAGAAGTCTATAGAAGCACATGTAAATAATTAGGATGATGATGTGAAGAGGTTGATCAGT
This sequence comes from Viscum album, assembly GCA_963277665.1. Classification (NCBI taxonomy): domain Eukaryota; kingdom Viridiplantae; phylum Streptophyta; class Magnoliopsida; order Santalales; family Viscaceae; genus Viscum; species Viscum album. The sequence continues at coordinate 1,558,890,557 of OY728125.1, forward strand.
GGATTAACTAATTATTTTAAGGAAACAGTGGATTTTACCATAGAACCTCTGTGTGCATCTGCTGCCTCATCTTCCTCTCCTTCTATTGAACTAGAATCCTTTAGATTAGTTGTTAGAAAAGAAATGGATAAACTCTCTGGTACAAGTACCTCAGACCCTCAGTCTTTGACTCAGGTCATTTCAACTACTAAAGACATTCATAAGCTTGTTGTTGATTACCTAATAGAGGCTACCCAAGATCATAAATCCATCAAAGATCAGATTTATTTCTATTATAAAAGGGTTTATACTAAGAATCAGATGGATGGTCACTTCAAGCTGTTGTTAGAGAAATTGAGGATACCTCCTATCACTCAGGTTTTTAAGGATCAAGTTAGTAGGATTAGAGATTTGACTCCTGGTTTGGAAAAGTTCATGGAGAATAAGGATGATTTCCTCTCATCTATGGAAAGAGGAGGAAGCATCATTATGGATTTTAGGAATCTCCTTTCTCTATTTCTCCATGTGGATTGTACTCCTATTATTGTCCCTCCAGCATTACCTTCTTCCTCAGTTGCATCAGGATCTACCAGTGTTTCTCCTTTGATGACTCCTGTATAGGATATCAAAAGCTTAACTCATACGATTCCTCATAGATATACTCATTATCAGTCTACTAATGCTTCTATCGTAGCTCCTCCTACCTTGCTCACTGTTATCCCTAGGCCTGTACCTCCATCTTCTGAACCTGCCTCCTCAGCTCCCAAAGAAAAAGCTCACTTGGACATATCTGATGTGGATTGAATGTAGACTATATTATTTTATATGGATCATTGTATTGTCTTTTGTATAATGTACTCTTATTTTATTAATACAAAGATATCTTTTTGTCTTACTTTTTTTTATAATCACAAAGGGGTAGAATTTTTCAGATTACAGCCCTTGCATATATGATATTCCTATAAATTTATGCTCTGGTATATTTTCAACATTACAACTAGTTAATTTTATACTATTTTAGCCCTGATATAATGTATATTTATACCACTGAAGATATTAGAAAATTTACTTAATTATGATACAATATTACTTATTCTAAATCTCACTGCCATAATTTGTGATTATCAAAAAGGGGGAGATTGTTGGACTCACCTATTTTGATAATCCAAAATCATGTTTCATCTATATTATAATCATGTTTCATTAGTGTTTATAGTTTTTATCATGTAACAATTATGTATTTTCAATCTCACTACTTTCTTGATTGAGTTTACAGTGTAACATTTTCTAAGTAAAAGGTCACCAGTATGAAGGTCTCTGTTAAGAGCCTTCTCTTTAAGTCATCAATTGAGGTTATCGCTAAAGGTTACTACTAGAAGTTACCATTATAGGTTACCACTGGAAGGTTACTGCTAGAGGTTACTTCTGGAAGGTTATCGAAAGAGGTTACCACTAGAGGTTACCGCTAGAGGTTACCACTGGAAGGTTACCGCTGGAAGGTTACCGCTCGAGGTTACCGCTAGAGGTTACTGGTACAAGGTCACTGATGAGAAGCCTACCACTGGAAGCTTAATAAAATCATCTCTAATAGGTTACCATTGAAAGTATACTGCTGATAAGCTTACTGTTGTGAAGGCTATCACTGATAAATCTACCATTGTAAAGGCTACCGCTGATAAGTTTACCGTTGCAAGGCTATCGCGGATAAGCTTACTATTGTGAAGGCTACCGCTGATAAGTCTACTGTTGTGAAGGCTATCACTAATAAGTATACCATTGAGAAGCTACCTTTGAGAATCTACCATTGGGAAGGATACCGCTACCAGTATCCCGATACCTATACCCTTCCACTCAATACTTTATCAATTTTCTTAAGATTATTCTAACGGTCATATTTGGTAAAATTAATGCTTCTGACATTAATTAATGTTGTTTGTAGACATATCTGGAGATCGTATATGGAGACCGTACAAGGTACGAGGAAGAATGCACATGGTTTGATCATTCTTTGTAAAGACCCGTAAATTCCAAGGAAATTTTTTTTTCTTAATTTTCTTTGAAATTTTACAAGAACGCAGTTTCTGACGGCGCCTGATTCCGAGGCCCGGTGTGCCCGGAATCAATTTCCGAAGTTTGGCTCGGGTACGTTCAGTGAACGGACGAGCGGGTTTTTCTAACTTTTGAACCGGTGCTCGGAATCGAATTCTGAGGGCACCGATGGAATCGCAGTGCCGGTATTTTCTTAGAAACGCCTCTTCCGGAGTTGCGTTTTCTCGGGTGTGGTTTTTAATTTTCGGGCATAAAGTTAAGAAATAAAATAATTTTACGACAACTTTATTTTATTTCACTTAAGCCACTTGGAAGACACTTGAATCCACTTAAAAGCGGCTTAAACTGAGTTGAATCGGATAGGGTACTATCCAGAAATATCTTACCCTCTTGGTAGGATATTTGTGAGGTGGTGCCCGCACGAGCCCCGCTGTTTCTTTCCGCTAAGTAACGCACCCGTGAAAACCCATCTTTATGAAAGTCAACTGACGCGTTTTCTTAAATTCTTAACAGACCATTTAATTGGGCGGTTTATTTCATAAATTAAATGAGCTCTTTCTTTCGTTGAATTAATTCTACGAATTAATGGTTCGTTTCTTATCTTTTGAAATTCAAATGTTTAGTTGTGTAAATAAAATAAGGCTTAAGCTTATTTTATTTTGGGTTGAAACTTGTGGCGTGGAGAGGATTTGGAGGAAAGCGTTCTTCTTCGGCGAAGAACGCGAAGAACGCCAAACCTGCGGAGATCGACGATGCGAAGCCTTGTACCGCGACGCCAATGGATCTCCCTTCGCGACGCTTCTTCCGCGACGATCCAACCCCGCGACATCCTTCGATCGACAACAACCAAGGTAGGGGGTTGCGCTTCTTTTTATTTTCTTTTTGGATTTCAACAACAACATGGATTTAATTATTATTAATTAAATCCGTATGTTCTTGGTCCTCGGAGATCGTCGACGCGACGCCCTTCCGCGGTGTGACGATCACCTCCTTCCGCGATGCTCAATTCTGCGACGACCTCGCATCCGACAGCGACGGCGAGGTAGGGATTTATTTTTGGGAATTACCCCCCTTTTCTTTTTATATTCCCGTAATTGTTTCTTTAAAAAGTTAAAGAACTGGATTTGTGAACAATTTTAAAATTATTAAAATTGTTGTTTCCGTTCAAATAAGGAACCCGTTTTTATGAAACAATTTTATTTCATTAAAAATTGTTTCGGATATGCGTTCATGTGTTGAACTATAATTTCTCCCGTTGTTTATATCTAACGCGGAGGGTGCGGGCCAAACGAACACGGCCCGACAACCCTCCGTCGTTCTTCGTTCTTGTGCGGATTTGACGGGCAACGGCGGAACGTGCCGCAACGGATGTTTGATGATCCCGCAGTAAAGAACGGAACCCAGGAGGAACAACGACGCAGACGGGAAGGAAAACGGGCCACCGGAGCGACTCCGGTGGCCCGCGGAAGCCGGTGGCGGCGCGGCGGCACCGGCGGCCGGAGGCGGCGGCACCCCGCGGGTGTCCAGCGCGACACCCCGCGGGTGCCGCGGGTGTCCAGCGCGACACCCCGCGGGTGCCGCGGGGTTGTCAGGCGGCACCCCACGGGTGTCCAGCGCGACACCCCGCGGGTGCCGCGGGGTTGTCAGGCGGCACCCCGCGGGTGTCCAGCGCGGCACCCCGCGGGTGTCCAGCGCGGCACCCCGCGGGTGTCGCGGGGTTGTCACGCGGCACGTCCGGCTGTCTGGCCGACACCCCGCGGGTGCCGCGGGGGGTGTCACGCGTGGCGGCGGCTTTCCCCCGCGTCGGCCGCTCGGCCGCTCGGCTGAGCCGATCCGGACCGACCCGGTTCGGGCCAACCAGGGGGGGAGTCGGGCCGTGTCGGCCCGGGCCCGGACCCCCCGTCTTCGGATGACTTTCGTTCAAACGCCCGTAACTTGATCTACGGGCCTCCAAACGACTCGCCGTCAGCGGCAACGCAATCCTTGGAGCGAGTCGGACGTTTCGGTTTATCGCACTCAAAGTTTCGGAATACTTTGGGTTCGGCCGGGTTGGTTCGTACACGAAACCAACCGGGCCCTCGGAGCGGAAACACTCATATCTTGAGCTACGGACGTCCGATTGACGTACCTTCAGCTTTGTTAGTTTCCTCTTAGTGAGACGGATCTTTTGGCTCACTCCGCCCGGGGTTTGGGCGCAGGTGGAGTATGGTCGCGTTGGTTTTGCCTTAAAAACCAACCGGGCCCCTGGGACAAAAAAGCCAATAACTCTCAGACCGGGCGTCCGATTGACGCGCCGTCTGTTGCGTTGAGTTCCTGTTGACGATACGGAACTTTTGGCATCCTTCGCCCGAGTTTTGGATACAGTTGGTAGTGGCTGGGTTGGATCGCACCCGAAATCCAACCGGGCCCCTGGAACGGAAAAGCTGATAACTTTCAGACAGGACGTCCGTTTGACGAACCGTCAGCGGTGTTGACGATCACGTTGAGAAACGGTCCCTATGAGTATACCCTATGAGAGATCGGGGTACAGTTGAGATACGGCTGGGTTTGGTTAGCTCACGAAACCAACCGGGCCCCTGGGATGAAAAGGCTAATAACTCACAGACCGGGAGTCCGATCGACGCGCCGTTTGTTGCGTTGAGACCCCTGTGACGAGGTGGTCCTTTGAGATACTTCTTCGTGGGACCTTGAGATACTTGGAGTATCGACTTGCTGCTCGTGGAGCGGACCCTCCCAGAGACGAGCGTGCGGAGTACGGAGACCATGTAGCCGACTGAGACCTGACGACTGCTTGACCGACTCGACTTGGAGTGAGTCGACTAGCCCAGTGGACGGAGCACTACTTTGTTTGGGTGCAGACCCATGGCGGACGGAGCACTACCTGTGTGATAGTGCAGACCCGCGGTACTCGTCCGGAGAGTACCTCTGCAGGCTACTAGGGGGTGTGCACTACTGTGTTTGGGTGACATACCTCGGCGGGAAGAACTACTGTGTTTGGGTGGCTAGCCCACGGTACTCGACAGGAGGAGTACGTCAGCAGTCTTAGGTTAGTGAGCAGTACCTCGGAGTCGTGACAGGACCACTGTACACTCTAGAGATGGATCTCTTCAGTAGTTACGGTTTCGATAATGAAAATCCTGGTTTGAGCTGAGACTTTTGACCTTTGTGTTTCCTCATGATTGAGATGGGTTACTTGATAACTTAGGTATATGTATGGGCATATACCTGGGTAGTGGTTATCCGTTGATCTCATGATCCTTGTGTTTCCTCATGATTGAGATGGGTTACTTGATAACTTAGGTATATGTATGGGCATATACCTAAGTAGAGTTTATCTGTTGAGATCTTCTTGTGGTTATCCTTGTTGGATTTAGTGAGACCTTGAGGGTCTCGGGGTCCCTACTGAGTATCGTTATACTCACCCCTGCACGGGCTATGCCCGCACCTCGTTGTGTTGGTTGCAGACGACAGGCAGTGCTGACGGAGGCCGAGTGTTCGAGGACTGGACGGTACCCGGAGGTGGACTACATGACAAGTCAGTGTCCGGAGGTGGACTTCACGGCGAGATGACACTCGGAGGAGGTTGACGGACGAGAGCACTGTGGAGGCTATCTGTACCTACCCTTCAGGTAGGATTCGTGGTGGACGATCCAGGAGCTGCGCCATCTGTACCTACCCTTCAGGTAGGATCCGAGGAGGACGACCCAGGAGCCGCTTCCGTCCCTCCATCTGTTGTCGTTTTTTGTTGTACTTTGTTCAGTTGTAGTTGTACTTTCTTTTGGGTTTCTATTCTGGCCCATTTACTTTTCGGCACTTCTTTTTGTACTTAGTGTTTTACTTCCGCTTGTACTCTGTGGTGTTTTGTTACTTTTATAAAGGCAATGCCTTCCCAGTTATCGGGATTTACGCCTTTGGTGCTAGTCGCCAGCCCCTGGCCTATGGAAGGCGGGCTTGGGGTAGTCACGGCACGGGCCCCGAGGACGGGTCGTGACAAATTGGTATTAGAGGTGGTCGGTTCTACCGCAGACTCTGATCTTTATTTCTGTGAAGCAATAGTGTTAAGGTTACCGAGTGTGGTTTTCAGTTCAGGGAGTCCAGTGTTGGTGCGGGCGTCCGACGTATCCATACACCAGGACCCTGGCAATTGATTTTCGACTTTGTGCACGAAAACACTGATTGCGTGTGTGTTTTCAAAGGTTTCCCCCCTTAAAACAGCTCAAACCAGGTCAGCTCACCAGGTATAATCATTTGATCGTGTTACGTTGTTTCTTTCAGTATGCCTTTTCTCGGACGACCAACTAGAGCCCAGAGGGATGTGCGTGCTGACAGCCTGTCGAGTGACGAGGCTTCGGTACAGGGCCCTCTTGCAGTTGAGGCACCAGCGGAGGCGCCAGCGGTACTACCATACGTTGGGCCACCGATGCCACTAGCCCCAGCAGTAGGCGATGCCCGCTACTTGAGCGCACTGCATGAGTTCCAGCGCTAGAGGCCACCCAGGTTCGGGGGAGAGACGGACCCGCAGGCGGCTGAGGATTGGCTGGAGGCTGTGGTGGGAGTCTTCAGGCTAGTGGGGACACCATCGGACTTCATGGTGACCTTTGCTGCCAGCCTTCTTCAGGCAGCAGCAGGCAGGTGGTGGAGCCACTTTTTCCAGTTTTGCGATGGGATGGCTTTCACATGGGAAGACTTCGATACCTTCTTCAGGGTGGAGTTTGTGCCAGTAGCTCTACACCCCGAGCGTGTTCAGGAGCTGCTGCCTTTGCCACGTGTTTTTCGATTAGAAGCTGAGTCATCTCTGGGCAGTAGACAGATGATGCAGAGGTCCAGGAGGACCAGACCAGCAGTTGGGCGATCTCGAGTTTTAGGACCGGTGGTGCGGGGCACCCGGGGTGGGGTCAGAGCCAGGCGTGCTAGAAGCAGACTGTGTTACTCGTGCGGTGGAAAGGGGCACCTGGCACGTGACTGTCCGACTCCTCGTACAGTTGATCCATATGCTTTTGAGGAGCCACCGAGGCAGAGGCAGCGACGAATGCTTGAGAAACAGTAGAGCAGTGGACAAGGCAGTAGAGCTCCTGGAGCAGGTGGACAGGAGAAGAACTAGTGGATACGTCTCTTGTACTTCTAGTTCCATGTTGATGTTGTTTTTGTGTCTTTGTACCATGAGCTGCAATAAAATAAAGACACTTATCTTGTGATGTTTTCCTTCCTGTCCTCTTTTGTGATGTTACTAAGTAGTCCTGGTTAAGACTGTTGACTTGACCCTCACTTTCGAAATTCCTACTGGAGGAGACCCAGTGACCTCACACTGATGCCGACAGTGTGACTCGACCCTTGGAGGCGAGAGTGACAGTTGGATCTATTAGTAGTTGCGTCGAGGCCTTACGACGTCATCCATGGCATGAATGCATCATTTATGTCAGGATTGACTGTATTAGGCAACGAATATGGTTCATCCAGGGGATGAGACCAGATTTCTCTTATCGGCAAAGAAGAAATCATAACATCTCTTGTGAGGCTAAAGGAGGTGCAGTTCATCCAGGAGCGGATGAAGACTGCACAGTGCAGTAAGAAACAAGGAACCGGTGCCAGTCTTAGAGACTCGGGCATGATAAATCTTTCAAGAAGAGGTAGCTTTAAATAGATATGAGTCTGCGAAGCGGCAGACGTGGAGGCAAAGCTAGGAGAGCAGCATGAGGTGGTGTACATCTTAACATGCTACAACCACCCGCCTTAGTTATTCCCGCCAGGCTCAGGGAGCTGGAGGGCGGAGGAAGAGTGCAGCTGCATGCGGTCAAGGAGTGTGACCCAATGGCTCTAGAAATGATTTAAGGGACAGTCTATGTCCACTACTAGCTGTTGTAGTAACAGACGTCGATATGAATCATTCCTCGCTTCCACAAATCTTGTTCCAGACCTAGAGTTTTCGGTAAGCTGTGGACTTGACCCTCACGTCTGGAGATACCTTGGGAGGAGACTCGATAATCACACTTACACCGACGGTGTGGTCAGACCCTCGAGGTGAGAGTTCTGGTTGGAATCTCTTGGTGGCAGCGTCGAGGCCTTACGACGTTAGTTTGAGTATGGAATGGGCAATAACTGTTCATACTCAAATTGACGGTTTTAGGCAAACGTTGGGATGGGTTTTCCTTGGTCGGCGGAAAAGGAAACCCCTGGCAGTATAGGGTAACTCTTGCACAGGAGGGTGCGACCGATCACTCTTGAGTCGGTCAACCTTACCCTCATAGCAGCAGTCATTTTGAGTTTCATTTCTAACAGAAATGGAGACCTATGGAGTTCGAGGATGACAACCACGTCTTCTTACGGGTCTCACCTCGACAAGGTTTACGGAGATGTGGCCTGGGAGGCAAGTTATCTCCGAGGTTCAACGGACCTTTCTAGGTCCTCAGCTAGGTAGGCGAGGTGGTTTACCGCTTGGCCCATCCACTTCAGTTGCACTAGGTGCACGACATTTTCCACATATCCCAACTGAGGAGATACGTGCTCGACCCCTTCGCATATCATCAACCATGAGGAGCTAGACGGTGGCGATGAGTGTCTTATATGGAGGTTCCTGTGGGGATCGAGGATCGACAGGAGCGGATCCTAGGAGGATGGTCGATTCCTCTTGTGCACTTTCTTTGGCAGCGCGGGAACCTCCAGGTGAGCACATGGGAGCGGAAGGCTCAGATGCGTGCTCAGTACCGCTTTGTTTCCCTAAGTTTGTGGTGAAGCTTTACGGGGACGTAAAGCCCTGTGGTGGGAGTAATGTAAAGACCCATAAATTCCAAGGAAATTTTTTTTTCTTAATTTTCTTTGGAATTTTACAAGAACGCAGTTTCTGACGGCGCCTGATTCCGAGGCCCGGTGTGCCCGGAATCAATTTCCGAAGTTTGGCTCGGGTACGTTCAGTGAACGGACAAGCGGGTTTTTCTAACTTTTGAACCGGTGCTCGGAATCGAATTCTGAGGGCACCGATGGAATCGCAGCGCCGGTATTTGCTTAGAAACGCCTCTTCCGGAGTTGCGTTTTCTCGGGTGTGGTTTTTAATTTTCGGGCATAAAGTTAAGAAATAAAATAATTTTACGACAACTTTATTTTATTTCACTTAAGCCACTTGGAAGCCACTTGAATCCACTTAAAAGAGGCTTAAACTGAGTTGAACCGGATAGGGTACTGTCCAGAAATATCTTACCCTCTTGGTAGGATATTTGTGAGGTGGTGCCCACACGAGCCCTGCTGTTTCTTTCCGCTAAGTAACGCACCCGTGAAAACCCGTCTTTATGAAAGTCAACTGACGCGTTTTCTTAAATTCTTAACAGACCATTTAATTGGGCGGTTTATTTCGTAAATTAAATGAGCTCTTTCTTTCGTTGAATTAATTCTACGAATTAATGGTTCGTTTCTTATCTTTTGAAATTCAAATGTTTAGTTGTGTAAATAAAATAAGGCTTAAGCTTATTTTATTTTGGGTTGAAACTTGTGGCGTGGAGAGGATTTGGAGGAAAGCGTTCTTCTTCGGCGAAGAACGCGAAGAACGCGAAGAACGCCAAACCTGCGGAGATCGACGACGCGAAGCCTTGTACCGCGACGCCAACGGATCTCCCTTCGCGACGCTTCTTCCGCGACGATCCAACCCCGCGACAGCCTTCGATCGACAACAACCAAGGTAGGGGGTTGCGCTTCTTTTTATTTTCTTTTTGGATTTCAACAACAACATGGATTTAATTATTATTAATTAAATCCGTATGTTCTTGGTCCTCGGAGATCGTCGACACGACGCCCTTCAGCGGTGTGACGATCACCTCCTTCCGCGATAGTCAATTCTGCGACGACCTCGCATCCGACAGCGACGGCGAGGTAGGGATTTATTTTTGGGAATTACCCCCCTTTTCTTTTTATATTCCCGTAATTGTTTCTTTAAAAAGTTAAAGAACTGGATTTGTGAACAATTTTAAAATTATTAAAATTGTTGTTTCCGTTCAAATAAGGAACCCATTTTTATGAAACAATTTTATTTCATTAAAAAAAATTTCGGATATGCGTTCATGTGTTGAACTTTAATTTCTCCCGTTGTTTATATCTAACGCGGAGGGTGCGGGCCAAACAAACATGGCCCGACAACCCTATGCCATTCTTCGTTCTTGTGCGGATTTGACGGGCAACAACGGAACGTGCCGCAACGGATGTTTGATGATCCCGCAGTAAAGAACGGAACCCGGGAGGAACAACGACGCAGACGGGAAGGAAAACGGGCCACCGGAGCGACTCCGGCGGCCCGCGGAAGCCGGTGGCGGCGCGGGTCGCCGGCGCGGTGGCGCCGGCGGCCGGAGGCGGCGGCACCCCGCGGGTGTCCAGCGCGACACCCCGCGGGTGCCGCGGGGTTGTCAGGCGGCACCCCGCGGGTGTCCAGCGCGGCACCCCGCGGGTGCCGCGGGTGTCCAGCGCGACACCCCGCGGGTGCCGCGGGTGTCGCGGGGTTGTCACGCGGCACCCCGCGGGTGTCCAGGGCGACACCCCACGGGTGCCGCGGGGTTGTCACGCGGCACCCCGCGGGTGTCCAGGGCGGCACCCCGCGGGTGTCGCGGGGTTGTCACGCGGCACGTCCGGCTGTCTGGCCGACACCCCGCGGGTGCCGCGGGGGGTGTCACGCGTGGCGGCGGCTTTCCCCCGCGTCGGCCGCTCGGCCGAGCCGAGCCGGACGGCCCTGGCCGGGCTGGGCCGGGCCAACCGGGTCGGACCCGACCCGGTTCGGGCCAACCAGGGGGGGTCGGGCCGGGTCGGCCCGGGCCCGAACCCCCCGTCTTCGGACAACTTTCGTTCAAATGCCCGTAACTTGAGCTACGGGCCTCCAAACGACTCGCCGTCAGCGGCAACTCAATCCTTGGAGCGAGTCGGACGTTTCGGCTTATCGCACTCAAAGTTTCGGAATACTTTGGGTTCGGCCGGGTTGGTTCGTACACGAAACCAACCGGGCCCTCGGAGCGGAAACGCTCATATCTTGAGCTACGGACGTCCGATTGACGTACCGTCAGCTTTGTTAGTTTCCTCTTAGTGAGACGGATCTTTTGGCTCACTCCGCCCGGGGTTTGGGCGCAGGTGGAGTACGGTCGGGTTGGTTTTGCCTTAAAAACCAACTGGGCCCCTGGGACGAAAAAGCCAATAACTCTCAAACCGGGCGTCCGATTGACGCGCCGTCTGTTGCGTTGAGTTCCTGTTGACGATACGGAACTTTTGGCATCCTTCGCCCGAGTTTTGGATACAGTTGGTAGTGTCCAGGTTGGATCGCACCCGAAATCCAACCGGGCCCCTGGAACGGAAAAGATGATAACTTTCAGACAGGACGTCCGTTTGACGAACCGTCAGCGGCGTTGACGATCACGTTGAAAAACGGTCCCTATGAGTATACCCTATGAGAGATCGGGGTACAGTTGAGATACGGCTGGGTTTGGTTCGCTCACGAAACCAACCGGGCCCCTGGGACGAAAAGGCTAATAACTCACAGACCGGGCGTCTGATCGACGCGCCGTCTGTTGCGTTGAGACCCCTGTGACGAGGTGGTCCTTTGAGATACTTCTTCGTGGGACCTTGAGATACTTGGAGTATCGACTTGCAGCTCGTGGAGCGGACCCTCCCATATACGAGCGTGCGGAGTACGGAGACCGTGTAGCCGACTGAGACCTGACGACTGCTTGACCGACTCGACTTGGAGTGAGTCGACTAGCCCAGTGGACGGAGCACTACTTTTTTTGGGTGCAGACCCATGGTGGACGGAGCACTACCTGTGTGATAGTGCAGACCCGTGGTACTCGTCCGGAGAGTACCTCTGCAGGCTACTAGGGGGTGTGCACTACTGTGTTTGGGTGACATACCTCGGCGGGAAGCACTACTGTGTTTGGGTGGCTAGCCCGCGGTACTCGACAGGAGGAGTACCTCAGCAGTCTTAGGTTAGTGAGCAGTACCTCGGAGTCGTGACAGGACCACTGTACACTCTAGAGACGGAGCTCTTCAGTAGTTACGGTTTCGATAATAAAAATCCTGGTTTGAGCTGAGACTTTTGACCTTTGTGTTTCCTCATGATTGAGATGGGTTACTTGATAACTTAGGTATATGTATGGGCATATACCTGGGTAGTGGTTATCCGTTGATCTCATGATCCTTGTGTTTCCTCATGATTGAGATGGGTTACTTGATAACTTAGGTATATGTATGGGCATATACCTAAGTAGAGTTTATCTGTTGAGATCTTCTTGTGGTTATCCTTGTTGGATTTAGTGAGACCTTGAGGGTCTCAGGGTCCCTACTGAGTATCGTTATACTCACCCCTGCACGGGCTATGCCCGCACCTCGTTGTGTTGGTTGCAGATGACAGGCAGTGCTGACGGAGGCCGAGTGTTCGAGGACTGGACGGTACCCGGAGGTGGACTACACGACAAGTCAGTGTCCGAAGGTGGACTTCACGGCGAGACGACACTCGGAGGAGGTTGACGGACGAGAGCACTGTGGAGGCTATCTGTACCTACCCTTCAGGTAGGATTCGTGGTGGACGATCCAGGAGCTGCACCATCTGTACCTACCCTTCAGGTAGGATCCGAGGAGGACGACCCAGGAGCCGCTTCCGTCCCTCCATCTGTTGTCTTTTTCTGTTGTACTTTGTTCAGTTGTAGTTGTACTTTCTTTTGGGTTTTTATTCTAGCCCATTTACTTTTCAGCACTTCTTTTTGTACTTAGTGTTTTACTTCTGCTTGTACTCTGTGGTGTTTTGTTACTTTTATAAAGGCAATGCCTTCCCAGTTATCGGGATTTACGCCTTTGGTGCTAGTCGCCAGCCCCTGGCCTATGGAAGGCGGGCTTGGGGTAGTCACGGCACGGGCCCCGAGGACGGGTCGTGACATTCTTATTCTCAAACCTCAAGAATAAAATAGTAGATCGATCTAGAGAAGAAGGGGGTATGAGAGAGAGAGATATATTTTACACAAAAAATGATCTAAAGAACAAGAAGAACACACTATCACTTACTATGTGAACCCAAGATCTTCACGAAGATCTTTTTGGAGAAAAAATTCAATGCTACCTTGATATTCTTTATCAAATATCTTTCAAACCAAGAAGCTGAACACCTCAGTACTTGGAAGCCACAACCTGAAGTTACAACACTCTGTTTTGGAGACAACTTCCAGAGAAGGACTCAAACTACAATTTCTTCACACCAAGGAGTCCTGAGATGAACTAAAAACACATAAATCCTTCTAAACTCAATCCTCATAATATTAGATCTATTTTTTTTTTTACATTTCTGATTAGTGTGTGTTTGTCTGTAACACACAAACTGTCTCCTATGCTTAAACTGGATGATACTGAGAATCCTCACACCAAACATTTCTTACACTTTTTCCCACATATAACTGTGGAAGAGGCTGTGTGCGGCATGGTTGTTGTTTTTTACATGAAGAAGGGTGGTAGAGGGTGTGAGACATGGACATTTTGTGAAAACTGTTGTAAAGCCCGATACAGGTTGTGTATTAAGTTTATTGTTAATATAAACTGATTGGTGGAAGGTGATCACCAAGTGGATAGGATTAAGTCTCCGCTTGATATTGAACGTCTTGTTTAATTCTGTTGTGTACTTTATTTTTTAATACTCTTTTTTCTATTTTTTGCTTCTTATAATTTCAAAAACAAAAAACAGTTTTACATTAACTCTAATAGTTATTTTTGGTTGGTGTGTATAGGTGTTTAATTCAAAAAAACTGTTTCAAAAGTTGGATAAGTGTTCCTACACGGATTCAACTAAGAACTAATCAACCTTTGAGAGACTTGTTGTAAAATTGAACATTTATATCTCTATTGTCTTAATTAACTAGGATGTTTCAAATTGGGGGATTTTATCATAAAGTTTTTAAAAGAAATTTTAAGTAGGAACTCAATTCACCTCCCTCTTGAGTTTCCACCTCGACCAACAATATCAACATGATCCTAAGTCCCCTTTATAAAAACTTACAGATGATCTTTCTAATATGAATATCAATGACTCAACTAAACCTAGTGGTAGTTATAAAAACCTACTGTAGAAAAATCACCCAGTTCATAATAGATTTTTTAACCAGAACCTAAAGATAAAAATTAAGTACCAAATACTTCAATCCCTAGAACCATTAGTACTTATAGAGACCATACCTTAGATATCATACTTAGAGATCAAGATAGTAGAAATAAAAATAGATCCTCTATTAGAAATCAAGTTAAACAAAAATCCTTCTTTTCACATCTTAAACCTAAGAACATCACTGAAGTAATAGATAATAAATTATGGGTAATGGAAATGCAAGAATAATTGAACAAGTTTGAAAGGAATAAAGTCTAGGAACTAATAAAAAGTCCTAAGGACTTCATGAACATTAAAACTAAATGGGTATTTATAAATAAATTTAATTATTCTGGCACTATAATTAGAAATAAAGAAAGACTAGTTTCTTAAGGGTGAAGTCAAGATGAAGGTATTGACTATGAGGAAACCTTTGTATCAGTAGCAAGACTTGAAGACATTAGAATGTTTCTTGCCTATATATTACATTTAAATCTAAAATTATATAAAATGGATATTAATAGTGACTTTATAAATGGTTATATAATTGAGGATGATTTTGTAGAGTAACCCTCTAGATATCAAAACCCTCAATTTACAAATCATGTTTTTAAATTAACCAAATCCTTGTATGATTTAAAACAAGATCCTAGAGCTTATTATGGAAGGATCAATCATTTTTTATTTGTAAATATTTTTTAAAAGTAATAGTTGATCCTAATTTATTTATTAATAGAATTTATAAATATTTTTTAGTAGTTAAAATCTATATTGATGATATTATTTTTGGATCATCCAAAAACTCTTGTTGTACTAAATTTTCAAAAATAATGCAAAATGAATTTGAAATGATTTTGATGGGTGAATTAAAATTCTTCCTTAGTTTTCAAGTTTTTTAAAATAATGTAGGAATCATTTTAAGGAAAAAAATTATAATAAGGATATTTTAAAACATTTTTTAATGGATAATACTAAAGATAGTGATACTCCTATGAGTATGAGATATAAAATCGATCTTGATGAAACTATAAAACCAGTTGATCAAACCACTTATAGAGGTATGATTGGAAGTTTATTATACTTAACTATTAGGCTAACCTATATTATGTTTAGTGTTTTCATGTGTGCATGTTTTCAATAAAATACAAAATAATTACATTTAAATTTTTTCTAATGAATCTTTAAATACCTCAAAAGTACAACCAATTTAGGATTGTTTTATTATAGAAGAAAAGCATTTGATTTAGTGAGTTATTCAGATGAAGATTATTGTGGTTGTAAGTTTGATAGAAAAATAAACTCTAGAACATGTTGCTTTTTGGGAAAGTCTACAGTTTTATTGTGTAGTAAAAAGGTATAAATTTGTTTCATTATCTACTACTGAAGTTGAGTACATAGCTATAGGCAGTTTTTTTCACATATTATGTATATGAAACATATATTACAAGACCATGGATATAAATTTTTACATGTCTCTATAAATTATGATAATAAAAGTGAAATAAATATCTCTAAGAATCCTATATATCATTAAAGGAAAAAACATATTAATATAAGACATCAATTTTTGAGTGATTTTTTCAAAAAGAATATATTGATCTTGAGTTCATTGGTATAGAACATAAACTTTATGATATATTTATAAAGCCTTTGAATATTTAGAGAATTAATTATATCATTCATAAATTATGAATGATAAAATATTTATAAAATATTTCAATTTAGTTATAACTCTTATGTTTATTTAAATTTTTTTATAATTCTTAATTTATCTAATTAATATTAAAGTAACCATGAAGTATAGTATAGTTCACATGGTAATTTAAGTGATCATGATTTTTTGTTCATATAATCAGTAAAGTAACTGTGACCAATTGGTCATGTGTTCACTATAGCTACTATGAACATTTACTCACACTGTCACTTATACCTACTATGAGACTTAACTCACATGGTCACAAATTATCTAACATGAACACTTAACTCATATGGTCAGTATACTTACAATAAATCCATGGTCAGTATACTTATCAGTCATATGCTTTCATGATCACATGGTTTCCATACCTACTGTGTCTATTCTATACTAGGAATTTTTTTTAATTCATTTTGGCATTATTTTATTTATGTTTATTATTATTTTATATCCTAAAATTATTGAAATAAAATTAAAATTGGAATCTGAATTAGTTTTTATATTTTCCCTAAAACCTTTTTCTTCCTTTCGAAGCCTTACCTACTCTCAAAACCTTCTCTCTTGAAACCCTCCTTTCTCAAATCTCTCTCTAGAACCCAAACCTTCTGAGTTCAAAATTGAAGTGTGATAATGACAATAGTGAAGAATACTCCTAAATTCACACCTCCTACCAAAGATCCTCCTTTAAAGAATTCAAAAAATGACCAAGGTAACATGAGTGCTATAGTGAAATCACATTACCCACATTTAGTCGATCGACTAGAATGTGCTAAAAATAATTATATTATCAATGGATATAGTCAAGAAGATCACTAGTATGGAAAGAGATTCAAATTCAAGGATGTGATGTCTAGTTTAAGGAAAATAGTAATTCATTCTATTTGAGTCTCTTTATGTAGATATATATTCATTTTGAAGTTATCCCTAAAGAGAAAAGAGACATCATTAGGAAAATGGTGAATGAGGAAGCATTTGAGTTTTCTTCAAAAAATTGGTAAAAGAAATTATTGTTCCACACAAGGTTGAATATGAATAAAATAAAAATTATTATCCTATAAACCATTCCTTTTTTGAATTTAAAAATGATTTGGAAGAATTGACTAGGAATGGGAACACCTAGAATACCAATAGTAATAAAACTTGGTGGTGAGTATATATTGTTGGATAAATTCATCCAACATTTAATTTGTCTTAAGAAAATATATTTTAGAATCCTAAGGAACTAGGATATATTCTATATATTCTTAATTAAAAATGTATTTCAGATTAATTTTAATAGGAATGTGATTAGGCACTTAAATGAGTTGTGCAAACTTTATTCAAATTTTAGTTTTCTACCATGTCCAAAACTCATATTAGCCCTATTGGCCTGTAAAGGTTTAGTTACTCAAGGGTAGTAAAAGGTAACCTCTTTATATTTCCTTTGATTAACTCAAAAAATATATAAGCATGTGAGAGTGAATTGGAATCCCTATAAAAGGGAATGGGTAACATATTCTACGAAGTTATATAAAAAATTTGACCCTCCAAGATATCTTGTTAGACCAAGGGATCTAGTTGATTCAATTCATGAGATATATGAGGTTGTTTATTATTCTTATGATAAAGTGTAAGATGTAGAAGAAGAGGAAGTTGAGGAAGAAGAAGTTGAAAAAGAAGAAATGGAGTTGGTTGATCTTGATGAGGAAGCCAGGGAGGCCCATGAGGATGATAGGGGACCCTATCTGATTATGTATTTTGGACCACCTAACTCTCCTCTTCCCTTACCTTATTTTTAATAGGATCTTCAAGAAGAGGACCTTGTTGACACTAAATTTATTTCAGTCATTATGTGGATGAGACTAAATTTGATGAGTCTGGTGACTCTGAAGAGGATGAAGACATATTAGATAAGTCTCATTTGATAGGAATCACACCTAGATCAAAAATAATAGATGCATATACTAAGAGGAATTATATAGGATCAGTTGTTCTTGGACTAGAATATTCTGAGTCAGATGTTGATAATGATGACCTTGGGGTAGTCTACCACGGTATGGTGGACCTTCCATCCCTTCTACACAAAGAGAGTTAGAAGGATCAGTGATTCCTAAGATATATTCTTATAATAGACTTGAGTTATCTCTTAAACCTTCACTAGACCAAACTTTGGAAGATTTATTTAGTTATACTCCAACCAAGATAGTTGAATAACCTATGAAAATCAGTGAGACAACATTTGTTGGATCTCTCAGGACATATTTTCATGAAGTTGATGTAACTATTGAGGAAAATGTTCGATATATGGTACATAGATCTATGGACATTGAGGATAATCATAGGAAGTATCTTATGATCTATACACTTCTATACCTATGGATACCCCTTATATTCCTTCCACATTATATATTTCAAAAGATGATTTGAATGAGTTCTAATCATATCTAATATGGGTGCTAAAAGAATTATTTCTGGGTTTTCAAGATTCTATGGAGATAATCAGAGATAAAGATATATCTAGTGTAGTGACTTTAGAAGTTTATCATCTTCATCCTAAATTTAATCTCAAGATGTACCTAATGAGAAATAATATTGAGTAATTGAAATCCTAAATAGGTTCTTTGCAAGTACACCTTTTTGATATGATGTTATATATAGACCAATGGTATTTGAATTTAGTGTTTCAAGCTTCTACATATACTGAACCACCTCAGGCTCCCCTTATCCAATAATATATTGATGAAGGTAGAATCATAGCACTCTTAAGGGATGATTTAAAATTTTTGTTTGATGAATTTTATAAAAAAATGGATGCAACACCCCAATATATCATAGTACGTTATTTCTTCAAAGTAATTCAATAAATTTCACAACACGCAACACCAAGTTCAAGCGTATCACGACTTACCAAACTAGTCGTTCAAAAGAGGTTATGAATAGTATTAACTGAATTTTGAACTTATATAATCCTTATAATTTTAGAATCCATATTATGATTTTCTTAGACATAGTTAAAGAAAAAATTCATTTTTTCAGATAAAAGAAGTATTTTTCAAAAAATGCAATTTTAACGCCTTTTAGTGGCAAACCTTTTTTAAATACAATATTTGAAACTTTAATATATTAAATTTGACAAAATAAACTTATTCTTTAGAATTGAGACATAATAATTTAGTCTCAATAAATTTTTGGTGTTTTTCTGATAACTTTCATATTTGGGTGAATAGTGAAAAATACTATATTTTAACTGAAAACAAATTTTTTAATCAAAATAATTTATAGTGTTAAATTATACATTTTAATGGTTTTTAAGTATAAATAGATTATATTTTTACCATTTAATCTAATTCTGGTCATTTTAAGTAATTTCACTTTAAAATTGGACATAAACAAGTATCAATCTTTTATTAGTTATTATTTCTTAAAAACACGCTTTTTGGTTTTGACAATGAGAATTAATTGTAAATTAATAAATGAAACTTATATGTTTTTAATTTGATAAAATAGAATTAATTTTTGAATTCATAATATAAAAATTATCTTTGGGTGAAATTTTGGTATTTTTCTGAAAACTTTCAATTTTTGATGAATAGTGAAAAATACTAAGTTGTTGGTTAAAACCGACTTTTTATTTAAATAATTATTTATTTTATTTAAATTTATTGTAGATAAAAATAGATACATAATACCTATATAAGTTCAATATAATTCATTGAATTCATTTTATAATAAGTTTAGATATATAAAAATTTTATTGAACTTTTTTACTGTCTTTTACCCACCTCCTAGAAGCATTTGCAAATTTGCATAAAACTTAATTTGACCGCTTCTGTGAGTTGAATTTCAAAAATCCTAGAGATATGATTAACCTCAGTAAGTAAAATTTGGTTCAATTAGATGGAAATAAATTTTTTTGAATAGTAACTTTTGACTTGTATTTACCGCAGTTAAAGGTAAATAGGGTAATTCAAGGTAAAAAGAATATTATAATAATACAAAATTACCTTAACACTTGTTCTAACCTTATTGTATGAGTCATGGAAGACCATGGTCATCCTTGGGTATACTTTGGGACCCCATGGAGCCACTTATGAATTATAATGACACTTTATTTTAATTAACTTAAAGTAAAGGCAAAAATGAGATAAATAAATATCTTTTATTAAATTAATTTTTATATGGGGTTATATAAGTAATCCTTTCAACTATAAATATTAATTAGAAAACTAAAAATATTTCCTAAATTATGGTATCTTTTTATAATTTTTAGACATTAAATAAATTAAATTATTTATGACACAATAATGATGTAGTATTTACCTCATTAATAAATGATTTAAATAAATAAGATTATTAATATTAAAACTATATCCAAAACCTGTCCAATTTTTATTGGATGATTTTATTTCTACCATGAGTCATCTTATATTTGACTTTAATTAATTTTGGATCTTTAGAAACCGAATATCACTATATAATAAAATAATATTTTCACACTTTCCTAAAGAACCCCTCCTCCCCCTTAGAAAATGACACCACTTCTAACCCATTCCACACACCTCTTAAGCCCCTTGGATCGTCCAACCCCTTCCCAAATAAGCTCTAAATATCTCTATCTTACACATATAAGCCTTAACTTATGTATAATTCACTTCAAAAAGTCCTTTTGATTCAAACTAAAGGGAGTTACCCAAATTAAAGGTAACGGTTTCTCTTAAATTCTTTTCTTTTATTTTGTTTTATTTTACTTATCCAACCTCCCTAAACTCTTTTTATTCCTTTATTTTATGAAAGCACCAGTATCCTAAATATAATAGTATTTTGTTATGAGAATTATTAGAACTACACTTACACACACCTCCATCTAATGGGTGAAGAACATACTGTTTTTGTGGTTGGCAAACTAACACCTCATGAAACGATGATTGTTCGATTATCTCCTACTGCCTCTCATGGTGGCCATTAAGATGGAACTTTATTTATATATGATATATATATTATTTTTATGTTTTCTTTGTGCTTATTTATTTTCCATTTATATCATACCTTTATGGTTTCTGTTATGGGTAAAACGTGATAATTTCATTTGAGGAAGTGCGGACTACCGTCCCCTCAAAGTGATATGACTCGTTAATGACTTATGTGGGATGTATAAATTATGGATTTAATGATATTATATATGATATTATACTGTAATTATAATATACCTATGTTTAACTATGTTTTAATTCCATTAAAATACAAAATATAAATGAAAGTAGCGTTCATGCGTACGTACGACTTACCATCTCCATGAACGATGCATTTTATTTATTATCTCCAAATGTTATGTACTGTTATAAATACATATATATACTGGAAATATATGATATATATATGAAATCTAAATGAGTAATATCATTCTATATATAATGTACTTTTGACTACATGGACAGTTTATAATTATAACAAGTTCATTTTTTACTCAAGTTCCAAACATCGACAAAATGTCCGATATGAACTCAAATAATTAACAAATTGTTATATCAATGTAATAAGTGATATAAAAGGAATAATAAAATTGAAAATATTCTTAATAAATTATAAATTAACTTAATTTTATTATTCATGAAGAATAAGAAACATAATAGTGAATCAAGTCGGACACGTGGTAAGGGGTTTCTTATCTCACTTTTAATTCCATGAGATTTCCATTGTTCACCACTTATTTATTGCATGTGGTGTATTGTGTACTAAAATTTTATATATATTATCATGATTATCTTTATATCCATGATATTTTGTGATTTATTTAGTGGTTATTTGACTATTGTTCATACAACTCGATTTATTACAACGAGGTAAGGGTTATTTCTTCAATCTCATTATTATCTGAGATTGTTCATGTGTAAGTATTTTCTGGGACATACATATCATATATACACATATTTTATAAAAATGATTTCAAAATTAATCTTTTAAGGTTTTATGGGAGGGTTTATTTAACTAGATCATCATTTTAAATGTTTTAAAGATTTATCTTTCTAAACCCTTTTAATTAATGTCCATGTTTTCAAAATGATTTTAAGGATTTATTTATGTGGAAATGAATGTTTTGAAATGATAATTCCTTTAAAAAGTTTCAAAGTGGTATGGGACACTTTGATTCAAAAATCCCTTTTAAATGACTACCTTTATAAATTGTGAGAATTTTAAACAATTTCATGAAAATGGGTTTTTCTCTCAAAGCATTTTATTGATCATTTTCATCTATGTCAACATCCTTTAATAGATTTTAAACTTGTTTGAAGTTGATTTATTTTGATAAAAATATTCCATATTTTATTTAATTTTTTGTGATATGTTTTACTGTGGATGTGTTATTTTTATACCATTCATTGTTTATGGATAAAGTATTGACATTTCGTATTCTAGTTTTAATATGAATGTTTATGTTATATTTCAACCTTTTGTTATGATGAATGTATTAGACTAGTATGTTCCAGGTTGGAGACCGGTAAAAGTAAGCCCTTCAGTTTGGGGTCTGGTTATAGAAAACCCTCAAGTTTGGAGTCTAGTTAGAGAGGCTCTCCGGGTTGGAGTCTGGTTACAGAGGCTCTCTGGGATGGAGTCTGGTTACAGAGGCTCTCTGGGTTTGGGTCCGGTTACAGTTAGCTTATAGGTCCTGGCACGAGGCCTTGACACAGAAATTAAAGTATGGTACTATACATTCCCTCATTATGAAATTTTTTATTACATGTGATTATTCAACTATTATAATATCCATGTGCATGTTTATATGGTAATGTTTGATTTATTTTTGTCATATTATGTTCAATTTTATGTTTAAAAGGATATTGTTTTATTACACATTTTGCCTTAAAAGTTTATAGCTTCCGCTAAATTATTTACCCTTACTGATCATCTGAGCTCACCCCTTTATTATGTTTTATTTTCCCATGATATGAAGAAGTTAGTTATGAGTGACTTGCAGGTATAATCTAGGAGTCTTGGACATTTCTAATGGAATAAATTAGTTTTGTTTTTCTATTCAAGTTGTAATGTTGAACTTCATGTATGTAATCTATTTTCCAAGACTGATAAACTGATCAATCCTTCGGGACTTGATTCCTTGTAATCATGCCAATGTTATGTAATAATGCACCGACTCTGGGTAACTGAGTTCGGGGCATTACAGTTGGTATCAGAGTAAGTTTAGCAATAACCTTGGAAACTAGATTTATATAAAATCTTATTAGAGCACATTACCCTGATATAGACTTTGAGGATTAGTATAGAATAACTTCCTAGAATTTTGGTAATATATAGACTTTTTGAGTTTTCCAAGCAAATACATATCTGTCTAGATATGAGTAGGTAGAGGCGGATCTGGCATAGATGTACCTAGGGATAAAACCTGAAAACACCACTTTGAGCTAGACTCGAATGGGAACGGGTGCATGAAACGGGCCTTGCTGCACTCTTGGTTATGACACTCTCGGGGGATATGCTTAGGATAATTCTCATTTTATTTACAAATAATTATGAAGTATTTACGAGTATATACCTCCTCAAAGAAAATATTTTTATGATTATAGATTATATCCATAAACTGTTCAATTTACATTAGGTATTTTACAAGTTTGGAATTATTCATTGCAATTCATAAACTGACCTAGTGTGTGCCATTGTATAGAAATGGCGCCCAGTAGAAGGAATGTGAACTCCAGAAATACGTATGATCCAAAGAGTAAGAAGGATCATATCTTTCATGGTATTAATCTAACATTTAGAAGGGAAATAGTCTCCCATATATTCTTAACATATAAAGAAATAATATCATGTGTTAATAAGATAAGTAAAGAATTCTCTGAGTTCTATGGATTTGAAGGGAAGCAAGAGAAGAAAAGGATGGTAGAGAGAAATATGGATAAAGGGAAGAGGGGGAAAAAGGATTTTCCCATATGTGATAAATGTGGAAAGAATCACCTTGTTAAATTATTGAAGGGAATGGGAGTTTGTTATAAGTGTGGAGAAAAGGACACCAAGTAAGTGATTTCAAGGGTAAGAAAAAGGTTTCAAATGTAAACTGATTCATCTGCAAGGTTTTGGGACACTACATGAATCAATGTCCCAGTCATCAGAGTATACCGCAAATGATTCTATTGGATAATAATCAAGTTATGATACTACCTCAGATAAAGAGTAATGACTAGTGTTCTTATGTTGTTATTATATAATTATTTCATTTGAGTGTTGTATAAACAATATACTGGTTATATGAATTATAAAGATAAATAAGGATTGTACTGTAGTAGTATTTTATTGAGGATTTGATATTATATGATTATAAGAAAAGTGAATTAATAGTAAGCTACACTTTTCATAAAATACATTGTTGAAGGAAAGGTAATCCTAAATATGGTACTGGTAATGAGGTAGTGATTTTGGAATAAGTGATGGTTGATTTGGATAAATTATATTGGATATTCTTGACTAACCTGAAACTGATTAATGATTTTTATATTCCATCATTATTGGAGTTTACAACATTTTTGGATAGAAGGAGTATATCCAGTATTCTATAAAGAATAGGGGAGCATGAATGTAATCAATAAGGTTTTATGGTAATTCAGGGTGTTACCATGTTTTAAAAGAATACATGATGAAGGTGTTCACATGTTATTATGTGGAGAAAAGGATCTTCATTGTGTTTAACTTCCTTATAAATTTTGGAATGTGAGTTTGGATAGAAGTATTTTGGATAAGTATAAAGGTTAGAATGGATTAAGTTTGAAATTGGATACTATTTTTAAGGTTATTTTTGAATTTTTATAAAAAGGATAACCCAGAGGTCGGGTGACAACCATTCGCGTCCGGTAATGCCGTGAGACTTGAACCCGCAGCCGAAGGGCGACATGGGTGTATCACTTACCACTCTCCCACGTGATATCATGGATTGAATAAAGTATTTTTTTAAAGGTCTGGTAGATGAATTATAAATTCATTTTTTTAACCCTATATGAATAGGATAAATAGAATATTTTTTTAAGTTCTATTATCTTTTTGAGTGAAAGATGAGTTTTTGGTAGAAATTAGTTAAAGGATGGAACTATACTTGTCAAAAATATATTTTTTTCTTCTCTTATTCTATGAAGAAATTAATTATTAAACTTTAGGTAAGGGATCTTAAAACTAAAAATGTTTTATCCTAATACCTTATGTTTTTTTGAACCGATGATATTTTAAATCATCATAGATTGATGGATTTGAGGCCCTCAATTCTATAATTGTTTGTGACTGATAACCTCAATCACTCCCTAAAAATATTTAGGTTTTTCCTCCAATTATGTGTCTCTAATTTCAACCAATGTTCTCCAAATCGAGATCATAATTTGGTGGTGACCATTTGATTTCCCTTTTCATCTTATTAAGACTAAATTTTATTAACCCGATTTCTAATGTGGGTTTTCCCACAAAGGTATTTTCTATTTTCAACATTTTATTTTCGAAGAACAATTTCAAATTGCAAGGATGCAATTTATTGAAGGAGGTAAGAATGTAACACCCCAAGATTTCATAGTATGTTATTTCTTAAAAATAATTCAATAACTTGCACTACACACAACACTGAGTTCAAGCGCACCACGACTTACCAAACTAGTCGTTCAAAAGCGGTTATGAATAATATTAACTGAATTTTAAAATTTATATAATCCTTATAAATTTATAATCCATATTATGAGTTTCTTATACATAATGAAAGAATAAATTCATTTTTTCAGATAAAAGAAGTATTTTTCAAAAAATGCAATTTTACCGGTTTTTAGTGGCGAACCTTTTTTAAATCCAATATTTGAAACTTTTATATATTCAATTTGACAAAATAAAATTCTTATTTAGAATAGGTACATGATAATTTAGTCTCAATAAATTTTATGTGTTTTTGTGATAACTTTCACATTTGGGTGAATAGTGAAAATTACTATATTTTAACTGAAAACAACTTTTTTAATCAAAATAATTTATAGTGTTAAATTATATATTTTAATGGTTTGGAAGTATAAATATATTATATTTTTACCATTTAATCCAATAATGGTCATTTTAAGTAATTTCACATTGAAATTGGACATAAACAAGTATCAATCTTTTGTTAATTATTATTTCTTAAAAACACGCTTTTTGGTTTTGACAACGGGAATTAATTTTAAATTAATAAATGTAACTTATATGTTTTGAATTTGTTAAAATAGACTTAATTATTGAATTCAGAATATCAAAATTATCTTAGGGTGAAATTTTGGTATTTTTCTGAAAACTTTCAATTTTTGATAAATAGTGAAAAACATTGAGTTATTGGTTAAAACCAACTTTTTATTTAAATAATTATTTATTTTATTTAAATACATTTTAGGTCAAAATATATACATAATATCTATATAAGTTCAATATAATTCATTGAATTCATTTTATAATAAGTTTCGATATATAAAAATTTTATTGAACTTTTTACCGTCTTTTACCCACCTCCTAGGAGCATTTGAAAATTTGCATAAAACTTAATTTTACCACTTCTGTGAGTTGAATTTCAAAAATATGAGAGACACGGTTAACCTTAGTAAGTAAAATTTGGTTTAATAAGATGAAAATAATTTTTGGTGAATAGTAACTTTTGACTTTTATTTACCGCGGTTAAAGGTAAATAGAGTAATTCAAGGTAAAAAGAATATTATAATAATACAAAATTACCTTTATACTTGTCCTAACCTTATTTGATGAGTCATGGACGACCATGGGAATCCTTGGGTCGATTTTGGGACCCCATGGATCCACTTATGAATGATAATGATACTTTATTTTAATTAACTTAAAGTAAAGGCAAAAATGACATAAACAAATATCTTTTAGTAAATTAATTTTTACATGGGTTTATATAAGTAATATTTACAATTATAAATATTCATTGGAAAGATAAAAATATTTCCTACATTATTGTATTTTTTTATAATTTTTAGACATCAAATAAATTAAATTATTGATAACACAATAATGATGTAGTATTTACCTCATTAATAAATGATTTAAATAAATAAGATTATTAATATTAAAACTATTTCCAAAACCTGTCCAATTCTTATTGGATGATTTTATTTTGACCACGAGTCATCTTATCTTTGACTTTAATTATTTTTGGACCTATAGAAACCTAATATCACTATATAATAAAATAACATTTTCGCACATTCCTAAAGAGCCCCTCCTCCCCCTTATAAAAGGACACCACTTCTAACCCATTCCACACACCTCTCAAGCCCCTTGGATCATCCAACCCATGGCCAAATTAGTTCTCAAGATCCCTATAGTACACCTATAAGCCTTACCTTAGGCAGAAGTCACTTTAAAAAGTCCTTTTGATTCAAACCAAAGGAAGTTACCCAAATTAAAGGTAACGGTTTCTCTTAAATTATTTTGTTTTATTTTGTTTTATTTTACTTATCCAACCCCCCTAAACTATTTTTATTCATTTATTTTATAAAAAAACTAGTATCCTAAATATACTAGGATGTTTTTATGAGAAGTATTCGTATTACACTTACACACACCTCCATCTAATGGGTGAAGAACATACTGTTTCTGTGGTTGGAAAACTAACGCCTCACGAAACGATGATTGTTCGATTATCTCTTACCACCTCTCATGGTGGCCATTAAGATGGAACTTTATTTATATATGATATATATATTATGTTTATGTTTTCTTTTTGCTTCTTTATTTTCCATTTATATCATACCTTTATGGTTTCCATTATGGGTAAAACGTGATAATTTCATTTGAGGAAGTGCGGACTACCGCCCCCTCAAAGTGATATGACTCATTAATGAATTTTATGGGATATATAAAGTATGGAGTTAATTATGTTATATATGATATTATACTGGAATTATAATATAAATATGTATCATTATGTTTTAATTCCATTAAAATACAAAATAGAAATGAAAGTAGCATTCATGCGTACGTACGGCTTACCGTCTCCATGAACGGTGCATTTCATTTATTATCTCCAAATATTATGTACTATTATAAATACATATATATACTGGAAATATATGATATATATGAAATATAAATGAGTAATATAATTCTATAGATAATGGAATTTTGACCACATAGACAATTTATAATTATAACAAGTTCATTTTTGACTCAATTTTCGAACATCGACAAAATGTCTGATATGAACTAAAATAATTAACTAATTTTTATAGCAAGGTAATAAGTGATATAAAAAAATAATGAACTTGACAATATTCTTAATAAATTATAAATTAACTTAAGTTTATTATTCAGCATGAACAAGGAACATAAGAGCGAATCAAGTCGGACACGTGGTAAGGGGTTTCTTATCTCACTTTTAATTCCGTGAGATTTCCATTGTTCGCCACTTATTTATTGCATGTGGTGTATTTTTTACTTCCATTTGATATATATTATCATGATTCTATTTATATTCATGATATATTGTGATTAATTTGGTGATTATTTGACTATTTTTCATACGACTCGATTGATTACAACAAAGTAAGGGTTATTTCCTCAATCTCATTATTATCCAAGACTATTTGTGTGTAAGTATTTTCTGGGACATACTTATCATAGATACCCATATTTTATAAAAAATTGTTTTAAAAGGAATATTTTAAGGGTTTATGGGAGGTTCTATTTAACTAGATCATCATTTTAAATGTTTTAAATATTTATCTTTCTAAACCCTTTTAATTAATGTTCATGTTTTCAAAATGATTTTAAGGATTTATTTATATGGACATGAATGTTTTGAAATGATAATTATTTTAAAAAGATTCAAAGTGGTATGGTACACTTTTATTCAAAAATACCTTTTAAATGACTACCTTTATAAATTTTGAGAATTTTGAACGATTTCATGAAAAAGGGGTATTTTTCTCAAAGCATTTTACTAGTCATTTTCATCTATGTCAACATCATTTAATGGATTTTAAACTTGTTTGAAGTTGATTTATTATGATACAAATCTTCCATATTGTATTGAATTTTTTGTGATATGTTTGACTGTGGATGTGTTATTTTTATACCATTCATGGTTTATGGATAAAGTATTGACATTTCATATGCTAGTTTTAATACGAATGTTTATGTTATATTTCAACATTTTCTTATGATGAATGTATTAGACTAGTATGTTCTAGGTTGGGGATCAGTAAAAGTAAGCCCTTCGGGTTGGGGTCTAGTTACAACAGACACTCCGGGTTGGAGTCTGGTTACAGAGGCTCTTCGGGTTAGAGTCCAGTTACAGAGGCTCTTCGAGATGGAGTCTGGTTACAGAGGATCTCCGGGTTTGGGTCCAGTTACAGTTAGCCCATAGGTCCTAGCACGAGGCCTTGACACAGAAATTAAATTCTGGTACTATACATTCCCTCATTATAAAATTAGTTATTAAATGTGATTATTCGACTATTATAATATCCATGTGCATGTTTATATGGTAATGTTTGATTTATTTTTTCCATATTATGTTCAATTTTATGTTTAAAAGGTTGTTGTTTTATTACACATCTTGCCTTAAAAGTTTATATCTTCCTCTAAATTATTTACCCTTACTGAGCATCTAATATCACCCCTTTATTATGTTTTATTTTCCCAGGATATGAAGAAGTTAGTTATGAGTGACTTTCAGGCATAATCTAGGAGGCTTGGACGTTTCTAATGGAATAAATTACTGTTTTTTTTTTCAAGTTGTAATGTTCAACTTCATGTATGTAATCTATTTTCCAAGACTTCTAAACTGATCGGTCCTTCGGGACTTGATTCCTTGTAATCATTCCAATGTTATGTAATAATGCACTAACTCTGGGTAATTGGGGTTAGGGTGTTACAAGGGAAGAATTATGTAAAGTATTTAAAATTCATACTGATAAGACTTTGTTATTAGTGATAAAGGATTTCAAATAGTCTGGAAAAGATAGGGAGACTATCAATAGTTTCATTGACTTCTATCTTAGAAGAATATTCACCAATTCATAACTCATGGCTATATTTGGAGCATAGTTTGTTGATTTGAGGATTACTCCTTTAACACAAGCTTTTATGTCTCGTGTAGAAAGGTTAAGAAACCTTACTCCTATTCTAAAATATTTCATGGAGAATAAATAGGTTTGCTTCTAATAAATGGATCATGGCTCCAGGACAGTGAAGGATTTTACTAGGCTATTGGAACCTTACTTGTACACTTTCATCATATCTCTCATTTACCCTTCTACCTTACCAATTACCTAAACTTCTATTACCAATAAAACCAGAACCATTAAACCTTTTGGCTTGTATTCTAGACAAGCAGTCTAGCATCTTGGACTAATTTCCCAGTGTTTGGTCATTTAGGACCCTACTACAGCTTCTATACCACCACCTACCCAATAAACCCAACCTATTTTAGAATCTACATCCATATAAAAGGATCTAATCTATCTTTATGAGATTATGGATGTTTCATATTTGGATTCTAATTATAATTCATGGTATGGACACCCCTTTTACTTATTTTTTCATCTCCTTTTGATATTAATGAAATGCCTTTGTTTACCTTTATACTTTTCCTGTTATCAATTATTTTTGTATTTATTTATTATTCATTGTTATATTTTCTCTTGAATTCATTTTTTTATAATCCCAAAATGGGGAGATATTGTGAAATTAATTAAATAAATTAAGTAATTTGAGAAAACTTTGAGATATTGAGAAATATATATTTCAATTTTTTATAAATATATTTTTTATGTATTTAACTCGTTTCATTTTAAATTTCATGATTTTTTATCATAGAAAAGGGGTATATTATTGTATTAGACTATCACCTACTTATTTTAATTATCTAAAATCATGTTTATTATATTTATAATGAATTTCATGTTTTATGATAGTCAACTATTTTCTAGCCAAATTGATAAAATTGGATAATTCTTAAACCTATCGTGACAACCTACCACAAGTTTAATGTACCTTATGTGTGAATTAATTAAAATGGACATGAAGTTCAAGTGACCATGTGGAACCTACCACACGTGCAATCAAATAATCATGCATCAAATGAGAAAATTATGTCCAAGTCATGTACTGACCATGAGTTGAAGTTCAGGTGAATGAATGAGTAATGAACCTATCACATATTAAAGATAAACCTAAACATGAATAATTCTACCTATCGCATGAATAAAAAAGTTACTATGTGATAGGTAAGTAGAATCTTTATTTTTTTGATCATGTGTCTATATTCTAGTGATCGCAATAGCAAAGCATCTACCTTGCAAACAAATTAAGCTACCATGTGAAGTAATGTACCTACCACATGAAGATATCTAGTGACCACAAGATAAAATCAAGTTATTGTGTCAAATGACCATGCCAAATGACCTTTATAATCAACTATGATCCAAATTAACCATGTTTAAAGTGAATAAAACTGACCATTTCTAACTTAAGTTTAATATTTTTTAAATCCTCAATGTCTATATTTTGTAGCATTAATTGTAGATTCAGTTCATTTAATAATTAAATGAGTATGAGGATTAAAAAATGAATATCCTCCCATGTCTAGTTTATAGAAAAGATATCCTTAAGATATAGAGCCACTCATGGAAAAATATAGTGGAAAAACATGAATATGCCTATGAGAAAGACTAAAATTCTATTTTTTAGTGTTGAATCTTCCACAAAACTCTATTTTACTAAACATTATATGATAATTTAGTTGATCCCTTTAAAATAAAAATTCAATGACTACTAAAAAACATAAGCTAATTACACTAAGCTACATCAAATATTCTCACTTTTTATTTCTTGAACTTTTTGTTTTATATTATACTTTGACTTGTGTTTGTTACACTATGTTTATTTTTTAACACAAACTATTGTATTGTATTGGATATTTATAGACACTCTCTCTTATTATTTTTCATATGTACTCCATGTAGAACTGTAAAAGAGGTTTTATAGCCTAAAATTACTATTTTTAGTAGTTATTAATTTATTTATACCATGTAGAACTATGGAAGAGGCTCTATGTAGCCTATATATCCTTATGAGCTATTTCTTTTATAAAACCCGATACAAGTTGTGGATCGGTTTATTCTTTTAAAAACTGCTTATAAGTGGGTGATTTCTAAGTGGAGAGGACTAAGTATCAGCTTGAGGTTGGACCTCAAGAATTTATTCCACTATGTGATTTCCTATTTTGTTTGATCTATTTTTAAAAAAAAATAGTATCTATTTTCAAAACTATAATATAAAATCATTACTTTTATAGTTAACTTAATTTGTGTTTTATATATAATTTTTTATAAAAGTAAATATGATTCAAAAGTTAAAATAGTTTAAAACATATTTTAACTGAGTTGTGATCTAGCTTCAAAGAATCATTTTGAAAGATCAAATTATATACTTCTACAGTTTTAGTTAACTTTCCATTTTTAATAAATTAGCATATTTGGTTTCAAATCCTTTTTAACATAAATTTTAATTTCAAACTTAATTCACCCTACTCTTGAGTTTTCCAATCTAATCAAAACCTTTATTATTAAATAAATACTCTTTTAATGATATTTAATATTTTAAATTCATTGGAATCAGTGGAATTGATAATTCTATCCTAATCATAAATCTCTTTTCTTAAAAATAAATTTTTTTGTGAAATGTATTTTTACACGATACATGTGATAACATTAAGATTAATTTCCCTAAAAATAGAAATTTATTTTGATAAAATGATTCATATATTTGTGATAATAATTTTCATAATATTTAATATAGAAAATTTCATTTCTAGGTATAAAACTTAGATTACCAGGATTAATTCTAATTGCCACGATAATGGTGAAATGGTTATTTTAAAAAGTATTATTTTATTAATATCAAGGAATTTTTATCAAACCAATTAAATTAAACTCCTTAAAATAATGAATATAATATGATTTATAAATAGATAAATAAATAAATTAACACTCATTCAATTAGTAATCGATACTAAATAAGATTAAGAATCCATAATGGTCAAAATACATTTTTCTACTAAAATAGTTTTTTCTACACATTATCTATTTTAGTTTAAAAGTTAGTTTTATAATATTTATAAATTAATTGGATTAAATAGATATTTAATTTATTTAAATCATTCCAAAATTTGGTTATATATATTATTTTATATGTTTAATAATTCAAAAAATCACTTAGTTAAAAATGAGTTACCTAACTTAAAAGTAAGAGTAAAATGAAAAAACATAATGGTAAAAACACTATAACATGTTTAAAAAAAGTTATGAAACACTTGGTTGATCCTTTATAGACCTTAAAATACCCAAAAATCCATTATTTAAAAACTTTGGATCCATTTACCATGGAATAGTATCATGTAATTATTAAAATATAAAGGGTGTTTCAAAGAGTTCCTTTTTCTCTCTTATAAAAGGGTGATCACTCCCTTTAAAACACACACATATTTTTAGGTTTACTTCTTAGAAACTTTAAATTTTACTCTCACTCGAACACTATCCTAGAAACATAATCCCATATTCACTCATATTTATCCTTATCCCTTCAATTTCAAGGGATCTTTTAAGGAAAAATCAAGTCTCTAACGTAAGTATTATCTCCTTCCTAAGTTTTTCTTCTTAATATAACTCTTAAAAATATATTATCACCATAATAATATTAATAATTCAGTATCAATATTATAATTATAAATTTTTATATTAATTTTACATCCCTTATTTATTCATTTCCATCCACTTATAAAAATAAATGAACGTCAATCATGTGTGTGCAAACTACCGCCTCCATGAAGAGTCATTTTTTTCATTTTTCTTCTAGTTTTTAATTAATTATAAAAATGACTTAAAATATAGTTCAACATCATAAAAAATCATAATAATATCATTATTATTTTTTATAATGATATTATGTCAAAATAAACACCTCTTTAACCATACTCGCTAATCGAGTTAAAGTGAGTTCACGATTGGGTCGGTTTAACCACCTACCTGAATGATGCTTTAAAATATAATTATAGATGAATATGGGAATATAAAAACTAATATTATTATAATATAAATATAAAATAATTATTGTAATATTTTTCTATAAATATTATATTAATTATTTAAATTATTATTAAAGTATCATTTGTGTTTGCTAAAAATACTAAAATAAGTCGTTATCAATTCTATTTTCACATAATGTAATAAAAACACATGTAGAATTAAATAAAAAAATTAAATAAATATAATTTATATATTATATAACCTTAAATGATATATTAATAAATAACTTGGTATCAAATTATGGGTAATGTTATCAAAATTATTAAATGTGTGCAAAACAATTTAAGTTATTAACACTCAATGGTCAGAATACGCTATAACTAATTAGTGTGGTCATGATAAAAATTTTAAAAAGGATTATAAATGGGTAATATTTATGATTAATTTTTTGTAATATGATATTAATTTATTTTTTTTTACATGAAGTTAGAGTGTCATCAACTAAGCAAGGAAACAAACTATGAGTTTCTTTGTCTCAAATTTGAATCCCTTGAGACATGATTAAGTTGTACACCATGTTTCATTTTAAATGTTGTAAATGCTACCCCATTTTTATTTTGTTTCATTATACTCTTATATTTAATGATATTAAATTTTCTATCTAATGTTATACCTCTCATAGGGTTTTGATTTTAATGTTAAAAAGTTGTAAGGGTTTCCATCTTAATTTCCTTTCATTAAGAGATGATTATTTTATACGCCATGTTTACATTAGTATGGTATACTTACCATAACATTAATTTTTTATATAATTATTATCTTATATTTAATGGTATTAAATTTCAATTTATCTTTATCTTGGGGTTTTTATTCAAAAGTTACAGAGGTTGTAAGGGGTTTTTTTACTCAAATGTTTTCCTTTGATCATAATCACTTTTCCTATACTATAATATTTCAAGATTGATTTATTCTACCTTATAATGATTTTATGTTTTATTTCATCCAACATTTATAGATAAATCATGATTCACACCATATAATTCTTCCTTAATGATTCTATTGTTTTATTAAAATACATTTTTGTTAAGAAAAAATTCTATTTCTTTTAATGGGTTTCTCTTCCTTGTCCATGTTTTTACTCCCAAACAATGTTATACTTTCCATTGTGTACAATCAAATTGTTTTTATATTCAATGATCCATTTAGTCTAATTTATTAATTTTAAAACAAATTTTTTTTCATCTTTTTAACAATATGGGTATTAAACAAGGTTATTTCAAAAATTTCAAAGGTTTTTCCATATTTTCAAAATAAAATGTTTTTTCATCCACACCAAATTTTATTTTGATAACATTTATATCTTTTTTTAAATTTAAATTATTAAATATTATTTTCAAAATTAATAATTTTCATAGTATTTTCTCTGACCTTTTGGAAAAAATTATGACTTTTTTAAGTTTCTATTATTAAAGATTGTTTTTAAAAGTAAATGTTTTCAAAGTATTTTCACTTCACTTTTTTGAAAACTTTGTAGCTTTTTCAAGTCCCCATTATTAAATATTATTTTGAAAGTAAAAGTTTTCAAGTTACTTTCACTTCTTCTTTTTTGAAAACTTTATATTTTTTTAAGTCTCCATTATTAAAGATTAATTTAAAAGTAAAAATTTTCAAAGTATTTTCACTTATCCTTTTTGAAACCTTATTTCCTTTAAATGATATTTTATTTGGAAATAAGGTTTTCAAAAGTATTCTCTTTCCCTTAGAAATTTTTTTTTGAAAGTAATTTTTACTTCAATGTTTTAAAAGGTTTTGTGAAAAAAAATTCACTTATATTTATCCTATAAGTATTATCTTTTATGAAGAGATGTTTTGATCACCCTTTATATGTTATTTTGACATGATTTCTTTTGGAAAATAATATTTTTGATATTCTATGATTTCTTAAGTTCATGTTAAGTGATATTTTTTAATGGTTTAAGAAACTCAATCTTTTTCCATGGGTTAATTAAGATATGTTGATGTTTTTTTAAGTATAACATGTATGTATGGATGATAGTGGATTGGGTCTTATATCTCCCTCTAATGAATTGGTTTAAGTTTATGTCTCATGATTCAAAGGTTACACAGGAGGATTTATCCCAAGATAGATAGGTATATGGGAGGATTTATTCCAAACCAAATGGTACACATAAGGATTTATCACAAACCAAAGGGTATGCAGGAGGATTTATCCCAAGACAAAGGGTATATGGGAGGATTTATCCTAAGACAAATGGGTATACATTAGTTTTTATCCCAAGACCAAGGGTACAAGGAAGGATTATACCAATCCCAAGAAGGCACATAGATTTTTTTATTGTAATTTTCCTATTCTTATGGTTTTTATACATTCCAAAGTTGTGTATCAAGTTATACTAAAATTTAAATATTCATTTCACTTATATGAAATTACTTGTTTTCATGATTATTCCTTTCTTTCAAAGTAATTTTCACTTTTATATCATGATCACATGTTTTATGATTATTGATATGTGTTTTGTGATAGTTCATGTCTTGTATGATAATGATATCTTTATGATATCATGTTTCTCAACCATGTTTTATGATTTTCATATAAGGTATTTTGATCTTTTATTTTTATTTTTATGTTTTACTCATGTTCTCCTTGATGTTTGTGATCTAATACATTATGATATGTTTTTACTTACTGATCATTTGATCTTAACCCTTTCTTGTGTTTTCATTCCCTAGGTTATAAGGATGATTGTATCATGTGATATTTCTAAAAAGGTTCTAGAGGATTATGAATATGGATAAAAGGTTTCAATTATAATAAAATAATATGTTTATATAGCTAATCTCTATGACACTAAATTTCTTGGTAATTGGATTTTGTGACTATTTTGATATGTATAATCTAAATTGTGATATTAATGTACTATTTATGTTAAGTTTAGAATGGGTTACTATATTTAGTATCATAGTAGGGTTTAGTTATTTTGTATATTAGTTTAGTTATTTTTATATATTAGGTTAGATAACTTTAAGGGAAAGTCTATGGGATAAGTCTAAGTATAGAATAAACCATGATGTTTTAGTAAAGTATAGGTTGTGTGGTTTTCCTAGAAAATAAATCCATGTCTGGATACTACAATTGGATGTAGGCTCTATCATAGTTGTACCTAGGGGTAATAAACCTGAAGAGGGTGTGTTAGGTATTAACTCAATTATGACCTGGTGCACAAAAAAGAGGCCTAATTACACACCTCGCTAGACACTCCTAAGGGATATTCTTTAGTCAATCACATTATCTATATGAAGAATTAGAATGTATTTGAATGTGTTTAGGTTAGATAACCTAATGATAAAGTGTCTATGGATAACATAGATTGAAATTTAGGGATTCATAGGTTGAAATTTATGTTAATTGATATGTAATTTTGTGAATAAAGAATAAGTTTAATTTTTTAGAGTATATATTTCAATTATTTTGGGTTTAGAATTTTTTAAGAATGTTTGTGTTAATTTGGGATATCTATTTTTTGGATTAGGTTACAAAGTATGATATAACAAACACAAAGTAACCTAGGTTGAACCTATAATGATATAATTTGAGTAATTGATGATATATATTGATCTATGAGTGACATGGTTTGAAATAAAATAATCTTGGGCTAATAATGATGACAAGCACTAGTATCCTCTAAGACAAAGGAAATAATGGAAGGCTTATGCTACTCCTACTACTGGGAATCGGTCATGAAAACAAAGGGAAGAAGTTATACTTTTCTTCTACCTAATATTTGTGGATTCCTTATTGTAATATAGTTCAAACACCCTAGTATGCTTAGGATGTTTTCCAAGATCATAAAATCAACACCCTAATGATTTGATATTATATTCTATTACTATTATATCCCAATATGAAGTTTATAAAAATATTCTTCATGTGAATATTATTAATTATTACTTTAGGTGAATTTAATGTCATTTTGGGAATTGAATATCTCTCTTTACATGGATCCCACATCAATTTTGATAATAAAGAATTAAAAATTCATATTTCAAATCAAACTATGATCATCTATCAGTGGAAAGATTTCTATGAATTATCTAGGGTAACTAATCATTAGGGGTGTTTAGCTCGAATGGTTATAATTAAACTAAATATTTAGATTTACCTCTTATAAAGGAATAGGAGAGTCTTATAGTCTCACCTAAATTGGAAAGGTTTATACCACATCATAAATTAACTCTTGAGTCATATAAATTTTATTGAGACCATTAACTATCTTGTTTTTAAGTGATAATCAAAACTATGAGGATGTAATTTATTTAATGGGAGAGAATGTAACGACCTGATATTTTGTATCCTTTAAAATACGTATTATGTTCAATAACATGTGTCATAGGATACACCCAACATAAAAAAACAAAATATATTAAAAAAATTATTAATAAATCTATGATAAACACTAATATGGTAAACCATTGATATTTATTACTTTTATAAGGTAAATAATTAATATAATTTAATATTGAAATTGTTATTTTCAATAAAAACCATTTTATTTATATTAAATATTTAATTTCAAAAATATAAATTTAAATATTTCAGGATTTAAATTTGATAAATTAAAATTCATTTTTGAATTCCTTACAAAAAATTATATTAGGATGTATTTTTGGGATTTTTCTCAAATAATTGGTTTTTAGGTGAATATTAAAAATGTTGATTTTTCCAATACCGCCACTTTTTTATGAATTACAAGTTTTTATAACCTTTTTATATAAAATTATATATTATAAATTATAATAAATTATTTTAAAATAAAATTCTGAATTTAGAAACACATGCTCAATATTTTGAAAATTTATGCAGCATTTTAATGAAAATTATTTTTTGGATGTTTTGTTTAATTAATTATAATGTGATGAAATGAAGCTTTTAATTTAATTTATTATTAAATAAATTATATTTTAATTATAATAAATATTTTTAAATTTATTGGAATCAATTTCTTTGATAATTTTATCCTAATCAAAAATCTTTTTGCTTAAAAATAAACTTTTTCAAATAATGGGTTTTTATGCGATACATGCACTAACGTTAAGATTAATTTATATACACATATAAATTTAATTTGATAAAATAATTATTATACTTGTGATATTAATTTTCATACTATTTAATATTTCCAATTTAATTTTCAGGTATAAAATTTATTTTTCTAGGATTAATTCTAATTACCATGATAATGGTAAAACAACTATTTTAAAATTTATTATTTTATTAATATCAAGGAATTTATATCGAATAAATTAAATTGAAATAATTAAAATAATGGATATAATATGATTAATAAAAACATAAATAAATATATTAACACTTGTTTAGTTAGTAATCAATAATAAATAAGATTACGAATCCATAATGGTCAAAATTCATTTTTTCTATTAAAAACAATTATACACGTTATACATTTTAATTTAAAAGTTAAAATTATAATATTTAAAAATTTAATTGGATTAAATATATATTTAATTTATTTATATAATTCCCAACAAAATTATATTGGTTATTTTATATTTTTAATAAAACATAAAATCACTTAGTTAAAAACTAGTTACCTAGTTTAAAAGTAAGAGTAAAATGTAAAAACTTCATGGTAAAAACCCTATAACATGTTTAAAACATGTGAGGAAACACTTGGTTAATTTTTTATAGACCTAAAAATACCCAAAACTCCATTATTTTGAAACTTGGTATCCCTTTACCTCAGAATAGTTTAATGGAGTTATTAAAATATGAAGGGTGTTTCCAAGAGTGACCTTTTCCTCTCTTATAAAAGGAGATCACTTACACAATTTCAAAAACGTAACAATACTTAGAATTACTCTATGAAAATATTATATTTTATTTTACCTAGAAACATATCCCAAAAAATAATCCCCTTTCCACTCATATTTAGACTAATCCCTTCAATTTCAAGGGAACTTCCAAGGAAAAATCAAGTCTCCAACATAAGTATTATCTCCTTCTTAAGTTTTTCTTCTTAATCTTACTCTTCCAAATATCGTATCACCATAACAATATGATGATTTAATTATAATTATTATACTTATATGTTTTTATATTAATTTTAAAAGCCTTATTTATTCATTTTAATCCACTTATAAAAACAATGGAACATCAGTCATCCGTGTGTGTAGACTATCGCCTCCACAAAGAATCATTTTTTTTCGTTTTTCTTATATTTTTTCATTTTTTATCCAAAAATTTTAAAATATTTTTCAACACCATAAAAAAATAAAAATAATATCGTTATTATTCTTTTATAATTATATTATGTTAAAATAAACACCTTATTAACCATACTCACCAATCAAGTTAAGGCGAGTTCAAGTTTGGGTCTGTTTAACCACCTACATGAATAATTATTTAAAATACAATTATGGATGACTATGGGAACATGAAAAAAAATTATAATATAATAAGAAAATAATTATTGATATATTTTTTTGTAAATATTATATTAATTATTTAAATTATTATTAAAGTATCATTTTTGTTCGCTAAAATTAGCAAAATAAGTCGTCGTCAATTCTGTTTTCACATAACGTAACTAAAATACATATAGAATAAAATAAGAAAATTTTAAACCAATATAATTTATATATAAATAAAATTAAATTATATATCAACAATTAACTTTATATAAAATTGTGAGTAATGATATCAAATTTATTAAACATGCACAAAACAGTTAAAGTTATTAACACCTGATAGTCATAATACACTATTACTAATTAATGTACTCATGATAAAAAAATATAATTAGAATTATAAAAGTTTAATATTTATGAGTAAGGTTATATAATAGGATATTAATTTAGTTATTTTTTTTTATAGTAATTTAGAGTGTCTTCAACTAAGTAAGGAAACGAGGTAAGGGTTTCTTTGTCTCAAATTTGAATCCCTTGAGACATGATTAATTTATACACCATGTTTCCTTTTTAATGGTGTAAATACTACCATATTATAATTTTGTATCATGGTAATATTATATTTCATTATATTCAATTTTATATTTAATTTTATACCTTTCATGGGGTTTTGGTTCTAATGATACAAAATTTGTAAGGGTTTATCTCAATTCCCTTTTATTGAGATATATTTATGCTATACACCATGTTTACATTTTTATGGTATAATTACCACCATATTATAATTTGTATATCATTATTATATTATATTTCATGATATTCAATTTTCAATGTCATTTTATCTTTCTTTTGGGGTTTGGATTCAAAATTTATAAACGGTTGTAAGGGGTTTTTATGACTCGAATATTTTCCTTGGGTCATGATCACTTTTATTACACTATAATACTTCAAGATTGATCTATTATACCCTATAATTATGTTATTTTGTATTTAAACCTACCATTATGGGTAAATCATGTTTCACACCAAATTATTGTTCTTTTATGATTCTATTATTTTATTAAAATTTATTTTTATTAATAATAATTCACATTTATTTTAGTGGATTTTTCATCCATTTACATTTTTTTATTCACCCCAATGTTCTCCTTTCCTTTATGAAAACTCAAATTGATTTCATCTCTAATTATTATTTTATTCCTCTTTGTGCCTTTTAAAATAAAGGTTCCATCTTCTTTTTAATGATATGGGTTTTCGACATGGTTATTTCAAAATGATTAAAATATTTTTCCATAATTTTAAAAGAAAAAGTTTTATCATCCACTCCACATTTTATTTTTATAAAATTTTTGTATTTTCTCAATTTTCCATTATTAAATATTATTTTTAAAATTAAAAGTTTTCAAAGTATTTTAACTTACCTCTTGTAAAACTTTATGCCTTTTTCAAGTTTCCATTATTAAATATAGTTTTTAAAAGTGAAATTTTCCAAATTATTTAAAATTCCATTTTTTAAAAACTTTATGTATTTTCAAGTCTCCATTATTAAATATTCTTTTAAAATTAAAATTATTAAAATTATTTTTTCTTCCTCTTTTTGAAAAAATTATTTCTTTTTTAAGTATCAATTATTAAATATTATTTTACGAGTAAAATTTTTCAAATTATTTTCACATATCCATTTTGAAACCTTATTTATTTTCAAGTATCTTTTATTTTGAGATAAGGTTTTCAAAGAAATCTATTT
Organism: Viscum album; assembly: GCA_963277665.1. Taxonomy (NCBI): domain Eukaryota; kingdom Viridiplantae; phylum Streptophyta; class Magnoliopsida; order Santalales; family Viscaceae; genus Viscum; species Viscum album. Next base: position 1,558,932,586 of record OY728125.1, read on the forward strand.
CCCTTCACAAAAATGTTTTTTAAAATTAATTTGTACTTCAATGTTTTAAAAAAATTTGTGAAGAAATTTTTATTTTCACTTATATTTACCCTCTAAGGTTTATATTTCATGAAGTGATGTTTTGATCACACTTGATATATTATTTTGATATGATTTTTTTTAAAATGATATTTTTGATATTCTATGATTTCTTAAGTTCATTTTATGTGATGTTTTTTAAATTTCTAAGAAACCCATTATTTTTCCATGGGTTTATTAAGATATGTTAATGATTTTTTTTAAGTGGAACGTGTATGTATGGATGATGATGGATGGGGTACTATATCTCCCTTCAATACAATGGGTTATATTTATGTGTTATGATCCAAAAGGTACAAAATAGTATTTATCCCAAGACAAATAGGTACACTGGAAGATCAATCCCAAGCCAAAGGGTACACAGGGGAATTTATCCCATGTCAAAGGGTACACATGAGGATTTATCCTAGTTCAAAGGGTACATGGGAGGATTTATCTTAATACAAAGTGGTAAAAAAGAGGTTTTATCCCAATACCCATGGTATATAGGAGGATTATCCCAAGCCCAAGAAGGTACGTGGATTTTGTTTGTTATAATTTTTCTATACTTATGATTATTCCACATTCCCAAGTTTTGTATCAAGTTATGCCAAAATTTCAAGATGAATTTAATTTATATGTAATTAATTTTTTTCCATAATTATGCCTTATTTTTAAAGTATTCCACACTTTAATATTGTGATCACATGTTTTATGATTATTGATATGTGTTTTGAGACTAGTCGTATATTTTATGCTAACAATATATTTATGATATCATGTTTATCAAGCATGTTTTATGATTATAATATAAGGTATTTTGATCTTTTATTATGATATTTATGTCTTCTTCATGTTCTACTTCAGGTTTATAATCTAATACTTTATGATATGATTTTCCCTTACTGAGCATTTGATATCACCTCTTTCTTATGTTTTCATTCCCAAGGTTATGAGGTTGATTTTATCATGTAAGATGTATATAAAGGGTCCATAGGATCATGATTATGGATAAAAAAATCCAAGTTTATAAAAATAAGATGTCTATATAGGCAATCTCTAAGACACTAAACCTTTCGGTCCTTGGATTATGCAAATATTGTGATATGTATAATCAAATCATGATATTAATGTAATATTTATGTTAATTTTGTAATGGGGTGATATAATTTATTATTTTCTATAGTCCTCTCTTTGATTTCATGTATGGGTTATGGAATTAATATTTATTATCAATGTTATAAAGGATCATGGGTTCATACTTTGTGGTTGACTGAATGGGGATTGAGTTATATTCAGAGAGCTATAATATTATTATTTTAGAGTTAATAAAAATGGTGTTTTGGATGGGAATTCACAAGGTATTACATATGATGTGATACAAAATAAAATTAATGATATCTTTCTAAAAAATTGGGTGATATCCAAAATGAGTTTTGGATGTGATTTCAAAAAAAATTGTATATGATACAATATAAATTGAAATGAAACTAAATTTATAAGCATTTAGTACAAGTGGGATATTTTTATAGATATTTGATAAAGACCCATGTCATAGTTTATGATTTATTCATGTCATATTATATGAAATGAATGGTTATAAATCATATTGTATGCTTGGATTTTTGCATATCATAGCATGTAGTATAGTGATATTACACCACTACCTCTATCAAGCCACATCATCATGAAAATATCTATCAAACCTATATATCATTAAGTTTGACAGTTTCATATAATGAAATTCATGATACATGCACTCATATGATTAATGCTTTAACAAACGAATGTTATTTACTCATGAATTGTAATGCATGAGTTAATGCATACGCACTTCCAGAGAATCCTCAGGGGATTTATAAGGGATCCACTGCCATGGGATAGTTGTTGGATTTATTTTGAAACACTTGTAAAATTATCTATTTATTATAAAGATCACTTCCTCATTTTACCATATACTTCATGAGGAACTATCATGTCATGGGAGATGTGAGGGTCTTTCCCATACAATGGGTGATTCATCTTTAAGCTTTAGATACACCATGAGAGGAGAGTTTGATGGATACCCTTGAGTGATCTTTATCAAGCATGGATGAATATAGTGGTTGTAGTGAATTAAAGTGTAAGTTACACATGCATAGATTCTCCATTTTATATACAGCATGGTTTCGGATTTCATGCATGGTGTTCTTTGGATTTAAGGTTTATTTTGCTTCTGGTATGATAAAAATAGTTTTTTAATCCTAATAAACCATTCATCAATATTTTTTATGGATGGTTTTCTTAGGTATATCTTATATTTTCATTCTTAGTTGATGATATCCATATCAAATATCCACCTTTGAAAAGTATTGATCCCCTATAAGTTGATTGAAAAAATCATCAATATAGGGAGGGGGTACTTATTCTTGATTTTGTTCTTGTTAATCTCATGATAGTCAGTGAAAATATGTATTTACTCATAATTTTTATTAACAAAGAGGACTAGATCACCCCATATAGAATCTCTTGGGTGAATAAAATCCTTATTTAAATTATCTTGATGTTTTTTCTTCAATTATTCCAATTCAATGGGGGGCATTTTATAAGTCTCTTCGATATAATCATAGAACTATGTATGAGTTCAATTGAAAATTTTACCTCTTGGTCTAGGTGAATACAAGGAAACTCTTCAGGAAATAAATCTACATATTCCCATACAATGGTAATTTATTTAATATTGAGTTCATCCTCAACCATTTGAGCTAGATATTCCTCATTATTGGGTATCAAGACCCATGTTATGGAAGTGGTTACCAGTGGAATTTTACCATTATCCTTGCATTGATATTTTATCATGGGATGATTTGGGATATAAAATGATATTTCCTTATCCTGATAATTTATATGTGCTCTATGTTGAGAGTTAATCCATGCCCAATATCAATTTTAATTTTACTGAGGGGAGCATATATTTATTTTTAGTAAATATATTCCCACAACCCTCAATAAAATAAGAGTTATATACTTTGTAATCAATCAATAAACTACCAAATTCTTTCATCAATAACTCAATATCCAATGTTTAATGTGGAGAATAAATAATATTAGCAATCATTCAAGATATGAAGGAATATAAACTATAACAAAATAAGGAATTTCAATTTCATGAATGGATAATAAGTATACATATATATATATATATATATATTATTATGGTTCCAATAATTTACTAAAACCAAAAGTGTTAATGTGTGTAATAAATAATAATATCTTTAAAAAATGAGTGTTAATAATCATATTATTATGAAAAATCAAACCTATTATATATTACTTTATAATTCCTAAATTTAAATCTTTGATAATTTTAGTTTCACCGAGGTTAATTTAAGTTAATATCTCTTATAATTCTTAACCTAATCCCCAAAATTAACTAAACTTCACTCTAATACTAACTAAGTGTTGGGATGTGAAGTCTAGTTCTAGATATCATAAGTTCAAAGAACCATAAATTCAAAGCATCAGAAGTTCGAGCTTAAAATTTATGTTCACCAAAGATTCAATCAGTGGTAGGTGGTTGGGATTAGTGTGATGGTAGTGGAAGTTCTTATATTTAGTGGTAGTTGGTTTATCATATGTTCATATATTTTGATGACATTAAGGGAGTTCTAGAATGTTGGTGAATCTTCTAGAAGGAATTCTCTAGAAAGAATAATCTAGAAGTGTTTATTGGAGAAATTGATTGAGGTCAATAGTGTTATGGGAAACCAATAGTGAAATTACATTTGAAAGATCCTCCATAATTTTAGGAAGGTTGTGAGACCTAGAAAACTAGCTAAGTTTACTATAAAAGAAAGTGTGGACCAACCCTAAACAAAATGTTCGACACATGCATAGTATTCCAGTAGAATATACTATGAATTAAAGTTTTAAAAAGTATTGATCATTATATAATGAAATACTATTGATGTTGTTTTGTTAGTTTTTTATAATCTTTGTACTTTTGATAATAATAAGATGTCACAATGGTTCCTCCTATGCACATAGTAAATAATTATGAAGATCCTTAAATTATCCTTTGTTTATTTACTAATTTATGTAATCGTATTTCATGTATTACTATTGCCTATATTTCCTTTGCATTTTTTGCTTCTACTGAAGTGTGAGTGAGTTTGAATTTATATGGTGTCTAGGGTTCAATGACTTCCAAATTATGGTACACTTAGTTAAAGGGGAAGCAAAGTTCCATATGATTATTTTTCCACTATGCTGATCTATGTAAGAACTTTTGGTGATCTGTTGATCAAACTTCTAGTGGTTTATCGGTAATACAGATGATCAATTTTTTGGGTGATAGTTTCTCTTTCACAATAAGTGTTATATGAGGGATTTGGTTTTGAGATCATGGTTTGCACACTGGTAGCAGCTTCATTAATGGAATCAGATAAAGGAAAGATCTGAATTGAGAAGTTCAATGGAACAGATTTTGGATTTTTTTTCATATGAAAATTGAAGACCATATAATTCAGAAGGACTTGGAAGTCCCATTATTTAGTAAAGCAATGATAATAGAGATATAATAATGGGGAATATTTTATAGGAAATAATTAGTGTTGGTAAGAATGTCTCTAGGTAGAATTTTTGCTTTTAACATTTGAGAGAGGAAGACAACAGTGGAGCACATGAGCCTCAACCCGGTTGGTAAGGACTCTGTAAGTGCATCCAAGTGACCAGGGATCAAATCCAGGCGGAGGCAGAATTTCTAGGGGTACGGTAGCAGACTGTAGCAGTACTGTAGCAGGTACTATAACGGAACTGTTAATCACTGTAGCAGGAACTGTTTGGCACTATAGCAGCTGGAAATATGCCCCCGTTTGGGCCTTCGGGCCATCGATTTGGTCCCTGAGTCCTGTAAGGCCTTCGGGACACCCAGGTCTTCGGGTCAGTAAGGTCTTTGGGCCACCTCAAGGCCTTCGGGCCACCTTAAGTGCAGATGAAAACTAGACAACCTACAAGGAACAAGCTCTACAAGGAGGATGAGCAAAGAGCTTTCACTACAGTAGAAGCTAAACAGATTGCAAAGAATGAGAGGGTATAGCACCTTCCATCGGGACAAGCCTGTACATGCACGGGAATGCCTAGCCGAATATCCATGCGAAGGTGGAGAGCTGATTTCATGATGAAGATGCTGGGGAGAAGCAGTTCCAAGTAGTTAGTCTGGGTTGTATGTAATGTTTGAAGCCTACGGGCAATGAATTCCTTTAAGGCCTATGGTCCATGTAATACTTATGCCTACGGGCCTTATAAGGGTTCCACCTCACCCCTTGAAAGGTGGATTATCAAAAATAAATAAATAAAATGTAGGCCTTTGGACCATTGGAGGAAGACAACAGTGGAAGTTTTTGAAAGTGTTGGAAGACATGTATGAAAAATTGAAGACCCAAAAAAATATTTTCATACTACTATATTTATTCAAATTAATTTTCTTATGTGGAATACCAGTAGTATATCATATGAATAATATCAACATGATTCATGGTAATATCCAATCAATAAAGGTAACTTTTTCTAATTATGTATGGGCATTTATTTTTTTATATTCACTTCTATATAGTTGGGATGCAATAGTTACTAACATTAATAAATTTATAGAAAAACCGATCTGGTGTTTGATGAAATAAAGAATATTATACTAAATTAAGAACTTTAGTGAAGGTAAGTTTGGTATACTTTTGGTAGTTCACTTAATATCAACATAAGGGGTAGTTCACCTCACCAAAAGTTGGTTTATCAATATAATTCATTGGTATTTAAATATCAAGAAGGGAAATGGGAGAAAAGCTTAGTCAAGTTGGCTGGTCCTATTCCTACCTAGTGTAATTGAAGAAAGAAATTGAATTTTAATAAGGATTGAAAAATTCACAAGGATAACATCATAAATACAGCAACCATAAAAATTTAAAATTTCATCAATGTAGCTAAAGTTTTGAATGATTGGTTTCTAAGTATGAACAAACTAATAGAATATTGGTTGGTTAACTCTACAACATATTTCTATTCAACTGGTGATCAAATATTCATATCAAAATATGTATTTTGTAAGTTATGGAAATTCCATCTAGAAGATGGTGAAACCTTAGAAGTTGTTGGAATAGGATATTTCAACATCTGAATGAAGAATGAAGGATTATTGAAACTATCTGAAGTTCACCACATATCTGTCCTTAGGAGTAATCTTATTTCTATTAGGCAATGGGATGATGTTTACTATGGAAGTAGATTTTAAAATGTTTTATGGAATGTTACCTAGGGATCCATGTTGATTTAAAAAAAATTAAAGTATGGGACACTTTACATGACTATAAATTCATATGGGAGTTTATTTATCGGAAGTACAACTTCTGATAATCCATAAGTATGGCTCTTCAGGTTCATTCACATAATTTAAAATAACTTTAAAGTTATGTAATCCAAGGAAATACTGAAGCTTGATCACACAGAAATTGGAAAGTTTAAATTTTTTGGGTTGGTAAAGTAGAATAAAGTGTATTTTAACTTAGATTGTTAAAATCACAGGAATCAAAAGTTGGATCCCGTACACTCAGATTATAGGGACCTTCCCCAGTTCAATCCTATATGTATTGTATTTACTTACTTAATTTCATTGATGATGCTACAAGGAAATTATGGATTTACTTCTTGAGTCATAAATAGGATTTATTTTAGGTGTTTATTCAGTGGAATGCATGGATATAATGGTAGTGTGGTCGGAATTTAAATTGCATCTAAACAAAGAACAATGTTGAGTGCACTAGATGAAACTTATGGAATCTTTGCAAAAAGAAAGGGATAAGGAATGAGAAGACAATGCTCAGAACTCCACAAAATAATGGAATAGCTGGAAGGATGAATCTTATTTTGACTAAAAAAGCTAAAAGTAAGAGGTTTCACTTAGAAATTCCTAAGGTTTTTTGGGATAAGGCACTCAGTCTGGTGAATTATCTCACCAATAGAAGTCTAGAAATAGTAGTTTCATGGGAACTTTCAGAAGAGTTGTGGTCTAGAAAATGACCAGAATATCATCATCTTAGAGACTTTGGTAGTTTAACATATGTACATGTAAATTATAAGGACCATGGATATAATGACCCATACTTTATAAATGATATTTGTTTATTGAATAAATGTGGGTTATATTATATGACATAATATTATACATATACATAACATAGAAAAAGGAAAAAATATTTTATTAATGTAGATAATTACATTAGTCAACAACTAAACCCATGAAAATTCCAAATATTAAAATAGGAGAAAAATATAAAATAAGAAAAGTATATTGGGAGAATTTGGATCATTACAATCTTCTAGAGTCATCACCCCCACGAACAACACTAGGGAAAAAACAAAATATTAGTAAACCAATCAATATTTTAGAAAAGAAAAATATAGAACCCTAGGAGGAACTTTAGTGAATGTTTAATGAATTAATTTATTGGTATTTATAGGTAGTAATATTACTATTGGAATAGTACTATGGTCATTGGATATAGTAACTTGATCATTGGGAATAGTAACCTGGTTGTTAGAATAGTAATTTGACCTCAAAATAATAAAACATAAAATGACTAATATTTATCATGATTAATTTAAGAAAATATAAATATGATAATTCCATAAAATAAATATCATGGTTAAAAACTCAAAGAAACTATAAGCACATTCTTTTAATAAATTGTATTTCAATATATTTCATAAAAAAACATAATTTTTTATATTAAAAATTGAAATTACCTATATTAGAAAATTATTTTAATAAAATGGATGAAATTTTTATAATATTCACATTATAATTATTTTAGGGTTAATGTTTAGTAATTTTATGAAATACTTCAATTCTAATATAAATAATAAAAATATAGATTTTTGTAACCAGTGTATTTTAAATTGAATCATTCATGATGTAATAATGACCTAACAAAATATAGAAATTTTGGATCGGTCAAAAGATATTTAATGAGAAAAATGAGTCATTTAAATACAATAAACTTTTTTTCCAAACCTAAAAAGTATTTTATAAAGTCTAAAGTGTTCCATTAAAATAACAATTTATAATATTTTCACTTTCCTTTTTAATAAAATGATAAATTTGTTTTCTTAGAGACTTAAAAGTCCTAAGAATATTTTATTTTATAAAAATATAAATTAAAATTTCAATAATTTCACTATTAAAATGTGTATCATGGAAATTATATTTTATTCAATATTTTATCCTAAAAATACCCCCTCACCACAAGTATAAATAATCTCTCATGCCTCCCTTGGAGAACCATTTACCTTTCACTTAACAAATCCAAATATCTACCCAAATCCCCTATACCAAACCCAATATAATCCATAAGGATTTTCTAGAGTCTCTCAACTTCAAATATTCAAGTATTTTAGTGGCATAAAAAAAAGAAGAAACACTGAGAAGAGGATAAGTTTTTATCAACTTTTCTTGTCATTTTCATCTTCTCTTTCTATTTGCCTCTATTCATTTTAAACTTAAATATTATAAGATTAATTAAGTAGTATTATAAAATTATATTAATTATTTTAACTTACTTCAATGATTGTATCTATGACATATTGTATGTCGTACTTCTCTATCCTCCTCTTTTGACAATGTCTCGTCAATGGTCGGTTAACTACCCATGAGGATATTGCCAACTCTCTAACTATAACAACCTTTATGGATGACTATAATAAATTATTTATAATATATAAATGTATAAATATATGTATTTATAGGATTTTGGAGTTAATATTACTAATATATAAATATAAATAAATCAAGATCCTTAAATCAAAGTAAGATGGGATTTTTTAATGAAAATATGATATCAAAATGTTTCACCTTTAACAAAGGGTGTTAAGGAATAGAATGAAATGATTATAATTGGTCAATATTGAAAAAAAATGAACATAATTTACTTCTATTTTAATATTTTAATAAACCTAATTTATTATACTATAGGCGGGAATGTGATGAAATAAAGTGATGGGCACATTGAGGCTTTGGGAAAGTGGTTTGGTGGTTGTAGGTCCTCTCAGTACCTCTTTTCTTTATCTTTTAGGGTTTTAGCCCCTAATTTCTCTCTAGGGTTTCATCCCCTCACAACCCTTATTTTATATTGTATTTATCTATTTTTTATGTTTTTTAGGGTTTTATTCCCTGGTTTCCCCTCTTCTTCTCCGGCGTTGTGTGGATGTTTCTCAATAGTTGTCAGTGGCGTGTGTTTTCAGTCTACGGTGATGGGTTCCTCAAGCGGCTCACTGGTTTTTGGTTGGTTCATGACTGTGATGGTGGGTTTTAGTGTTGGTATCTAATGTTGTTTTGTTGGTTTGGTGCTAAGTTTTCTGGTGATTCAGGGTGTTCTACTTGTGGTGTCTCCTCCATTCTTCTGTTTCCGACATCTTCGGTGGCTCGACGACATTGACTAAGACATCGATGATGGGTTTCTGTTCTCAGAAGAAATGATGATAAATTATCCCACAGCGATGACAGTATCTTATGGGGTCTCTCAAATTTAATTTTGGTTCTTCTTTTTGGTGTTTAATAGGGATGTTGGTGCTCTATAGTGACGAAGACGGTGTTCTTGGTGACGACGGGGGTTTGCGGTGCCGATAGTGTGATAGTGTGTGTGTGTTGAGGCGTCGGTGATAGTGGCGTGATGATGGTATGAATTATTTTGGTTTTCAATTTTTGAATTGGTTTTTTCATTGGTGACATTTTGGAGTCAATATCGATGAAGGATGTAGATTCTCGGTGTGATGTTGGCTTCTTTTGAATTTTGAAATATGAGGTGCGGTGTTTGATGTTGTTTTATTTTTTGAATTTGGAACTATGTTATGTGTGTTTTGTGAGGGTGTGTGTCTTGATGTTGGAGGAATAGTTCTGTAGGTTCCCACTTACCCTCAAAGTGTATTTTTAATAAAATAAAAAATGGATTGTGTTAAGTTAAGGAGATTATCGAACCCAATTCCCTCTTTTTTGGGTTATCTCCTCTTTCACATTATTTTTTATATAGATGTTCTTATAATGTTGTTACATATCAGTCCACTATTATTTCCATTTTCACTCTAGGTATATACATTTTTTTACCTTGTTCAAATTAGTTCTAATCCAAATAGAAATATTTTTTATATAGATTTTATTTTCCAAAACACCGCATTAACTCTACTTGAGTTGTTTCTAATCCACTCGAGAATGATGATGTTTTAAGACAAAATATGATTTCCCTTATTCATTTTGGAACCCAAAATGTTATTTATTAAATTATTCTTTACAAAACCTTTATGAAACTCATTCCTTTCCATGATTTTCTTTCATGGCAATGATCATTATATGTTCTATTTCCATGTGGAAAGCTTTATTATAATCATTTTATGATGTGATGGGTGGTCTTGGAATTATATATTCCTCTAATTCATTGGGTAATATAATATATCTCATGAGATTATATATATTATTCATGAAAAAGGTATTATTTTTGTTCAAAATTATGATGTTATAATTAATGTACATGTGTTAGTCATGAACATGATGCTAGATTTGTTCACAACTATGTGTGGTATTTGACCACTATACTATGATGTTTCATTATTATGAATATGAAACATTTCATGCCTTTATCAAATGTTTCCCTCAATATTATGATTATGATCTTTTGATTATGATATGATGATGTTGACTCAAATCACTCATGTACTATTTATTTATAATACTTATTTATCCCATGTTATTCCTCCCCTTACTAGGCTTTTAGATCGCCCCTTTATTTGATGTATATCATCAGGTGATTACATGTACTACGGAGAATGTGAGATCTTTTAGGAGGATAAAGAATAAGGATTTAAATAATGTTTAAGTTTTATTATGTAAAAGTGATGTATTAACCTAATTTTTCCAAGATACTTAACCTTTGTATCTTGGATTGTATCACTATTATATTCTTTATCTTAAAAATTGTGTAATAATAATGTATGAAAAAGTTGGGTTTTTATAGTGACAAACTTGAATCTAAATCCAAAATGTGTTTTTTCCTTGATTATAGAGATGAAAATTATGGATATCATTTGTAGGATAGTGAAATAAAATATATCATTGGAAGTAGGGATCTTGTATTTGATAATAAGTTCTTTTGGAAAGACCAAGACTTGGTGGAGTGTGAAGTTGAAGGAAAATCAACTATAGAAGTCTAGGTTGATCAGAGTATTGATAGTTTGAAAAAACTAGAGAACTAGGATGTAGGTGATAAAGGCACCGAAAGTCTATATGTAAGGCCATTGGAAAGACAAAAAATTCAATATCAATTTAAGCTTGAAAGGGTTCACTTGAAGTTTTTTCCCCGTAAGTATGAGTACCAGAAGTTCAGGTAAAGGGAGAAAGAGAATAGCCAAGCAGTTCATTTCAGCTGATTCAATTGAGGATATTAACCAAAATAAGGATACTGGTGTAGATATTTGGACATGATCTAAACTTTTTACTCCAAATAGATTTAGGAGAACCCAAAAATCCAAAGGAAACTTATCTTAGTGACTCTAAGCAGTGGGAGTCATCCATAAATGAGGATAGAATGAGATAGTAAGACCATAAATTTAGTTCTATATCAAAAGTAGTATATCAAAAAAAACATTGAAAGGTTTGGCATTAATTAATGTAAACTAGTTTATACCCCACTCGTAGGAAAATTTAAAAAATTTCAAAGCTCAAACACCAGAAAAGAAAAATGATCATCGATTTATGGAGAAAGTTATTTATGATTTGGTTATTAGAATTATAATGTATGTAATGATTTAAACTCAATAATACATTTCCATGTAGTGGGAGTTTTGAGTTAGTACATGGAGAATCTGTGGAAAGTTTACTGGTTGGTTGTGAAGTGGATCCTTCAGTATTTGAAAGGATTGGAAGATCAAGATATTTTCTTTTGAAGTTTCATGGACTTGGACTTCACTAGAGATTCAAATACTTGAAAGAGTACAATATTTTTTTACATGCATAGGAGTTATAGTTAGTTGGGTTTCATGGATTCAAAAAACTGTTACACTAAGTAAAACTTAAGTAGAGTATGTATTATAAATGAAAGTTGGGAAGAAGATGGTTTGGTTGAAGTGATTTCTGAAGTAATTAGGAAGAATTCATGAAGGAGTATTATTTTTTGTGACAACCAAAGTGTAATCCACTTGGATAAAAATCCAGTATTCCATACAAGTACAAAGAACATCAACCTGAAGTACCACTTCATCATAAATATGCTAGAGGATAAACTATTAGATCTCTAGAAGATCCCTAGTATCCAAAATATGGTGGAATTTTTCACCAATACTTTAGATCAATAAATTATAAGGCAACATCTTATCTCATTGGGTCTTGGTTGAATAGAAAAATAAAAGGTGTAGGGACACTATTACTGTAGAGGAAGTTTTTTTAGGAGGGTTTATGAGGTTTTCCCTAGAATAAGTCTTCAAGTGAGATATTTTTGGGATGTTAATCCTAGTTCAAATAATTTTATGTTTAGATAATCAAAAATTACGAGTATTGAAAGTTAAAATCATCAGATATTTGAGCATTGGTTTTATGTTCACTAAAAATTCAATCAATGGCTGGTGGCTAGTCTTGATGTGAAGGTGGCGACAGTTCCTCTCTTTAATGGTAGTTGGTTCATAAAATGTTCATATCTTTTAATGACATCAAGGGAGGTCCTAAATGTTGGTGAATATTCTAGAAGGAATTCTCTAGAAAGAAGAATTAAGAAATGTTTATCGAAATAAGCGGATGAGGTCAATCGTGTTATGGGAATTCAATAGTTTCATTCCATTTGGAGGCTCCTCTATGAATTTAGGGAGAGAGTGAGACTTGTAAAAATGGATAAGTTTCCTATAAAAGGAAGTGGGGACCAACCCTAAACAAAAATTATGACACATGTACAGTGAACCAATAGAATGTACTAAGTAGTGGGGTTTTATAGAGTATTAATCATTTTGTAATGAAATATTACTGATGGTGTTTTTTCAATTGTTTTTAATATTTGTACTTCTTATAATAATAATAATCACAGTGGTTCCTCTCATGCAGGTAAGAAAAAATTCCAAAGCATGTTAAATTATCCTAAGTTAGTTTACTAATTTACGTACTTCGGTTGCATGTGTTACCATTACATGTACTTTCATTACATTTTTTGCTTCTATTGAGGCATTTTCTAGGTCGATGTTGTACGAAGGGTAGGGTATAGTGACTTCCTACTTCTTCTAAACTTAGTTAAAGTTTAAGAGAAGTTATGGAGGTTTGTTTTTCTACTATACCGATCTGCTTTGGAACATCTGATGACCTACTGATCAAACTCTCGATAGTCTATTAGTAGTACGAATTATTGGTTTTTCGAGCAACCATTTCTCTTTCCCAATACTAGGATGACTCTATCATAACATACATATATTTTATATTATTTCCATGATTGAACATTGCATATAAAAAATAAAACACACAGCCCCAAAATCCAAATGTTTATTGTCTTTTTATATTAGCTAAATAATTTTCTTTATACGCATTATTGATTCAACATATCCCATAAAATCCTTCACACATGACTTCATCTAAGAAATATTCCTACATATAGTCTCTCAGGAAAATGGGAATCATTGGAAGGAGTGAGCTCAAATGCGCAATAATATAAAATCATATCAATGAGTCATAAATTGGTTAGATCATAATCATGTGTTAAAATATGATCATGGGAGAAATACCTTATTAAAAAGAACATGTAATCATAAGAGTTGATCATGAGGCATGATAGAATAACATAGATCGTTGAATAAGGACATATAACCTCAAAAGGGATCATTATGAATGCATAAAATTCACCATGACATAAGAATATGGAAATATGAGACAATAATAACTATCCATGGATCATAACATAGGAATATAATACAAACATAATCATAGGAAATAATAACATTTTGAACATAGCTAATGTAATTATGTCCATGCATAAAGTTGTGAATGTAGTTAACAACAATCATATCCATGCATAAGGTTATTATCTCATGAGATATAATATTTTACCCAATGAAATGGATAGATATATCAAACCCACCCATCACATAATGATAAACCATAAATAAGTGTTTCGTGTGAAATCAATCATACATCATATCATGAAAACACATAAAGAAAATGGGTTACATGAAATTTTTATAAGATATCACATATAAAGAAATGAAGAATTGGATCAGAATATACCCCACTCACAAGATACATAACATATGATAATTAAGAGGTTGATACAAGAAACATAATCCCATATATTGTAAGTCATTTATAAAAAGAGTGGAAAACTTAAGCAAAATTTTATGATTTTTCTTAAATTTTTGTTGTTGTAAAGACTGAGTTATACATCACTTTCAAAATTATTTTCAAAGGGTGAAAATAATACTTAAAAAAATATTTTAAAAGTAAATATCTCAATAATGGAACTTATAAAAATTCATAACGGTTAAACTAGAATAAATTTGGAGTGGATATACAAAATTTACATAAATTGAAAGAAATAACTTTTAGAGCATTTTTAACATTTTAATGAAACTCATGTCGATAAAAGAATTAAAAAATATTTTTGAATGGAGATAAAGATAAAAATTAAAGGTAGAGAATAGAATACATGTAATATCATGATTTTTTAAGAGGAAACACTATGTTTGATAGCATACATGGTATGCCACGTCGAGTTTAAACGAACAACTAAATATTATTATTTAAATGTTACCATTATAACCTAGCTGTTAGAATGAAGGGAATGAACGGTATTAACTGAATTATGAAAATATGTTTTACACATGTATATGTAATTAATTATTTGGTGACCAGTTAATTATAAATGAAAATAAAACCCTTTTTAAAATAAAATAAAATGTTTTTTCTAAAAAAACTATTTAAATGTGCATAAGTATGTTTTATACCAATAAATAAAAAAACACTCTTGTTAGATTATATTAATGAAATATATATATATATATAATATATTTGATATAATGTTTAAAATTCATATTATGTGTTTTTGAGACATGATATAAGAATAGATCCAATTTCATGCATAAAAGAAGTATTTTTCTAAAAAGGTAATTTTGCTGCCTTTTGATAGTGCACTTGTTTCAAATCTAGTTTTTGATGGTCTTATAAATTATATTTGAAAAAATAAACTTCTTATTTTAAATATTAATATCAAAATTTTCTTTGTTTGAATTTTTGGTATTTTTCTGATAAGTTTCACGTTTTGATGAATTGTGAAAATAGTGCATTTTAATTAAAAATAGTTTTTTCATCTAAATAATTTATAGTGTTAAATTATATTTTTGATTGGTTTTAAAGTATAATTAGATAAATTTTATATCATTTAATTCAATTTAGGTAATTTTAACCAGTTTTATATTGTAATTAGATATAAAAACATTTCAAACTTTTGAACATTTTTTTTACTTTAAAAACTTGTTGTATCGTCCCATCTGTGGGATTAATTTTTAATTAATTTTTGAATCTTCTATGAATTGAATTTGAAAAAATGGATTCCATATTTTAAATCAGAATTTAAAAATTTAGTAAATAGGTTCCTTTTATTTTTGGACAATTTGAATAGTAACTTTAGTAATTTTTATTACCACGGTTAAGGGTAAATTGGGTAATTAAGGATAAAAATAATATTATAAATATTATAAAATTACCCTAACACGTGTCATAATTTTATTTTATGAGTTATTTTCAACCAAAATCATCCTTGATATGATTTTATGACCTCTTGAAGCCACTTGTATGACTTTAATCCCTATAGTGTTTTATTTTAAAGAAAAATCAAAGATGTCATACTTATGTTTTAATAACTATAATATTTTTAATATAGGGATATTTAGAAGATATAATTGACTATAAATAGTATTTGGAAAGATAAATTTTTTATCTTTTCAATGGAAATTTATTTTTTATTTTTAGGAAATTAATAAATACCTTAAAGGATTACACAATGATGATGCAGTAATTGTTTAATTAATGGAAATATCAAATAAATGATATTAAGAATATTAAATGAAATATAATTTGAGATAATTAATTTCATAAAATAATTTTATATATGAATTTGATATTTTATTGATGTTTTATAATAATATTTTTGAATTTAACTTATTGTTATAATATTTTTAAAAAGTCAAGTAATGAATAGTGTCAAAATTGACATTAATGGTATTTTAAAATAAATAATATTTTATTAAATGATATAAAATTCATAAAAATATAATATTATGAAAACCAATGGGTATAATTTTTAAAGTTTCATCAATCTATTTATGGGTTTTTTGTCATTTTATAGTAACTATTAACCTTTAAAGAGTAAAAACACATGTTGTCACGGTAAGAGTTAAAGAGGTTAAATAAGGATTAAAAAAAGATAAGGATTAAAAAATAGTCAAAACTTGTATAATTTTTATTGTATGGATTTATTTCAACCCAAAATAATCCTATATCTGAAATAAATCTGTTTGGATCCTTTTTTAATAGAAAATTAATTTATATTAATTTAATATTTTGAAGAATTCCAAGAGTGCCCCTCCCCTCTCTTATAAAAGGGCATCTATTATTATCTTTTATTCACACTTAAAAAACTATTTAGTTTGAAAAATATCTACCCATATACCTTCCTAAATACCTTCTCATATTTTATAGCTCTTATTTTAGTCATAACGTCATCCTTAGTGGTCTTAAGGTGTTAGGAAAAGGAGGTGGTCTGAGGAAGAGTTATCGTTTTTAATCAAGTATTTCTATTTTATTTATTATTCCACTTCTATAAAATATTATTCAACCATGATGAAATAATAATTACATTATTCTAAATATACTGAGATTTTATTATGTTAATATAATCACCAAAATCTATCTCCACTTCCATCAAATGGGAAAAGAATTATCGTTCGTGTGTATAGAGAACTAACGCCTCCCGAACCGATATAATTCGTTTTCCATCACCATATCTCAATACTAGTTATAATTATGGAATTAGAGTGTATATATGATATTCATGATATATTTATTTTTATTAAAAGATAATATATCATTTATGTTTTTACCTTTCCATGCACGAAAAAATGATAATGTCGTTCGTGCGTGCGTGTGAACTATCACCTCCACAAAACGATGTGATTAGTTTTTCATCACCATATCACATGGATAATATATATAAGTATATTTTAAGAAATAATATTATATATATAATATTATTTAAATTATTTAAATTTAAAATTATATTAACCCTCTTTCCATAATGATCATTGAAAAATGGAATTGTTACTCATGCGTACGTACGACTTACCGTCTCCATGATTGTAACGTAGATCATTTTAATATTGATATTTAATGAATTTATTTAAAAGTATAATTAATGTATAAAATTGGTTATTATTTCATGAATATTATTCTAGATGTGATTAACTAATGACCACTTTTTACTATATACATCATACAAAAGTCATTTTGGACTCATGTACCAATATCATCAAAATGTTATATGTGAACTTAAATAATTAAGTAATTGTTATAACATGATAATAAGTGATATAAAAGGAATAGTAAACTTTAAAAAAATTCTCAAGAAATTAAATAATTAACCTATGTTTATTATCTAGGAATATAAATATTGTACATGACGATTCAGACTCAAGGTAAGGGACTTCGTCTCAATCTCCTTTCATTAAGGCATATATTGATGTTATAAAACCACCTTCTTTTATGAGGTTTATATAAAGCCCCATTTGGAATATAATATCATTAATTTGTTTATTATCATGTTATTTAATTTTTTGTTAAATTCTATTCTTTTATGGGGCTTATGATTTAAATGTTCAAAGTGGCATGGGACACTTAGAATGTTTAAAGATTTTTATTCAAAATCTTTTTATCTGTGTTAATATTCTTGATATTATTTTACATATTTATTTATATGGATATAAAAGGATTATAAAAGAAATTTTATGTCTGATTTTAATTTCATTCAGTGGTTTTCAAAAGGAATATTTTTACGTGTTTTATACATAACTTTTTGATAAACGACAAAAGGAATGTTATATTTTTAATATACATGGCAACCGAACTTTTATGTCATCATGACTATTATTTAATTTATAGATTCCTTGGAAAGATTAAATGTTTTTATTAAATTAAAACCCATATTTCATTCTTTTTTGGTGTTTTTTGTATTGAAAATGGTTTTTCAAATAAAAGTGTGTTTTGGTATTAAAAATGGGTTTTTTAAAGATAGGGGTTTTTTTATCTAAAAGTGTTTTTTTCATAGGCTTAATAAGAGTTTTTCAAAGGGATTTATGATGAAAGTTTTTTATTAATGATATGGTACTTGAGAATTATATGAAACGTATCGCATCCATGATTTTTTTAGGTATTATTTTGTTTATTTTTAGTCTTTTATTTATCCCATAATTTACCCTTAAGTTTTTTATGAGAAATAGAGATTTTGGTCTTGATAGTAGGTGGTTCATAGTTGGCACACAATTAGGGGAAACCGTGTGCCCTCCTCTAGGGAATCATTCATCTAAATACCATTTTGTAATGTGGAGACTGCACAGTTGGTTCATATTTTGGAAAACTATGTAGGCTAATCATGCAGCCTGTTCCTCTTAGATAGTGAGGGGCGCACGACTACCGCACGGTTTGGAAAACCATGTGGGAAAACCATGTAGCCTATCCATTTCATTAAAAATTAGAAAATTAACTTTCTACCCTCATCTATTTTTAACCCTAAATCACTCCCATCCACCCCATTTAGGATTTCCATCCATGGGATCCTCCTCCAAGATTTCTTAGATCCTTTAAACCTCAATACTTGGGTGGTTTTGACCCTAATTCTTCAAGGAATCATCAAGTAAGTTTGATTCCTATTAATTTCTCTATATTTCTAGGGTTTTTATTCCCTCCTTATTGAGTTCTTATTTTTCAGCAGGTTTCTTGACCTAAGGATGGTTTGATATTGTGTTTTTTGGGGAAAATATTGATGATTAATGTTCTATCTTTCCTTTATAAGGTCTTGTGGTGGTGTGGTTGTAATTTCACACCAATTTTTCAAAAGTTTCTAAGTGTGAGGTAGGTGGTCCCATACTTTTACATTATTATATCAGTTTGAATTTCTTACTTGGTCTCTTAAATGTGTTTTATAGATTATTCTTGTGGTGTGAAATATGTTTTTGAAAAGGATGAGATGCACATGTGATGAAATTGATTTTTCTAAAGGAAATTGGTTATTTTTTATGTGTGATCCATTGCGGTGTTTCTTGAATGTGTTATATTCTTTGTGTGAAAGGTGTGAAATGTATCTTCAAAGATATTTAAAGGTTCAAGTGTGTTTAAAGTAGATTTTTCAAGTGAAATGGGTTTTTTTACATGTTGAATTATTTAAGGTACACCTTAAATGTGTCTTTGAATTGTGAAGCATGTTATAAAAATGCATTTGATGTGAGTATGAAATTGTAAAGGGGATTTTCCCATGAAAATGGTTGGATTTTATAAAATGTTCAAGTGGTGTGAAATGAATTTCTAAATGGTTTTGGTGTGTGTGGAAAATGAAAAATGGTTTTATTTTTTAAAAATGTGGAAGTGGTGATTTCCTTGTGTGCTTTTGATGCTTGGAATATGTTTATGAAATTGATTATTTGTGTGATATGTGAAATGAAATTGAGTATAAAGGGAATCTAGGGTAGCTAGGTCAAATAACTATAACTTGTACGCTAGTTGATTCAGAAGTGGATGAGGCCCAGATTCATCTAGAAAGACTGATGATTGAAACACTAAGTAAACATGTGATATGATCAGAGACTTCTAGAACTTTGGATGAGTTCCTCTCTAGTGGCTCGTTCATGAGAATATTTTTGGGCCGCTATAACTTTGGATGATATCTGCTCTAGTGGATCGTGCAAGAGAACGTTTTTGGTAGTTGAGTTGGAGGATTTTTATCATCGAGGTATGAGGTTATTAGTGTCCCATTTACACTAGTTACCCTTATGGATTTACCCATTGTGTTATCTTGTGACTTGATTCTTATGTGATGTGGTGCTAGCCATCGGTATACAATAACCTTGTATGAATTTTATCTCAATCAATCTTATTTGGGAAATGGTTTTCCCTAAAATGTCTTCTTGAAAATGTTTCAAACGTTCTTATGAAAATGTGCGTGTTAATTTGTCTTCTAATGTTATAACATGTAATATTTTATTTTGGTGGTATATTAATGGGATTTGGATCACACCCTACATACATCTTTGGGTGTATGTATAATTTTTTATGTATGACCCAGGTAAAGGAAAGATGTATCATGGTGATGGTGGATCTTGTTGCTAGTGTTCCACTTCTTGCAGGTGGTGGTGGTGGTGGCTTGAGGGTTATGTCCCTCTTATTTCATGGAGGTTTTTGGGACAATTTTTTTGTTCCATTTTAATTGTTATACTTTTGGGTTTTGATTAAAGTTGTGAAATCTGAATCTGATAATTGTTGTACCTCATTTGGTTGTGTTTATTTATGATTGTGATGTTTAATTATGTTGGTTTTTTATGATTATATAAATGGTTTAATCATTTCCAAAGAATATAGTTGATACAAAGTCACTAGTTTCTAGCATGTGGGGATCGAAAATGCCCTTCGGGCCCTATCTCGGACTGGGTTGGGTCTCAGGTTGGATGGAACTCTGGCTTGGTTCATGAAAAAATAGTATCAGAGCTGGTTATGTTCTTTTTAGGTCAAGTTATTTGGGAAAGAGTTTGGACAGATTGGGACTAGAATTTTCGGTACTTAGGGCTCTAGTTGCGAGTGGGGTGCCTAGCCAACACACCATGTGACAGGACTCGAGTCGCTATGGGATATCAGGATTTTTTTGACTTCTCCTCTAGGTGGTACGTACATGCTATAGACTATATATGGACACTGGGAGGGGTGAGGCGGTTTGAGATTGTTCTAGTTTTTGTTTACTTATGGAAGTGTTTTAGATTTATTGTTATTGTCGAAGATTTTCATAATGGTTGTATTGACAGACCTTCCTCATGGTTGTTGCTTGTGTAAAATATTACTCCTTGTAAAAATCCTTTGAAACTATAGGAAGAGGCCAGAGAGAGTTCTACCTCACCAATTGATCAGAGATTAGTAAAATTAATGGTTTGGGTCATCCAACATTTAGGAAAAGTAGCAAGCACTGGTCCTGTTCAGGTCATAGAAACCAAACTAGGTCCTGTAAAGGACAAGAATCTAGAGTTCCTCAAGAAAAAGCCTCCTTCTTTCTGAGGTATCTTGGAAACTCAAGAAGTAGAGGAGTGTCTTGAGAAGATGGAGAGGATGTTCAAGTTTCTTGATACTCCTGAGGTGGTCAGAGTAAATTGTGCTTCGTTTATGTTTAAAGGTCCCAGTTGAAAGTGGTGGGACTCACTAGTGCAAGCTGGAAAGCATGGGAAGATGGGTTAGGAATACTTCAAGGTTGTTTTCAACAAGTAGTATTTTATTGAGATTATAGCCTTCTCCAGATATTAGGAGTTTATGGAGATTATCTAGGGAGATCGATCTATGATGGAGTGTGCTAAATGCTTTGTAGAGTTAGTTTAGTATGCACCTGATGTTGTTTCCAATGAGAATATGAGGGCTCAAAAGTTTGAGATCAGGTTACAATTGGAGATTTGATCTTAGGTTTTCTTATTCAAGATGAAAACTTAAACTGAGGCGGTTGATCGTGCCATGATGGTCGAGATGGACCATGGAGGAAGGTGTGGTTTCTCTAGTGTAGTGGAAGTAGTGGGTAGTGTCAGTTCATCTGAGAAGAAGAGGAAGCTGGATGAGAAGGGGAAGAAGGGAGGTGGTAGTTCATTCCATCCTTCCTAGATGTCTTCATCTATGGCTTCTGATGTTAGGTTATTCATGTGCCACCAGTTTGGGAAGGCAGGGAACATGCAATTTGTGTGTTCATCTCCACCTAGACCTTGTCACCATTGTGGAGTTATGGGGCACTTGCAGTGATTTTTCAGAATGGTGCGCCCATATTAGAGTAGTGAAGGATCAGTGAATTCTAAAGGGATGGAAGCCCGGTCAGAACCTTATAAGGTAGTGGGTTCTCAATTTGGAGGTCATGGAAGTAGGGATAGATCATCATCTAGGTATATTCAATTCAGGTCAGATATGTATGCTAATGTTCATTCTCAGGCCCAAGCTGAGATTAGGAAACTTCATGTGGTTGATCAAGTACTAGTGGAATCAGATGTAGGGCCTGTGACAATTCGAGGTACTATTCTTATTGAATCTTCTTTATCTATTGTTCTTTCTGATATTGATGCTTCTGTTTATTTTATTTATGACCATCTTGTAGATGTGTTAAAGTTTCCAACTAAGCTTATGTCATATGTGATAGAGTTGGTAATACTGCTTGGTATGAAATGAGATTAGGGTTTTGGGTGCCCATATTGTACACTCACCATGTCAATGGTTGATCTAGAATGGTATTTTACGGTTTTAGAGATGGAACTATTTGACGTGATTCTTGGTATGGACTGGATATCACATTTTCAGGTGCACATCGATTACTATCAATGGTGAGTAAGTTTTTCAGCACCTGATGGTAGTACTCAGGTTTTTAGGGTGAATGGGGTCCTCAATCGGGACGTGATGGACCTCTACTTATGGAATTGGGAAATCTCGTTTTTTATATCTCATCACTCGTGTTGGAGGATGATGATAGTTCTTTTGAGGTTGGATTACCTCCTATGGTGTATGAGTTCCCATAGGTTTTTCCAAAAGATTTATTAGGTTTTCCTCTAGAGTGGGATGTAGAGTTTTCTATTGATTTGGCACCAGGAACACAGCCAATATCTCTCCCCTCGTATTGTATGGCCCCCATCAAGTTGAGGTGATTAATGGTACAACTAGATGATTTATAATCCAAAGGATTCATTCACCTGAGTGTCTCACCTTGGGCCTCCCCAATTCTATTTGAAAAAAAATGTCAATGGATCTCTTCATTTGTATATTGATTACCAGAAGCTGAATAAGTTAATGATCAAGAAAAATAGCATTTTACACGTATTGATGAACTTTTCAATCATCTTAAGGGGGAAATGTGGTTTTCAAAGATTGAATTACATTCTAGGTATCACCAAGTCATAGTTAGAGAGGTGGATGTTCTGAAAATAGCCTTTCAAAGTAGGTATGGCATTTTGAGTATTTGTTCATGCTTTTTGGGTTAAAAAATGATTTGGTGGTCTTTATGGCTCTTATGAATAGAGTGTTCCATTAGTATCTTGATTAATTTTTTGTGGTATTTTTGGATGACATCCTGGTCTATTCAGGGACTGAAGAGGAGCATGAGTATCATTTGAAAATTTTTCTAGGAACCCTTTAAAATCATCTTATCTATGAAAAGTTTTATAAATGAACCTTATGGATCATGGAAGTGAAGTTTATGGGACATGTGTTCTTAGAGCAAGGTGTTTTGGTGGACCCTGAGAAGATCAGTGTAGTGATGTCATAGTAATAGCTGAAAATGTTTTTGAGATTAGAATCATTTTAGTCCTGGAAGGGTATTACGGGCGGTTTTTTTGAGATATATCTCATCTTGCTTCATCCATGACAACACTTACCCATAAGGGGTTAAAGTTTGAATGGATCTCAGAGTGTCAAGATTCCTTTAACGATCTTAATAGGTTGTTGACCACAGCCCCTATTTTGATCTTTCCAAAATATGGAAAGGGATATGTGGTCTACTGTGATGCTACAGGTATGGGTCTTGCATGTGTGCTAATGCGGGATGATCATGGGGTGGCTTATGGTTCACGCCAACTTTGACCACGTGAAAAGAATTACCCAACCCATGACTTGGAGCTAAAAGCATTTATGCATTCATTAAAGATGTGGTTTCGTTATCTTTTTTGGGACAATTTTGTGGTTTATTCTGATTATAATATCTTAGCCTACATATTCTCTTAGAAATATTTTAATTTGAGTAAATGGGATTGGATTGAGTACATTCAGGGGTTCGATTTCGACATCGTGCATACCCCAAGAAAAGGAAATGTTGTTACAGATTCCTTGAGAAGAAAAGTTTTAGTGTAATCTTTGAAGGAGTCTAGTGATGAGTATACTTTGATGGTTCTTTTTGCTCAGATGCACTTAGAGACCAAGTAAAACAATAGAGGTTTGTTCTTGACCAGTGTTCAGCCGACACCCTCCCTTTTTTAATTGATTCGGAGAGAGAAACATGGTGATATTTTGTACCAGTAGTCTATGCAATTTATAAATGGTGGAGAGGTTCCTTGTGAATGTTCATTATCTCCTAAGGGAGTTTTGTGCTGCAAGGGTTGCTTTGTGGTGGCTTTGTCATTGATAAAGGTGGTGATGCATGATATCCACTAGTCTCAGTGGTCCGTTCATCCTAGTGCTACCAATATGTACTATGATGTGCGTCAAATGTTCTGATGGCTGGGTATAAGGTGAGATGTAGTTGAATTTGTATCGCAGTGTTATATATGTCAGCAGGTTAAAGTAGAGCACTAAAATCACTCCATTTTTCTTCATCCACTACCTATTCCTACTTGAAATCGGGATGATATCACTATGGATTTTATTGTTGGATTACCTTGTACACCCTAGTGGAGGAATTCCATTTGGGTAGTGATTTATCATCTAACCAAATCATCCCACTTCATTCCAATCAGGGATTCATCCAAGGTGGATGAGTTGGGTCAGTTGTATGTTTGAGAGGTTGTGAGGATTCATGGTGTTCCATCAACAATCATTTCAGATAGGGACCCCCATTTTACCTCATGATTTTGGGAATTCCTTTAGAAGGTGATGGGGTCACAGGTCAAGTTGATTATGGCTTACCATCCTCAAATGGATGGTCAGACGGAGCGAGCGAATCAGATCTTGGAAGACATACTCCAGACATGTGTGTTGGATTTTGGTGGTTCTTGGGATAGACATTTGGGATTATTTGAGTTTTCATATAATAACAGTTATTAATCCTCGTTTTGAATGGCTCATTTTAAGGTGCTTTATGGTTGGTCATGTTGGTCTCCTTTATATTGGGTTGAGGTGGGTGGAACCTCATTGTTGGGACTCAACCTTGTGCAGGAAACTTCTGATAAAGTTGTGTTGATCAAGTAGTTGTTTTTGATAGCTCAAAGTATCTATAAGTCTTATGATAACTAGAGGTGTCAAGATTTAGAGTTTTCTATGGGTGGTTGAGTTTTCTTGAAATTAGAACCTTGCTTGGGTCATCGTTGTTTGGGTAAGCAAGAGAAGATAACGCCGAGGTATGCCAGAATGTTTGAGATTACAGAACATATTGTTAAGGTGGAATACAGGTTAGATTTTACTTCTTAGTTGATGTTAATTCATGATGTGTTCCATGCTTCTTAGCTGAAAAATTACAACTCAGATCTATCTCATGTGTTGAATTGAGAAGAGCTCAAGTTGAAGCCTGATTTGTCTGTGTTTGAATGGCCAGTGTGAATTGTATATTCTCAGGAGAAGTGCTTCATTGGAAGTCTATTATTTTGGTACAATTTCTTTGGCAGCATGGTAATAATGTTCATAAGACTTGGGAGAAGAAGTCTTAGGTTGAGGAGGAGTGTCCATTTTTGTTCTTTGATCAGGCTTCAAGTTGACTTTTGGGGGATGGAAAGTTTTCATGGTGGGGAGAATTGTCACATTCTTGATTTTTTTAAGGTGTTATTTTTTTTATTTTCAGTATAGTATTTATCCCATAATTTCCTATTGATTTTTTTGTGAGAAATAGATATTTTGGGCTTGATAGCAGGTGGTGCACAATTGGCGCACAATTAGGGGAAACCGTGCAATATTCTCTAGGTAAGTGTGCGGCCAAATTCCATTTTGGACAGTGGCGATCACATAGTTGGTGCATGAATTGGAAAACTGTGTAGAATTAACTGTGTGGCCTGTCCCTATTAGATAGTGAGGGGCACATAGTTTCTGCACAGTTTGGAAAATCATGTGGGAAAACTATGCGGGTTGTCCAAGTCATTAAAAGGTGTAAAATTACCTTTCTAACCTCTTCAATTTTTAACCCTAAATCACCCTCATATGCCCCATTCAATATTTTTATCCACGGGAGCATCCTCCAAGCTTTATTAGAGCCTTTGAACCACAATCCTTGGATGGTTTTAACCCTGATTATTCAAGGAATCATCAATTAAGTATATTTCCTCTTGATTTCTCCCTCTTTCTAGGGTTTCTCCTCCCTTCTTCTTGAGTTATTATTTTATAGAGGGTTTCTTAACCTGAGGAGGGTTTTATCTTGTGTTGTTGGGAAAAGTATTGATGATTAATGTTTGATCTTTTCTTTATAGGGTCTTGTAGTGGTGTGGATGTGGTTTCATACCAATTTTTTGGAAGTTTCCAAGTGTGAGGTAGGTGGTCCCATGCTTTTACATTATTATATGAGTTTAACTTTCTAGATTGGTTTCTTAAATGTGTTTTATGGATTATTTTGGTTATGTGAAATGTGTTTTTGAAAAGGTTAATATGCACATATTATGAAGATGAGTTTTCTAAAGGAAATTGATTGTGTTTTATGTGTGCTCCATTGCGGTGTTTCATGAATATGTTTTATGCCTTGTGTGAAAGGTACAAAATGTGTCTTCAAAGAGATTTGAAGGTCCAAGTGTGTTAAAAGTAGATTTTTCAAGTGAAATGCATTTTATTACATGTTGTATTATTTGTGGTCAACCTTAAATGTATCTTTGAATTGTGAAGCATGTTATAAAAATGGATTTTATGTTAGTATGAAATTGAAAAGGGGATTTTCCCATGAAAATGGTTAGATTTCATAAAATGTGAAAGTGGTGTGAAATGAATTTCTAAATGGTTTTGGTGTGTTTAGAAAATGGAAAATGGGTTGTTGTTTTTTTTGTGAAAAATGTGGAATTGGTTATTTCCTTGTAATTCTTGGAATATGTATATGAAATTGATTATTTTTGTGATATGTGAAATGGAATTGAGCGCAAAGAAAATATCAGGTATCTAGGTGGTCGAACTGGAACTAGTACGCTAGTTGATTTGGAAGTGTCTGTGGCCTAGATTCATCTAGCAGGATTGATGATTTCAACACTAACTAAACATGTGATATAATTAGAGACCACTATATCTTTGGATTAGATCTTATCTAATGGTTCTTTCATGAGAACATTTTTATACCACTAGAACTTTGGATGAGATCCTCTCTATTGGCTCGTGCATGAGAACGTTGTTGGTAGTTGAGTTGAAGGATTTTGATCACCAAGGTACGAGGTACTTAATGCCCCATTTATGCTAGTTACCCTTAGGGATTTTCCCATGGTTCTCTCTTGTGATTGTATACTTATGTTATGTGGTGCTAGAATTCAGTATACGATAGACCTTGTGTGCATTTTATCTCAAGAAAGCATATTTGGGAAATGGTTTTCCTTAAAATGTTTTCTTGAAAATGTTTAAAACGTTTTTATGAAAATGTGCATGTTAATTTGTCTTCTAATGTTATAGAATGGAATATTTTCTTTGGGTGGTATCCTACTAGGATTTGGATCACACCCTACATACACATTTGGGTGTATGTAGACTTTGTTATGTATGGCCCGGGTAAAGGCAAGATGTATCGTGGTGATGGTGGATTCGGTTGCTAGTGTTCCACTTCGTGTAGGTGTTGGTGGTGGTGGATTGAGGGTGATGTCCTATTGTTTCATGGAGGTTTTTGGGATAGTTTTTTGGTTCCCTTTACATTGTTGTAATTTTGGGTTTTTATTAAAGTTGTAAACTCTGAATCTGAGAATTGTTGTAACTCGTTTGGTTGTGGTTATTTATGATTGTGATGTTTATTTATGTTGGTTGTTTATGATTATATAAATGGGTGAAATTGTTCCCAAATCATATTTTTGATACTCGGGCACTAGTTTCCATACTGTGGGGATCGGAAATTCCCTTAGACCCTTGTCTCGGACCGGGTCAGATGTTGGGTTGGATAAAAATTCATCTTGGTTCGTGAAAAAATGGATGAGCCTAATATAGCTTATACATGGGGTGGCCCATATAGAGCTAATAAATCCCATTACAACTTAACATTTGGTGGCCCAGATAGTGATGGGTAAGCCCATTACATCTTAACATGTGGCGGCCTAGATAGCATCAGGTAAGCCCATTACAGCTTAACATTAGGTGGCCCATATAACACCGGGTAAGCCCATAATAAATTAATTAGGTATGGAATTAGGTTGTATGGTTATTCCAATTGAAAGGATTTTGAAATGGTTTAATTAATATAATTCTTTAAGTCACCTAAAGGAGTTTTAATTGATTACTATGGTTCTTAATGATTTTCATTAAGAAAAATGTGTGTTTTTTTCATGTAAAAATGTTTTATTTTATATTCCCAAATAACTTTAAAGATACGGGTAAACATTATATAAGATTTCATGTTTTTACTAAACTAATAGTTTCCTTTCTTTTTATGTTCTTTGCTAATATTTTTTTCTCATCCCAAGTTTTTAAAATGTATTTAATAGGGTTTAAGGGGGAATAGAGATAAGGATGAGATCAAGGGTATAATTTTGAATATTTTTAATAAAGAGAAATCATGTTTTATTTTAAAGAGTTTTATATTGTGGAAAAATGGATAATGAGTGTAAGTGTCCACTTGTAATTTATGGGTTTACTTTGTAACAGTTAGTCCTAATTCTCTAAAACTATAAACTGAAAAGATCCTCAAAATTGAATTCTTATTAAAAAACACTAGGTTATGTAACGTTTAAGGCCGATTCCTTATAGTTGGTATCAAAGGATGGTTTATAAAACTTTAGAGGTTAGGATAGTGTTAATATCATTACCTTAGAATATTTTACTTTATGGTTAAGTTTAAATGATAAAACATTTTAATATTACCTTGTTGCTACATCTAAAATATGCTTTTTTGGAATGTTTTTTCACAGAGGAAAGAAGGAAGTTGTAGTGGGAAGGTAATGAGAGGAAAATAACCTTCCAAATCAGTATCCCGAGATAGTTGAAATTGGAATAGAATAGTTTATTGTAGTGATAGATCAGATGAAAAAAGAAATAAATATAGGTGGTATCCATGCTAGAGAGGAATCTGATCTACCATGAAGGAACATGTATATAGTAAAGAATTTCATGAGGAAACATCCCCCATAATCCAATGTATCATCTGACCCAGTGGTATCTGAAGGATGGATCAATGCCCTGAAGAAGATATTTTAAGTAATGGGATGTTTGGAACGTCAAAAGGTAACTCTTTCCATTTCTCATTTTGAAGGTGAAGTTGGTTGATGGTGGTCATTGG
Organism: Viscum album; assembly: GCA_963277665.1. Taxonomy (NCBI): domain Eukaryota; kingdom Viridiplantae; phylum Streptophyta; class Magnoliopsida; order Santalales; family Viscaceae; genus Viscum; species Viscum album. The sequence goes on from OY728125.1 coordinate 1,558,962,036, forward strand.
TTAAGAATACTAGAGAGAAAGATGGTATTGATTCCATGTAATGGGAAACATTTAAGAATATATTCCTTGAGAAATATTTCCCTAAGGTTGTTTAACTTAGGATGGAAAAATAATTCTTGTAATTAAAGTAAAAGGATGATGATTTAGTGGCCTCCTATGAAGAAAACTTCACAATATTGTCAAGGTATGTTCCAGATTTTATTCAAGACATTGATAGTAAAATTAATATATTTTACTCAGGATTGAAACCAAGTCTACAAAGATCTTTGACCTTATGAGAATTTTAAAGTTATGAGTGTCACAAACCAACCTGGTTCGACCCTGAATTGGTCACTCGAGTCAGCCCGCGGCATGTCCTGAGGGGTGTTCCCAATCCCCACGGACTAGAAACTAGTGTAGAACATCAAAATAAATCTATTAGGAATGATTTCTCTCATAAAATATAAATAAATAAATTAGAATAAATATAATAATAAAATTGAACTCTAATAGTGGAAAGAGAATAAAACTGAATGGCTAAACATACCACCAGATGACCTCATGGGTCACCACCAATCACATAACCACACTCACTCCTAGAGCAATCCAAAAATGGGAGAACCTAAAACTGAAAATATAGAGTAGGCATGAGCACTGAGATGCTTAGTAGGGATTCCAAAGATAAACCACACCCTATACATCACATTTAAAGTGAAACCCATATTTACTATTTTGAAATAGGATATATAAAACTAAGTTTTTCATTCTTTTATGAAAATAAGTAACAGGATTTTTCTTTTAAGAAAAACCACTTTTCATTCCACTTTTCGAAAACAATTTCCAAGTCATGTAATTCATTTCTATTAGTTACTTTCAAAGACAGTTAATGCTAGAGTAGGTGTTTTAAATATGAAATGAAAATAAGAGGTTCCATGAGTTCAAATTACCAAAAGTTCCACAAAAGAAGCATGAACATATAAGTGTGTAATCATGGGAATTTCCTAAAAATATCTAGAAGCAATCCTTGGACGTACTTGGTTTGGAACCACCTGTCAGCATATGGTGAAGCCCCTATGTTAATAACCAACTGGCTTCCCTAACTTGGCACCACCAGTGGCATAACCCTCTTGGCATATCAACAACTCTAGGAGGGTACCAACCCGTCTAATTGGGGTTGATCAGAAACTGTCACTTGGACCTCTAAAATACACTCAATAAACCCATGATAATATTATACTATGTAAGTAGGAGTCCCTCACACGTGTGACTCGCCTTACCTATCGCCACTGAACTTGCCTACCCCAAACATGGATATCCCCTATATGATAACCCATAAAATGAAATCCAATATAGTGGTTCCCATTATATACATATACATATTTCACATCGTTGAAGGTGTCAATCGGGCCATCATTTCACATAAACATTCAAATCATTACATAAAGTACTTTAAGTTTCCAATCGAGCCTTCACACTTTCAAAAACACTTCAAAACCAAATTTTACTTCCAAAAATGACATAAGTTTCTAACTGATAATTTAATACCATCACTCAAATATATCATATGAATATTCCCAACCATTTCTATAACAAAATGAGACACCACTTCCACAAGCACTAGCATATGAGCCTTTACATTTTCCAAATCAAATTCACTTTCTAAAACCATTTCCAATTCTAGTTTAAAAACACACAACACACCTAAAAATTACCAAATAGACCTTCATGTCATTTAATTGTCAAACTACACTTCAAGGTTCCAAACAAGTCAAGTTTTAAATAACACACTTAACCAAAGCCTTTGAGTTCCACAAAATACACTTCACCACATTTCTAGAACCATTTATAAGAAGATATAAAACACTATTTTCTAATATAGAATGTCAAAATGGATTCACTGCATTACAATAAATATTGAATCTTTAGAAAAAAACTATTTCATAACGCCCTTAAGTTCCAAAACCATTTAAAATCATAATTACACAACCAAGGCACTGCACATTTAGGTGCAAGCTTGAAAACATGCATAAATCGAGGCAACCCATTAGAAATACTTATTACACACTAAAAACCATTTAGGAAACCAAATTTTAATATTCAACATTTAAAACCAATTGAGCACTAGAAATACATCACTACTTCCAAACAAGGTCGAAGACATGTTTCAATATGAAAAACTTGGGTTGCAAGCTTGGATAAATTATGTAAAACAAATAAATAACTATTTCTAACAACTACAACTAAATCTAAAATCATATGAATACTACATAAATATAAAACACATTTTAAAGAAATCAAGAAATTATGGATTTAAAATTAAAGGCACGGTCTTAGGGAACCTACCACAACAAGGGAGCGGACCAAGCTGAGACACTTCAATGCTTGACAAAAAAAATAGGCAACGGCCACTTGGAACCACTCCTCAATCGCACACACATACACGCATATATATATATATATATATTAGATACATACCTACAAATGTGTGTGAGAACCACCAAAGATGATTAAAACTACCTATAATAAAGTTTAGGGACTCAATATACCTTAAGAGTAACAAATTAAGGGTGAAAAACAAAACAGCGAGTTTAAAACCTTACCCCAATCAGCATCGGTAAACCGAGATGAGCCAATTCCACTTTTCCTTCGATAGTGGATGTCAGAACACACCTGAAGATGACCCGAGGAATCCTTCGCACACCCTAAAACCCAAGAAAAACACACCAACATACCTCGTGATTAGGGTTTGGACAAAATGAAGGAACCCCCTAAAAAAGAAAAGAAAAACAAACAAATCGGATGAGAGGTTTATTGGTGAGGGGGGTCGCGGCTAGGAAGGGTGGTGTGGCCGGGAAGGGCGGTGCGTCCAGAGTAGGGTGGAGAAGGGGGTCGGGCCACTCGGAGTAGGGAAAATCAGGGGGTCAAGCTGCATCAGAGTAGGGGGTCAGACCGCTAGGAGAGAAGGCTGAAGGGAGGGGTGGTCGGTCGGCACGATGGAGAGGGAAGGGATGGGGGTGGTCAACTTAGCTCATAGAGAAAGGGGGGCTATCAATGTGCACAGAAGGTAAGGGGAAAGGGGGTGCTAGGGTAGATCTAAGGTTCTAAAAAAAGAAATAAAAAAAGAGTTATAATATTATTATTATTATTATTATTAGTGATATTTATAATAATATAAATAATCATTTTAATAATGATAATAATAATAAAAATTAATAACAACATTTATAATAATATTAATAACTATTTTAATAATAGTAATAATTATTATTATTATTATTTATTTTAAATATCGGGTAATCGCACGGTCACTTGGGTTGACTGCTTGGTTACTGCTAACCATGCGATGCCCGTACATCAGCCCGAAACCCACCAAAAACAACAAATATCAAAAACAAATAAACCTTATAACACTCTAGAATGATAAAGGGTTAAATTACTAAATGACATGACTCATATCAACAAGGTGTGCCTTCCTTTTCAAGAGCCTACCTAATTAGAACTCCATAGTTAAGTGTGTTTGGTCTGGAGTAGTGATCAGGATGGGTGACCTTCTAGGAAGTTTCTCAAGGTGTGTGTGAGTGGGGACAAAGCACACTAGAAAGGACATTTTTTGGCCTGTGGGGACTGTCATTAGTCAGATAACCTGTTCGGGCATGTGGGTGGACCCCGGGGGTGGGGACCACGTGTATGTAAGGCAACTGATGGTACTTGGCGGGCCAGGACCTGACGACCATGTTAAGGCGAGGTGTATGTGCTGTCATCGGGGCCCGGTTTTCACATTTGGTATCAAAGGAGGAACCCAGCCTTAAGTGTGGTGCACTGCCTGGGTTGAGATATCAGGCACACAATAAGAACGTTGTGCTCTAAAGGGGGGTGAATGTAACACCCCAGAATGATAAAGGGTTAAATGACTAAATGATATGCTCATGATGTTGTGATTTTTCTTCCACTGCTCTTTTGGTTTTTCCCATCACGCTTGACCCTATCGGGGTCAGGATCGATGGTAGGTAAGACCACTTGGGAGGTGTTGGTGGCTTCTTGTAGCGGCGGACCTTCGATCTCCTTGGTTCCAGCTTTTTCAGTTCATTCTTCTAGGGTTTCATCCCCGGTTTACCCTTTCTCATTACTTGTTGGTTCTTTCAACAGATCTGCTTCAACCCAATTTTCTGGTTTCCCTTTGGGTTTTTACCCTAGTTATCCTCTTTCTCGTTTCATGGCTATCTTTTTTCACCCTTCCCACTTCTTTTCCACTCCTCTCTGCTCTGGAATCTGGATCCTTTGCTCCCTTCCAAGTTGGTCGGGTGCGACAGATTCCAAGGAGGCTTTGGGGTGTGTTCGAGGAGTGGTAAGATTTTCTGGGAGGTGCTACCTGTGGTAGATTTCTCCAGGTTCAATGTTCTTTCGGATTTCTCCCATGAAGATGGATCTGATTTTGTTCAATTTTTCTTCTTTAATGTTATCAGTGAACTTGTTTGCATCTCTGGTTTTTGGTTTTGTTCATTTTTGAGTATGATAGCTACCGACCGTGTTGTTCACGATGGTGGAATGACTTCCCGATGGTTTCTGATGGCGATGATGTTGGTGTTCAGTGGTTTTCTGATTGTGGCGGTGGACATTGATGAAGAGGATGATTGTGCGGATAGTCTGGCGGTGAGGACAGTGATGATGAGACTGAAGATGGCGGAAGGTAGTGACTTGATTGTCTAACGTTGTTTGAGGCTGATGCATGATGGATGATCGATGTGGATCGGTGGGTACGCGACTTTGAGGTTTGTGGCTTGAGGTTGATGGTGGTGGTTTATTTGAATTCTAAAATTTGAATTTTGAATTTTGAATGTCTTGGTTTTCAATTGCTTGTGGATCCTATGTATGGTTCCCACTTACCAAAAAGTGGATTTTATAAAATACCAAAAAAAAGGTTTGGGTGTAAATGATATGCTCATGTCAACAAGATGCACCTTCCTTTTCAGAAGTCAACCTCATTAGAACTACATAGTTAAGTGTGCTTAGCCTAGAGTAGTGATCGGGATGGGTGACCTTCTGGGAAGTTTCACAAGGTGTGTGTGAGTGAGGACAAAGCACACTAGAAAGGACATGTGTTGGCATGTGGGGACAATCATTAGTCAGATGACCCATTCGGGCACCTGGGTAGGGCCCAGGGGTGGGGACCACATGTATGCGGGGAAACTGGTGGTACCTGGCAGGCTAGGACCTGACAGTCATGTTAAGGTGGGGTGTATGTGTTGTCACTAGGGCCCAGTTGTCACAAACCTTCACTCAACCCGAACCTCAACAAGAAAACCCAAAGTCAGGAAATAATAAAATAAAAGGTATCTGAGGTCGGGGTGTGACAATTATCCCCACCAAAGACACTTTCTACCCCTAAAAAGTCACTAAGATGAAAGACAATCAAAATTCGAGTCTATGGCCCATCAAAACCAAGAGGAGACCAAAAATCTTGGGGTAACTATTCATTCCACAAGTCACACTCGGTCAATCAAGAATAAACCATAGCAGGAGAATGAGGGGAGAACACAAGGGGGTTCTAAAAACAGAAAAAAAAAGAGTTATAATATTATTATTATTATTATTATTACTATAATTATTAGTAATAATATTTATAATAATATCAATAACCATTTTAATAATGATAATAATAATAAAATTTTAATAACAACATTTATAATAATATTAATAACTATTTTAATAATAGTAATAATAAAAAAAAATTATTTATTTTAAAAATCGGGAAACCGTATGGTCACCTGGGTCAACCGTACGGTTACCGCTAACTGTGTGGTGCTCGTGCGCCATCCTGAAACCCACCAAAAACATCAAATATCAAAAAAATTAAAATAAGGGTTAAAAACAAAAGGATAATGATTAAAAAATAGTCAAGACTTGTATAATTTTTATTGGATGGGTGGATTTCGACCCAAAATCATTATATATTAAAAATAAATCATTTTGGAGCCTTTTTGAATAGAAAATCAATTTATATTAATTTAATATTTTGAAGAATTCCAAGTGTCTCTCCCCTCTCTTATAAAAGGGAAACTCTTCTTCTCTTTTCTTCACACTTAAAAACCTATTTGGTTCATCCAATATCTGACCAAATCCCTTCCTATAATCCATCCCCACATTCTACATCTCTTATTTTAGTTATAACATCATCCTTAGTGGTCTTAAGGTGTTATGCAAATGAGGTAGTCCAAGGAAGAGGTATCGTTTTTAATCAAGTATTTTTGTTTTATTTATTCTTCCACCTCATTCAAATCTTATTCAACCATTATGAAATAATAACTCCAATATACTCAGTATACTTAGATTTTATTATGTTAATATGATCACCTAAATCCATCTCCACATCCATCAAATGAGAAAAGAATTATCGTTCGTGTGTACAGAGAACTACCGCCTCGTGAACTAATATAATTTGTTTTCCATCATCATCTCTCAAGACTAGTTATAATTATGGAATTAAAGTTTATATATGTTATTCATGGCATATTTATAATTATTAAAAGATAATATATCATTTACATTCTTACCTTTCCTTGTACAGAAAAATGATAATGTTGTTCATGTGTACATGTGAACTATCACCTCCATGAAACGATGTGATTCATTTTTCATCACCATATCACATGGATAATATATATAAGTATAATTTAATAAATAATATGATATATATGATATTATTATCCTTATTCAAATTTAAAATGATATTAATCTTCTTTCCATAATTATCATTGAAAAATGGAAACGTTACTCATGCGTACGTATGACTTACCGTCTCCATGATTGTAACGTAGTTAATTTTTCATATCCATATTTATTGAGTGGATTTAAAAGTATAATTGATGTATAAAATTTATTATTATTTCATAAATATTATTCTGGATATGATGGACTAATGACCACTTTTGACTATAGACATCATACCAATTTGGACTCATGTATCGAATATCATCAAAACGTCTGACGTGAACATAAATAATTGATTAATTATTATAACATGGTGATAAATGATATAAAAGGAATAATAAACTTGAAAATGTTCACAAAAAATTAAATAATTAATCTAACTTTATCATTTAGGAATATAAAGATTGTACGTGATGAGTCAGACTCAAGGTAAGGGACTTCGTCTCAATCTCTTTTTATTGAGGCATATTTTAATATTATAAACCCACCTTATTTTATGAGATGTATATAGATACCCATTAGACATATCATATCATTAATTTATTTATTATCATTTTATTTAATGTTTTGTTAAATTTTATTCTTTCATGGGGCTTATGATTTAAATGTTCAAAGTGGTATGGGACACTTTGAATGTTTAAAGATTTAATTTCGAAATCTTTTTATCCATGTCAATATTCTTGATATTATATTACATATTTATTTATATGGATATAAAAGTATTATAAAGTAAATTTTATGTTTGTTTTTAATTTAATTCAAAGTTTTTCAAAAGGAATATTTTTACGTGTTTTATACAGAATGTTTTGACAAATGACAAAAAGAATATTCTATTCTTAACATACACGGTGACAATGACTTTTATACCACTGTGAATATTATTTAATTTCTAGCTTCCTTTGAAATATTACATGATTTTCTTAAATGAAAAACCCTCTTTCTTTTTTTGGTTTTTTTTTTGTATTGAAAATGGTTTTTCAAAGAAAATGGTGTTTTGGTATTAAAAATAGGTTATTTACAGATATAGGTATTTTTATCCGAAAGTGTCTTCATATGGGCTTAATAAGAGTTTTTCAAAGTATTTATGATGAAAGGGTTTTATTAATGATATGGTACTTGAGTATTATATGAAATGTATGAGCCCGATATAGCTTATACATGGGGTGGCCTAGATGGCACTAAGAAAGCCCGTTACAGCTTAACATGGGGTGGCCTAGATAGCGTCGGGTAATCCCATTACAGCTTAACATGGGGTGGTCCATATATCTCCAGGTGGAAGTAGACTGTGTGGTTATTCCAATTGAAAGGGTTTTGAAAGGGTTTAATGAATGAAATGCTCTAAGTCACCTAAAGGGGTTTAAATTACTTATTATGGGTTTTAATGATTTTCTTTGAGAAAATTGTGTGTTTTTTTCATGTGAAAATATTTTATTTCATATTCTCAAATAAATTTGATGATAAAGTTAAACGTTATATGATTTTTCATGTTTTTATTGAACCAACGGTTTCCTTTATTTTTGTATCCATTGCTGAGATTTTATGTTCATCCCAAGTTTTTAAAATGTATTTCACGGGGTTTAAGGGGGAATAAAGACAATTATGAGATCAAAGGGATAATTGTGAAGATTTTTCATAAAGAGAAATAGTGTTTTATATTAAAGAGTTTTATATTTTAGAAAAAAATGGATACTTATTGTAAGTGTCCACTTGTAACATATGGGTTTACTTTATAAGAGTTTTTCCTAATTCTCTAAAACTCTAAACTGAAAAGATCCTCGAATGTGAATTATAGTTCAAAAATACTAGGATATGTAATGTTTAAGGTTGGGTCCTTACAATGCATAAATAACTTTCAAAATAATAAAATGATGGTTTATGGTAATAAATAATATGGATATGGTGAGAAAATTGTAATTATAAAGAGTGGAAGTTTTCCTTTACAATGACATCTCTTGATGAAGTAAGAATCAATCAAAAAGGGTACTTTGATAATGAAATGTAATTTCCCTAGAAATAAAGATAAAATACCTCATGATATATATAATGATAATAATATAGTAAACTTTAAAGAATATGGTCAAGGATAAAGAGGATGACTTGATGAAAAGTAGATTTAGTCAAGAAAACTCTTATCTTGGATTCTCTCTTGGTTGGACACACTCTAACTCCCTATATAATCAAAATAGTATTATTATAAACCATTTTCAGAACCTTATTTATATTTGTTTTACTATATTTTTTTCATTTGTAATTCCTTATTATCCATTCATTAATCATTCATTGATAAAATTAATCATCAATGTTAATTATTTTTTTTGTTCCTTTCTTTCTTCGGTATGGCAGTTTCAGTCCTTGCTTCTTGATCATATGCCTATCAACTCCAAAATGTTCATATAGTTGGTATATTTTTTTTATAGGTTTTTAGAGTTCCATTATTGTTTCATTAATGTTATGTTGATGGTTCGTAAAGAACAATTAAAAATATCCTTTTGGGGAATTTTGATTCAATAAAAAGAATTTATTTTATTGATGAATATATTTATATATATTTTCATTTTAAAATTATGAAAACATGTAACATTCATCATTATTACAACACATTTCTAGTATTTAAGTTTACATATTCATTAATGATGAAAATATTATAGCACCGTTCTTGTAGATGGTAAAACCAACCCAAACAATAACATAGTATAACAAATGATTGAATGAGAATATGAGTTTATATGATTGTAATATCCTTTTTATATAATAGTATTGATATTAATATCACATCATTGGAGCGATGAATGAGATTAAGGAAATGTGGAGATGATAAGATAAATGGATTAGATGAAGATGAACTTGTTACTTTGACAAAATCGCTCCTTCACGTAACAACTTCCTTTGGAATGAAAGCTTTAAAATTTCTTCTTAAGACCAAAAGCTAGCCAGTATGGGAGTGTCGCACCCCGACAAGGGTTTTTATTTTATTTTATTATTCTCTTGGCCTTAAATTCTTTTTTTGGTTCGGTTTGAGTCGCGAACGATTTTGTTTTTTTAACTTAGGATAAAAAGTGCGTGTTTTGGGTTTGACATCATTGGATGCATGGGTGGAGCGCAACGTCGCGCGGCTTCACCCATGCAACTGCGTGGTCCTTTCGTTAATTTTATTATTATTAAAATGATATGAATTCATTTTTTTATTAGTGGTTATTATTATTATTATTAAAGTTTGACACAAATTTTTATTACATAAGTTTTATTAATATTATTGTTATTAATGAGGTTTATGATAATGATTATTGTTATTAATAATATTACTAAATTTTTATTGAGGTTTTTATGGAGGTATATTTATAGATTAATGCTTTATTTATTCACTATTATTATTTTTCTTTTGTTTTCATTTATGTTTTTTTTTCTTTTCCTCTCTAACCCTAGCGGGCCACCCCTTTATATCTTTTTTTTCCTTCTCCTCGCGGGAGACGCCACCTCCTTCTCTTCTTCTCCCCCCTGTAGTGCCGCCTCGGCTTGGCCTCCGCCTCCTGCGCATGTCCCAGCCACCCGCACCCTGCTCCGCCAGCTACCAACAGCCCCTGCCTCTCCTTCCCTTCACGTCCCGCACCCAACACCTGGGTCTCCCCCTGTGCAGCGCCAACGCCTCACCCAGCACGACACCTCCTCCTCCCTTGCAGCAACCCGCGCAGTAGCCACCAATGCTCAGCTTCCTTCCACTATTCGCAGCAGCAACCCAGTACAGTCGGCGTCCTCCTCTTCTTGCCACAGTGACCCAAGACCCGCAGCTCCTCCCCCCTTGCTGTGCTTGAGCAGGCCGAGCGACACTATCCCATACCTTCGGCCTGTCCTTTCCCCCTATTTGGCCTTCGATCGACCGACCCGGCGCCTCTCCTATAGCCATCCTTCCGCGCATGCCCAGCCGGCTCCTGTCCAGCAGCCCCCGTCACAGACCCTCTCTGGTTTCACCCTGCGCAGTAGATCGCTCCCCCTGATTCCCAACGTCTTTTTTTCTTTTTCTTTTCTTCTCTTTTTTTGTTCATCCAACCGCATCTCCTCTCCACTAGACTTCGTCAGACTCTCCGCACCATCCTTCCCAGCGTCGTAGCCCTCTCCCTCCTGTCTTCCATCTCAGCGCACCCCTGCGCCTCACCCACCCCGGCCGATCCGCTCCCTACATCACCACAGCACGACAGCCGGCCCCCGAGCAACCCGACTCCTCCCTTTTCCTGTCTGTTGCACCCATCCGGCCGCACAGGCCCCTGCTCGCCCCTCCCGCCAGCCTCCTCTACTCCCTACTCTAGGCGCGCAGCCCCCGCATCCCGGCCTCATACTGCTGCCAGACCTGCCCCCCCCCTGAAAGGTTTTTTGTTGTTGTTATTTTTAATTTTACTTTTATTATTATTCTTATTAACTATTATTATTATTATTAATGATTATTATTATTAATTTTATTTTTTTTTATTATCATTATTATTATTATTCATATTATTATTATTATTATTATTATCATTCATATTATTATTGTTATTATTATTATTATTATTATTATTATTATTATTATTATTTTGTTGTTCTTATTGTTAATATAATTATAATTATAATTATTGTTATTATTATTATTATTAATCTTATTACTATTATAATTATTATTATTATTATTACTATCATTATTCATATTCTAATTATTATTGTTATTATTATTAATATTATTATTATCATTATTATTATTTTTATTATTATTATTATTATTATTATTATTGCTACTATTATCATTATTATTATTATTCTTGCTTTGGCCTTTGCCTTATTATGGGGTTTTATCAACTTATGTTTTTTTTTATTATTGTTTTAGAACCCGCGCGGAGCGATTCTAAGTTCGCGTCGTCGTCGTGCTTCAGTTTCGAGGTGAGCGTTTCTACCTGACGCTTGGTTTCGCATGCTATGGTGAGTTTTTGGATGTGTTTTAAGTCCTTGATATTTATTATGTAGGGTGTTGGAATTTTCCACGCATTTTCGAACGTGCGTAGTTTCATCGTGCCTTGGTTCCGAGGTTGTCTTGTCGTCACGCTTGATCTTGAGGTAGGTTCCCTTTGCACTGCTTTTAAAATTTAAGTTACATTATTTCCTACTATTTACGCACACTAATTATTCAAAATAAATATCTTATTAATTCTAAACAATGTGAGAAAATATACGATAATAAAATTTTAATATAAGATATATAATCTTTAAATGATTAGTTAGTGTAAAAAGAGACGTTTATTTTATACACAACACATCAAATATTTTCTTGACGAGCGGACACCCAATAATGAAAGAATGACCATTTTTCTTTTAAACATAATTCACGGAATGTAAAATAGAGTTCTGGTTTAATGAGAAATGATTTCTTTTGAAGCGTGAAAAAGCACCTTGGTTTGTTTGAGAAATTTCCCGGTTGGCTCTTAAAGTTTATTTGGAAAAATAAAATGGTTTGGTTTGGTTTTATAAAAATGTTGGCAGCCTGTGAAGTGGTGTTTTTGGGGTTATTTAAATGGTTTTAAACTGGGTTTTGACTTATAATGAAGTTTTACTTTTTTTTGAGTAGTGATGGTGAAATGTATTAAATGTCTATTTGGCACTTTATGGAAAGAGATGAAAATGTTTTGATAAAAACCCTCTGAGGACAACTCTAATGCCTTGGTCCCAATTGATTGTTTGGGGAGGCCGTGCTTAGAGGCTCCCAGGTACGTGAGTAGTTTAAAGGCAAAAGGTTGTTCCACGGAGTGGCTCGGGGTGATGTCTGTTGTGTTATATATATATATATATATATATATGATTGGATGCTCGGTTGGCATCAATTGGATCACCCCTTTTTCAAACACTTGAGACATGGGAATTTGGCATATTGAGAGAATATTCTAAGAATGATTGCTGCACTGGTAGGTTATGGTACTGACCAGTGGCCCATAGTAGGTGGATATATTGGGTTTATTACTATGGTATTTGCCCTCGACCTGCCTGAGAGAGGATGGTCGAGCGTATTGGGCGTTTTGATTTCATCGTGACATGTCGATAAGGATGATTTCTCATGTATTGGTGTCTTTTGGTTTATTCTCGATCTCCTAGGTTCACCCATGTCTATTCAGCTTTTGTTGCTTGCAGTAGTGATTATGATGCTCACATGTATACCTACATTGCCCTTGCTGTGTGTTTTACTTTGTGCATTCTGGTGTATTTTTTTCTTTGGAATGTGGTAAATTGCGTTTGATTAGGATTCTAAAAATGGTTTTCAAATGAAAGTGTTTAATCCTCTTTGTACAAAATTTGAAAATTTAAACATCACTTTCCCTTTTCCTGAAATGTCATTGACACTAATGAAATAAACCCAAATTTGGAAAATGGTTAAGGGCAATGGTTCGTACTTTGTTTTTAAGTAGAATATTTATAAAAACATACTTTTATAAATTGTAGTTCAAACTTGAAATGATGTTTCTTTTATTTTAAAGGTAGTGCATTGGGAATAGATATCGGGCTACCCTACTGAGTTTTAATACTCACGCCTATAGTTGTTTTCTGTTTTTAGTGTTTGTGCAGGCTATAGCTTGAGTGCGCTCGCCTAGGGAGACGCTTGATCATTGAGTCGGAGAGAGACCCGCGAGGTTGCACGGAGTTGTTCGGATGTCGTGTTTGGTCAGTTTTATTTTTCTCCTAATCTTGTTTAGTCACATTGTTTGTTTTACCTTTTCTGCGTTGCTCTGTATTATCTTTGCATTCTTATTTATTTATATTGGTCGAAATCGTTCCCATAGCCTCTGTTGATGCCCTGGCGCTTGTCGCCAGCCCAGGAGGATCGGGAACGCCTCTCGGGCCATGTCGTGGACCGACTCGGGTGACCGGTTCAGGGTCGACCCAGGTTGGTTCGTGACAAAATGGTATCAGAGGGAGGTTAGCTCTTAGCAGACCTCACTTTTTCAAAGCGCCCTTTGTTATTTGGGATGTCAAGGTAGATGGAGTAGGATTTTCAGGACTTGAGGGGTAGGTGCGAGAAGAGCGTCGCGAACTCTTGCTCGTACTGATCCTCAGGTTTCCATGGGAAGTCCTGTTTAATTTGTTTGTTTGGGTTTTTGTGGAAACGTTTTGCAATTGGGATACGACAAAGGGAGTTTGGGCCACTAGTCCTCCTAACCCGCACGTCCTGGAAAGCCATGCAGAGCTAGGGGCATGGTACAAGAAGGCTCTCTGTGTCAGTGACGTGTTTGGCATATGGCCGCCAACCATATGGTCAAGTCACCCACTGACACTAGTCCCCTATTTGAGTTGTTTTGGGTTTCCCTTGATTTCTGAAAGTGGTTTGAATCAGAAATGTTGGTTTTGAAAAAAAAATGGTTGTTTGAAATAACATGTTTAATTTGTATATTGTTTTAAAAGAAGTGGTATAAATGATTTTCTTTTGGGAAAAATAAAGTTTCTTTGTTTGGCCTTGGTGTCCCTATGAGTTCTCACATGCATAGTGGTATGTTGGAAATGTGGATGGATTTCTGGTATGGTGGATGGATGCCCAGGGTGGCATGGATACATGCATGTGATTGAGACTCTAAGGGATACCAATGTCGAAGGTTAAACCCACTAAGCTTGTTTTAAATTAAATATGTTTTCAAAGAGAAAAGTTTTGATGTTTTGATAACTTGCTTCCTTGTGTTTTGAACTTACCACATATGCAGTGTTCGATTTTGAGGTTTTTATTCACGCATTGAGTTGGCCTTGATTGGATTTTTAACTTTTCTTTGTCCATCGGTTATCCCTTTGAAGCTTCGATGGGTGATCGTAGTGCGGTTGATCAACCAAAGGATTTTATGCTTGAGTTTCAGAATTTGGATTCACCTCTCTTTTATGGTCAAACAAAATCTTCCGTGGTAGAGGAGTGGATGCGGAAAATTGAAAGGGACTTTAACCTCATTGAGTTGCCCGAGTCGTTGAAGGTCAAGTTTGCGACCTTCATGCTTGAAGGTTCACCGTGGATGTGGTGGAAGTCAGTGTCTCGAAACAAGCCCCGTCAAGAGATTACAGCGCTTTGTAGAACTAGTACCTTATAATTCAGAGTATTCCATGAATGACCCCATGAAGGCTCGACGCTTCGAGGCGGGTCTCCGCCCTGATTTACAGTCGAAGGTGTCAGAGTCCAACCTAACTTCTTTTGTCGAGGTGGCGAGACAAGATTTTCATGTCGAAGCCGTGATGGCAGGAGTGCTCAAAGTAGTTCTCCCTCCTTCGATCCCTATGAGTAGTGGTGAAGATTCTGGAAAGGATATGAGTAAGAAAATGAAAGTGGATGGAGCAGGTCATGGAATCAAGAGGCCTCGTGATCTTTCATTGACCTCTTTAGAGCGAGAGCTCCTTGTGTGTTATCAGTGTGGCAAGCGGGGTCACAAGAAGTCATTATGCCCAAGTGCTCCGAAGCCCTACCAGGCATGTGGACGCCTGGGTCACTTGCGACGATTTTGTCGGGGCGTTGCAAGAAGGTGTCGCAGAGGAAGTTCTCGGAAGTAATGTGTTGTTGGGTCTTTGTTCAAAGTTTCTGGTGTAAGTTTCCTTTCAGTTTAAGGGATCTTTTAACGTTGTAGTTGTATCGATGGTGTTTTGGGTTTGAAATGTATGGGAATGTCATGGGTCTTTTGACAAACTCTGGTTTTCAATGCTGGTATGTTTTTAAATTTTAAAATCTTGTCCTTTCTTTTGTCAAATCAAAGAGATGTATGTTTCTCATTGGGATTATCAGAACCTGACTGCGAGGCAGGAGACGCTTCATCCAACAGAGCTCCAGCCAAAAGGTCTCGGAGTGAAGCCAGCGCGTAGTCAGGAATCCCCGGGGGAATTTTAAGGAGTCTGGTTAAAGTCATGCCTCTATCATCGTGGTGAGATAGTTCTGGTGTTGCTGCTCTGGTTTCTCTATCTTTTTAGTTTTCCTCTTGTCGTAAAGCGCGCGATGGACTTATCCCTCACTTAGTGTCGGGAATCGTGCCTCTTGGATGTAAGTTGCTGATCAGTGACTTTGCATGGGCCACTGATGTAAATCAGTTGCAGCCCTGGTTTGTGTCCATCCCGAAGTGATGGGTTGTGAGTAGTCGTACATCGTAGTTTCAGTGATTTGATCCTTGGGCCCACCCTCCCCGCCCATGGGGTTAGGGTTTACAGTTCGTATGGAGTTTTGATTCATTTCTTATCCCATTCAGATGGGAGTGGGTGGTTTAAATGGTTTTCTGTGCTTTTTATATATAGCTTGGGAAAGGCCCAGATCTGGCCTAAGTTGGATTTCTGGTTGGTCGCTAAGAGGTCAGTCCTTTTATGGTGGGGAGACCCACCATGAGTCTCATTGGGTTTTCTCTTAAATTGTTATCGAATGCTAGTCGAGTTCTTATGGTGGGGAGCCCATTCAGGCCTCCCCTCTGTTAGTGATTTATTTCGAGCAAAGAGGTTTAGTCCTGCTGGTAGTCAGTGTGATGTCTTTGGGATGAGAGGTTGGATCGTGTTGTGTGGAATCCTTAGGTGTTGATCGATCGGTTGGATAGTGTTGTGGCTTTCCGGGGGCGGAAAGCGTTATGGTGGGGAGAATTGTCGCACCCCGACAAGGGTGTTTATTTTATTTTATTATTCGCTTGGCCTTAAATTCTTTTTTTGGTTCGGTTTGAGTCGCGGACGATTTTGTTTTTTTAACTTAGGATAAAAAGTGTGTGTTTTGGGTTTGACATCATTGGACGCACGGGTGGAGCACGACGTCGCGCGGCTTCGCCCATGCAACTGTGTGCTCCTTTCGTTAATTTTATTATTATTAAAATGATATGAATTCATTTTTTTTATTAGTGGTTATTATTATTATTATTAAATTTTGACACAAATTTTTATTACATAAGTTTAATTAATATTATTGTTATTAATGAGGTTTATGATAATGATTATTGTTATTAATAATATTACTAAATTTTTATTGAGGTTTTTATGGAGGTATATTTATAGATTAATTCTTTATTTATTCATTATTATTATTTTTCTTTTGTTTTCATTTATGTTTTTTTTTCCTTTTCCTCTCTAACCCTAGCGGGTCACCCCTTGATATCTTTTTTTTTCCTTCTCCCTGCGGGAGCCGCCACCTCCTTCTCTTCTTCTCCCCCCTGTAGTGCCGCCTCGGCTTGGCCTCTGCCTCCTGCGCATGTCCCAGCCACCCGCACCCTGCTCCGCCAGCTACCAACAGCCCCTGCCTCTCCTTCCCTTCACGTCCCGCACCCAACACCTGGGTCTCCCCATGTGTAGCGCCAACGCCTCACCCAGCATGGCACCTCCTCCTCCCTTGCAGCAACCCGCGCAGTAGCCACCAATGCTCAGCTTCCTTCCACTATTCGCAGCAGCAACCCAATACAGTCGGCGTCCTCCTCTTCTTGCCACAGTGACCCAAGACCCGCAGCTCCTCCCCCCTTGCTGCGCTTGAGCAGGCCGAGCGACATTATCCCACACCTTCGGCCTGTCCTTTCCCCCTGCTTGGCCTTCGACCGACCGACCCGGCACCTCTCCTATAGCCATCCTTCCGCGCATGCCCAGCCGTCTCCTGTCCAACACCCCCATCGCAAACCCTCTCTGGTTTCACCCTGCGCAGTAGATCGCTCCCCCTGATTCCCAACGTCTTTTTTTCTTTTTCTTTTCTTCTCTTTTTTTTGTTCATCCAGCCGCATCTCCTCTCCACTGGACTCCGCCGGACTCTCTGCACCCTCCTTCCCAGCGTCGTAGCCCTCGCCCTCCTGTTTTCCATCTCAGCGCACCCCTGCACCTCCCCCACTCCGGCCGATCCGCTCCCTACATCACCACAGCACGACAGTCGGCCCCCGAGCAACCCGACTCCTCCCTTTTCCTGTCTGCTGCACCCATCCGGCCGCGCAGGCCCCTGCTCGCCCCTCCCGCCAGCCTCCTCTACTCCCTGCTCTAGGCGCGCAGCCCCCACATCCCGGCCTCCTCCTGCTTCCAGACCTGCGCCCCCCCCCCCTTGAAAGGTTTTTTTTTGTTTTGTTGTTGTTATTTTTAATTTTACTTTTATTATTATTCTTATTAATTATTATTATTATTATTAATGATTATTATTATTAATTTTATTTTTGTTATTATTATCATTATTATTATTATTCATATTATTATTATTATTATTATTATTATTATCATTCATATTATTATTGTTATTATTATTATTATTATTATTACTACTATCATTATTCATATTCTAATTATTATTGTTATTATTATTAATATTATAATTATCATTATTTTTATTTTTATTATTATTATTATTATTATTACTATTATCATTATTATTATTATTCTTGCTTTGGCCTTTGCCTTGTTATGGGGTTTTATCAACTTATGTTTTTTTTGGATTATTGTTTTAGAACCCGCGCGGAGCGATTCCGAGTTCGCGTCGTCGTCGTGCTTCAGTTTCGAGGTGAGCGTTTCTACCCGACACTTGGTTTCGCATGCTATGGTGAGTTTTTGGATGTGTTTTAAGTCCTTGATATTTATTATGTAGGGTGTTGGACTTTTCCACGCATTTTCGAACGTGCGTAGTTTCATCGGGCCTTGGTTCCGAGGTTGTCTTGTCGTCACGCTTAATCTTGAGGTAGGTTCCCTTTGCACTGCTTTTAAAATTTAAGTTACATTATTTCCTGTTATTTGCACACACTAATTATTCAAAATAAATATCTTATTAATTCTAAACAATGTGAGACAATATACGATAATAAAATTTTAATATAAGATAGATAATCTTTAAATGATTAGTTAGTGTAAAAAGAGCCGTTTATTTTATACATGACACATCAAATATTTTCTTGACGAGCGGACACCCAATAATGAAAGAATGACCATTTTTCTTTTAAACATAATTCACGGAATGTAAAATAGAGTTCTGGTTTAATGAGAAATGATTTCTTTTGAAGCGTGAACAAGCACCTTGGTTCGTTTGAGAAATTGCCCGGTTGGCTCTTAAAGTTTATTTGGAAAAATAAAATGGTTTGGTTTGGTTTTATAAAAATGTTGGCAGCCTGTGAAGTGGTGTTTTGGGGTTATTTAAATGGTTTTAAACTGGGTTTTGACTTATAATGAAGTTGTACTTTTTTTTAGTAGTGATGGTGAAATGTATTAAATGCCCGTTTGGCACTTTATGGAAAGAGATGAAAATGTTTTGATAAAAACCCTCTGAGGACAACTCTAATGTCTTGGTCCCAATTGATTGTTTGGGGAGGCCGCGCTTAGAGGCTCCCAGGTACGTGAGTAGTTTAAAGGCAAAAGGTTGTTCCACGGAGTGGCTCGGGGTGATGTCTGTTGTGTTTTATATATATATATATATGTGTATATGATTGGATGCTCGGTTGGCATCAATTGGATCACCCCTTTTTCAAACACTTGAGACATGGGAATCTGGCATATTGAGAGAATATTCTAAGAATGATTGCTGCACTGGTAGGTTATGGTACTGACCAGTGGCCCATAGTAGGTGGATATGTTGGGTTTATTACTATGGGATTTGCCCTCGACCTGCCTGTGAGAGGATGGTCGAGCGTATTGGGCGTTTTGATTTCATCGTGACATGTCGATAAGGATGATTTCTCATGTATTGGTGTCTTCTGGTTTATTCTCGATCTCCTAGGTTCACCCATGTCTATTCAGCTTTTGTTACTTGCAGTAGTGATTATGATGCTCACATGTATACCTACATTGCCCTTGCTGTGTGTTTTACTTTGTGCATTTTGGTGTATTGTTTTCTTTGGAATGTGGTAAATTGCTTTTGATTAGGATTCTAAAAATGGTTTTCAAATGAAAGTGTTTAATCCTCTTTGTACAAATTTGAAAATTTAAACATCACTTTCCCTTTTCCTGAAATGTCATTGACACTAATGAAATAAACCCGAATTTGGAAAATGGTCAAGGGCAATGGTTCGTACTTTGTTTTTAAGTAGAATATTTATAAAAACATACTTTTATAAATTGTAGTTCAAACTTGAAATGATGTTTCTTTTATTTTAAAGGTAGTGCATTGGGAATAGATATCGGGCTACCCTACTGAGTTTTAATACTCACGCCTATAGTTGTTTTCTGTTTTTAGTGTTTGTGCAGGCTATAGCTTGAGTGTGCTCGCCTAGGGCGACGCTTGATCATTGAGTCGGAGAGCGACCCGCGAGTTCGCACGAAGTTGTTCGGACGTCATGTTTGGTCAGTTTTATTTTTCTCCTAATCCTGTTTAGTCACTTTGTTTGGGTTACCTTTTCTGCGCTGCTCTGTATTATCTTTTCATTCTTATTTATTTATATTGGGCGAAATCGTTCTCATAGCCTCTGTTGATGCCCTAGCGCTTGTCGCCAGCCCGGGAGGATCGGGAACGCCTCTCGGGCCATGTCGCGGACCGACTCGGGTGACCGGTTCAGGGTCGACCCAGGTTGGTTCGTGACAGGGAGAGAATTTAGCAAATGGAATTTATGTAGGGATTATAAGAGAAAAGTGAAGGATAGAATTAGATTGGAGTGGGTAGAAGATAGATCCTCTTATAAGTGAAAATGGGGAGTATTTCTTTGGAAACTTGACTTAGGTCAAAGGTAAAGATGAAATATCATGAGAGTTAGGTTAGTTAAATAAGGAAATGATGATTGGAATTGTAGGATTGACTCTCATGCCTAAAAAAGGTATTCTGAAATGAGTTTATATCAATTTAATTATTAAAAATTTGAGCCATGTCATTTTATCCCTTTGTTGCCTTTACTTGATTTAATTATTTTCCATGGTAATTGTTTTTAACCAAAAATACAATATGACCCCTCTTATCTAATTTTGATGTGATGATTCCAAAATTTAGGCACCATTTGATCAAATTCAATTTATAAATAAAATAAATTTAACTTTTAAATGAAAACAAACAATATATAGGAAAATTTATTTTTGTAGAAAAACAACTTTTTAAAATATTAAATGTTTTTATTCTTATTTCATGTCAATTACTAATAATTCCATGAGTGTTAATATCTTTTTTTATACACATAAACATTAAATTTTATTGAAATCATCATTTAACTATAATATATTTAGTTTGTTAAAAAAATGCATAACGCATAAAAATAATTTGTTTAAGAAAGTCATTTTTAACCTTAAATGGTTTTATTC
Source organism: Viscum album (assembly GCA_963277665.1). Classification (NCBI taxonomy): domain Eukaryota; kingdom Viridiplantae; phylum Streptophyta; class Magnoliopsida; order Santalales; family Viscaceae; genus Viscum; species Viscum album. The sequence continues at coordinate 1,558,982,892 of OY728125.1, forward strand.
TTATTTCTAAAAAATTATAATCATTGTTTTCATGTTAATTTATTTGTATATGTCAATATAAAAAAAATTGTTTCACTAAAAACGTTCCTTAAAACTTATCAATTTAATTTATTAAGGTAAAAATTCAAAACACTTAGAAATGAATTTTTTTTTTGAAAAATATCCTTTTTTAACATTAAATGGTTTTAATTATATTTATTTATTTACTAATCATTAATTCAAGTCTATCAATCCATTTATATTAAAATCATTTACTAAATTTTTTAAATATATGCAATCAAAATCATTCTTTATATATGATAGAAATGTGTGTGTGTGTAACATATAAAAATACCTATTTTTAGAAATTAAAATATTTTCACCAATATATCATCATTTTATTTCATTCAAAAATCAATCATTATATATTAATTATATAATTTATGATATGTTACTAAGTTTCATAAAATGACTATTAAACCACTTGGATACATGTATATCCAATTACCATGTATCCAACGGCCATATAACTAATGACCATATAGTCAACGACAACACAACCAATGACCATATAACCAAAGTTCATATTACTTTCCTATATATATATATAGCTTCACATACTTCTTTAAAATCATTCATATTATTTCTTAATTTCTTTCTCAAGACGTTCATCGCATTTCTAATGATCTACCTTCTTTCTATAGTTATCATCAATGGTGTGATCTTCATGGAAAATCATGATGATGAGAATTTCAACCTTGTAGTATTTTTATTTACTTGTGATTACATTCCTTTTCTAATTTTCCTAATTATATGTCATTTAGTTATCTTGTAATGTATTTCATTTTGTAATGTAATATTCTACCTTAATGAAATAAGACATCATTCGGTGTTGTGTGTATGACAAACTATTGAACCCACTTGATTTATTTAAAGGGGAATGCATACTAAAATCACGGGGTGTTACACACCCTCAAAATATTATGTGAACACACACTTAATAGCTCTCAGTTCTGACTTATCATTATTTGAATATACATAAGTAGCGCAATCGAAAACCCGAAAACCCTTAAGCGATCATAGCTAAATGGTTTATTAGTCTACATCCTGTAGGGGGTTGTAAAATTGATAGTTGTAAATAAGCATCGATTAATCAAATACACTTCCATAATGGTAGCTCCTACCCAATATGACCTAGATAAATTAGAGTATGAAAGCATTCTTAATACTCTTTCCAACATTACTTTGTTCATTCTTTCTGCTAACCCATTTTCTTGTAGGGGGGGGTCTTTGACTTTTTTGTGTTTAAGAATCCCCTCAAACTTATAAAAAACAACAAATTCATTTGATAGATATTTAAATGGTTATCGGTTCTAAGAGCCTTTAATTTTCTTCTGGTTTGGTTTTGAACCTTCATTGGCATCGCACTATTTAGAGTTAAGATATATAGGCTGGATTTTTTGAGTGTCTACTTACCCGAAGGTGTGCCTCTAACATTAGCATTAGTACTCACTTTTCTAATTCTTAAACTTTTCAAAGGTGTTATATTTGTTTTTTTAAATATGAACTCACACTTTTCAGGAGTAATCATCTATAAATGTCACGCAATGGTAGCCTCCATTGTGGGAGGCAATCTGATGAGGGGCCCATAAATTAGAATGCACATATTCTCGTGGATGATTAGCTTTAAATTGTGATCTTTTAAAATCTACATGCTTAAATTTACCAAATATACAATCCTCACAAAATGGAAGATTGTTGGGTGTAATTTGAGTTAACAGACCTTGTTTATTTAATTCCTCTAAACCATTGACACACCATAGTATTGGCACTCATGTAACAGCCTCATGTACCCAAGCCTCCTATGTCATACCATAGTATTATCATTTTCAGTATGATACATCGCATTTAACAGTTTTATATGTGATTTATTATTTAACATGTATAAACCATTGACAGGAGATCCTCTCATAATAAGAGAACCCCTAGTGATTTTAAGACAACTAGTCTTTGACCTAAAGGAAAAGCCCTTTTGATTTAGTACTCCTATATAAATGAGGTTTCTTTTCAATTTGGGTACTCATGTAACCTCATTGAGGGTTTTAATAGTACCATCATGAAGTTTTAATAACATAAAACCTATCCCCGTTATTTTATAACTATTGTTATTGCCCAGACAACGTCACCAGATTTATTTCTATTCAAATTAGAGAAATATTCACACCACGTGTGGAATAAGCATCCAGAATATAGGACTCATTCTTCTCGTGTGGTATTAACAATACATTCAAGACTTCATCATTATCAAATCGAATTTCAACCAACTAGGAATGCTTTGAACCAACTTTAGAGTTATTTTTTCGATTAGAAGAGTTCTTTTTTATGACTATAATGTTTATAATGATAACATTTAAAGACTCTACTCTTAGATTTTGAACAACTACACCTATTTTGATTATTGTCCCTTCGATTGCCACTATTGTTTGTCATGCCCCTAACATTTAACCCTTTGGCCTCCTACCTTCGCAACTCTTGTTTTGAAGCTCCATAGAAAGTAAAACAAATTTTTCTTTCTAGAGTGTTGAGGATTCTTATTCATACACAATGGAATTCCTCAAGGAATTGTATGAGTTATCCAGAGACATAAGAAATGTTATTTTCTAGCCCTCATCTTCAATTTTAATATCCATATTTAACAAATTTAATAAGATTTTATTAAATTCATCAATGTGTGACCGGACTGAAGTTCTAGTACACATCTTAAGAGTTATACAATCTCATTTATTTTATATTGTCTACCTACCAGATACTTAATCATATACAGATGTTCGAGTTTTGACTAGAATGCAATACCACTTTACTCATACATTAATTCACACAAAACCATATCCCCTAGAGAAAACAATAAGACTATCAACCTTTTCTAAAATGTCAAGAGCAACATTGGAATAGGATACAGTGCTTTGCCCATTAACAAACAGAAAGATTGTCTTTTTAACACAACAGAGGGCATCAACAAGTCTGTTTTGGATCAAAAGTGCACACATTTTGATTCTATGGATACTAAAATTGGTATCTCTGATAAACATTTTTATCGTGAATTTCTTAGATCTCATTGCTATGCTTAGAAAAGCTTTGGTATAAAGTGTTGTGGGGGTTGCTACTTCTCATAATATTACCTTCACATCCAACGCCCTAGAAGCCACCGAATATAGCGATGGTTTACGTATTCAAAAAGATGAAATCGTTGGAACTCAAGAAACATAAATGAAATGTCGAAGCAAAGACAGCAGAATCAAGGTGTGCACTTGTGGGAAAAATAAATACATAGTAAAGAAATGACATAAGTATTATATGTGTTCGGCCTACAATTGTTCTACATGCATGATAAAAACATCACCCTTGAATTCCTTTTATCATGCAAGAGAAAACAAAGCAGATTGAATACAACAGAAATGAAAAACACATGATATCAAAAAAAGTTTAGTTCTAAACTCCATCACGAGAAGTTGGAATGGACTCACGCAACACACAGAGAAAGGTAACACACAGAGAAAGGTGTGTTGGAATGGTGTAGCTCGATCCGTTTAGATGAAGTTTGATCGAATACTAACGGTCCAACTGCACACCAAACCGCAACTCTTGTGATTCGATATCCACGGTAAGGTCGCTAGGGAATGCAGGGGTAGCGCGCCCTTACTCCGAGGGTCTGGGGACCAAAAAGTCCCCGACACAATTTTTTAAGGAAACAATAGCAATGCCGACAACACCGACAAGGCACTGTAGCAGTGCAGACTTACTCTAGCAACATACGACAAGACAATGTAGTGGTCCGAACTTTGGCACCGGTCACTGTAGCATCTCAGATTTTTGGAGACTACAATAATGTAGCACCGCAAACTTCCAACCACCGATCAAGCTTGAACTTGGGTGATTGTCGCACTGTAATAGTGTAGACTTTCTATGTGGTTGGTGGGACAATATCATCATCTCTCTTTATGAGCACATCCAAGCTAATAGACCCTCTCCATGGACATCGAGACTTTTTCCAAACCATAACTCACAATCATGTGATGTTCTTTTTGTTCTTTTGTTTCTCAGTTTTACTCTTATGAATCATTTTGTCGCTTGTTGCTCCCCACATTTTCAAGACAAGATGAAGTACATTTGATATTCAAGAACCAAATATAAGAAGAAAAGGCTTATAGTCTCATGCCTCGTACAAAGAATACAATTGCTTCTTCAAAGAATAATTGGATCACAAACACCAAAGGCCTTTTTGTCATTGTACGCCTACCACCTCGAGCTCACAAGATGTGAATCGCAATCTCCACCAGAAACAAAGATCACCATCACAGGATGTGTGTGTGAATCACAGTCTCCACCCGAAACAAAGATCAACATGCACCATGGAATTGAAGCTTAAAGGCTAAGACACCACCTTCTCCCTTGCTTCTCTCTATGCAAAATGAAGAATGAAGTCAACAAATCATTGGGGTGAGGTCCTTGCCATCTTGAGTCTCACTCAATGATAGTGAGCTGCCAACATAGTTTTTATTTTCAATTTATAATCCTTCAATCTCTCATTTTATCATTAGTAATAAAAAATAAGCATAGTAAGTGTTTTTTTATTATGGAAGACATATCGGGATTTAAATTCATGAAGATTGATGACATATATGAGTGATTACATTCAAAACACAAAATTAATGACAATCTTGGAATAAAAACACAAATTATAGATATTTTTTATATAATTTCAATATCAAGTTTAATAGATACTCGATATACATAATCACATTCATTTTAATTCATTCCGTGCAAAATTACATACCATGTAACGATCACAAAACCAATATACAGCATGAGGACGACCCAACATGATAGTTCAAAACATCATATGAAACAAATCAAACAATTTAAGCTTACTAGTGATGTTTCAATTGAGTGGGTTCAACCAATACAAATATCGGCTTCCCGATTAGCCTGCACCTTCCCTGCCATGAGACCACAACCAAGCTATTCAATCAAAAATAATCTCTCTTCGTTCAAGAAACATCAATTTAACAAGCAAGGCATGTTTGGCATGCAATGGAGGCCACTTGGGTTTTTCCATTGTACCAAACATGACCTAAGTAAAGAACATGAATATTATGCAATATTCCAGGCCTTACCTTGACCTCAGGCAACCCAATAACACATGCACATTCAACCACTTCAGCCCCTACACGTTCTACAGACAGAAAAAAAAAACAATTACCAAAGAACATGGTAACAAATAGAATGAAAATGGAACCAAACAGTGCTTCAAGCATTACCAAGAAGCTTTATTCCCGCAGAAAGAGTCCCACCCGTAGCAACCAAATCATCAATTATTAGTGCACGTTCCCCCGGCTGGACAGCTCCAACATGCATCTCAAGACAATCAGTTCCATATTCCAGCGCATAATCTTCTGATATCACTTCACCTATGAATTAAACCATAAAATTATGGAATTAATATGCCCAAGTGCTAATCAATTGTTTTGGATCATAAGAATTCATGACCAATACATTTACATTAAACCCATTTCAATACAACAGATACCAGGCAGCTTGTTAGGTTTACGAAGCAGAACAAACTTCGCTCCAATGGCTAAGGCAATGGACGGACCAAACATAAATCCTCTAGCTTCAACTCCTGCAAGGATAAGATCATTAAACAGCAGTTTGCCTCAAAGGTGTGTCTGGTAGTGAGCAAACATGATGAGGTAAAAGGAATGAAACATGAAAAATGAGTTTCTGAGTAGCATTTGCAATATGCTCTGAAATCAAAGTTCATTCATTGGAGGGAAACTGCTAATCAGATTTAATTAGCAATTAGAATACACAAGCCCTAAATACCAGCCCAACACTGCTAATCAGATTTGATTAGAACAAAAGCAGCTGCTTAATTAAGAAAAATTCAAGTAAATTGATTGGATACCGCCCAAAATGAGTAGCAGCAGAGATTAAAATAACTAGACAGGTATTAAATAACTAAAATCCCCACCAAAAAAAATCCTAAACAAAACTAAAACATGTTCAGCACAAGTTTCTCTCGTCTTTCAAGCGGAAAACAGAGCCATCCTGAATAAAAACAAATGATTTTTATTATAGATTTCCTAAAAAAACACTAAATTCATAGCCAGAAAAAGTTTGTTTCACAAACCCAAAATGAATTTTTCTGTGAGGCTGGAGTCAACAAGAAAATTCCACATAAAAAATGAAAATGAATAAATATAGAAAGCAAAAAACCTTCCCAAACCACCAAAGCGCCACTTTATTTTCTCAAACAAAAAAGCTCAAAACCAAATTCCAATTCAAGATGAACAAAATCAGACAGCAAAGATAGCAGAATTAAGAAATTGTGTGCCATCACCAATGGTAATGATCTGGCTGCTGTCTTGGACACCCAAATATTTGATCGGGCTGCAGCCAATGACTGCCAGTCGATACAGATCAATCATAAACAAACCGAAAGGAGAGTAACTCGGCCCCTCCACTCAACCACGGCGAGAACGCCAAAGAAAAATCCTAATTAAATATTGAAAACACAAACCAGTGAAAGAAACACGTAATTCACATTCACTCGAGAACAATGAATTCGCCAAAAACTCGAAGGCAGAGACGGAAACTCAAAAAGCAATGCACCAAATTTCGTGTTAGAGAGAAAGACGCGAAAACTACCAGCAACCACGGAGATGCTCATGCCTCTGTACCGATCAACAAAGATGTCGACGGTGTGCTTAAAAACCTTGTGGTTAAGCAACAAGGTCGTTATGTCTTGAAACATGATTCCTGCAACAAAGAATGAAAAGGCCAAAATCAGAGAAGCGAACGAAAGGTGTTCACCAGAAGTTCCCACTAACCAAAGTTGCTCAGGAGGGCGAGAAGGCTACATTACCTTGTTTGGGGAAGTGTGGCACTACCCTAATGGAATCGGAAATGGCTTGCAGCCTCGGATCTCCCTTTAGCCCATTCTCCGCCGCAAACATCCCTCGCTCCTTCCGTTCTCTCCTCCACCCCGATCTCACGTAATCACTATCCCAAGCTCCGCGTCTTTGTTGCGCGCGTTGGTCTAAATGATCTTCACCGGCTGCACAATCTCTGGACGCAAACAGAAATCTATCGCCGTCGCGTCTCTCCGCCGCTTCGGCTCCCGACGGCGGCGGTTCTTCCGAGCCCCGGACAAACGCTCCGCTCCTTACTGGGATAAAATCTCTGCAGCTTCCTCTGAACTCGGCTTGTGCATGCGCTTTCAACTTCTGTATTTATGGACGCCCTCCCGCCCCCCCGAGCAAAACCCAGCCCACCCCACTCAGCAGCGCGTGCTAGTCACGCCCCATAAACCCCTTACTCCTGGATCTTAATTAAGGCAGGTTTGTGATTATACAGTGTTTTAAGATTTTCAAATTAAAATTAATTTTTCTGTGTTTTTTTTTTTTGTACAGATTTTTTGGGGTGTCGTTTTCCCATAATCCGACATCGTTTTGGGACGAATAAATTTATGTCGCGTAGGATCCTATAGGTGGGTATGTGCGCCGGCAAATACCTAGCCAATTTACTAGGGTTAGGTCGGTACATTAAATAACAATAATAATAATAATGATTTTAAAATTAAAATTAATTTTTTAAAGTTCGATTCTCCATTGATTCAGATATGCTGGCCTTTAATTTTATTTAAATCATCTTCCTCGAACGATTTCTAGGAGGACGAGGACTTGGCAATTGATTTATGATTTGGAAATATTTCCAACAATTAGTATCATAGCATAATATATAAATCATTAGATCTTATTTAGATTAAAATTATTTGATGTGTCTTGCAATTTTCATCAATTATATTGAAATCAGAGATAATGGAAATCTAGGATTTATGTGTACCAAAACTCATGATTTATTTTTATGTTGAAAATTTTATTTACAATCAATATTAAAAATAATGGTTTTATCAGTTGGAATTTGATTTTATCACCACTAAAAAATACTGATATTTTAAATATATTTAAAAGTTGATTGATTTTATTGGTGCTAAAAAAACATTGGTAAAGACGTCTTTAATTAATACTAAAAAAATAATTATAAAAATATTCTTTATCAGTACTTGTTTAACGTTGATGAAAAATGTCTTCATTAGCGTTTTTTCATGGTGATAAACAGTTTTTGCAAGGCAAAGTGGAGGCACCCTTACCACTAGCTTAGAGGATTTTATTTGTTATGTACATATGTGTGTGTATTTTGCAATATATACTTTTTTTAATATACATATATATGCGTGTGTTATTAATACACCAACACACATATATATTTATATATAAATAGTATATATATATTTATAAGGATATATACATATTCTTACATTTTTATATGGTAAATGAAGTGGATGGATTTTTATTTTAATTAAAATGGGTAATTATTTTTTATTTCCATATGATTTATATAGTTTGCAATATATACTTTTTTTTAATATGTAAATACATATTTAGTATTTTACAAATCATAATTAATAAAATATATTATATCTATATCAATATAAATTTATTTGTATACTACAATATGATATATAATAGCATATAAAGTGTTTTTGTTAACTATAATTTTTTATCATCATTAAAAAAACATTGATAAAAGTATATCTTTATAAACGTTTTTTCTTAGCATTGATAAAAGTAATCCATATACCACCACTTTTTTTCAACAGTGATAAAAGGTAGCACCGAACACACACGTTTCCTATAGTAGTGAATTTATATAAACAATTTTTTCTTTGAGCATAAAAAAACCATCAAAAAATAAATTATTGATTATGGATATAAATATCACTATTCGATTTTAGCATGATATAAGAAATTAATTTTAAACAAAATTTAAATTTCAAGTATCTTGATTGAAAATTTAGCATCTAAGGTTCTAGTTCAAATTTTGGTATTTATCATTTTATACAATGACATAAAATATTTTCAAATTAAATTGCTTAACCCAAAAATCGTCAATGTGACCTCTTTTGTGTAGATTAATTTATTGGAATGTTAGATGTGTGTGTTTATTATTTATGCACATAGTGATCGACCCAAAAGAGGGTTGCTATTTGGCCAAATAATAAATACACATGTAGTTATAAATATATTATGTTGTGAAATTCGTCGTTTGAAGGCGAAGCGAAACGAAAGCGTATAACGATGTTGATTGGTCGGAATGACGATGACGAAGTAAAACGTCTCAATCACAATAGAACAAGAAAGAAATGACACAAGTATATGGCCACACCAAATCACACAATTTCCATTATCATGCCACCGTATTTATAGATTACAAAAGGGTTGATCCAACAGACAAAATTAATTCCAATCTAACGGTAGGAATACAAACGGTTTGGCCATATGAATAGACTTGATGAGTAATGAATAGACCTCGTTCATTATGATTTATGACATCCACACCATTAATGATAATTAATAACACCCCCCTTGGATGTCATAATCCCATGGAATCTAATATAAATCTTCACTTAAAAAAAACCCCTTTGGGAAAAACAAGTGAAGCCAGATTAAAATGATTTCATGCTATGCTGCCTCATTAAAAACCTTATCAGAAAACCCAGTGGGAAAAACTGATTAAGGGAAAAAGAGTACAATGTTCCCAATTCCCCCTCATAAAATCACGATAGACTTTTCAGTCTTCGCATTCCAATTTTATAAATCAATTTCTCAAATGTTGAAGTTGACAATACCTTTGTGAACAAATCTGCGAGATTGTCACAAGATCTTATTTGCTGGACATCAATCTCACCATTCTTTTGAAGGTCATGGGTGAATTTTTTTTTGGTGAGATAAGCCTTGTTCTGTTACCTTTAATAAACTCACCTTTCAACTGTGCTATGCAAGCAGTATTATCTTCATATAATATGGTGGGAATATTATTTTTCATATCTAATCCATAGCAATTTCAAATACGATTAATCACTGATCTCAACCAAACACATTCTCGACTTGCTTCATGAATAGCAATCAACTCAGCATGGTTGGAAGAAGTCGCAATAATGGTTTGTTTTGTAGAACGCCAAGAAATAGCAGTTCCATCATATGTAAACACATATCCGGTTTGAGATCTTGCTTTGTGTGGATCAGACAAGTATCCAGCATCATCATAACCAATCAACTTTGGTTCTGAGGATTTGGAATAAATTAACCCCCGATCTTTCGACCCTTGAAGGTATCTTAATACATGTTTGATACCATTCCAATGTCGACGAGTAGAAGAAGAACTATACCTTGCCGATAACTTCACATAAAATGATATATCAGGTATTGTATTATTTGCAAGGTACATTAGTGCTCCTATAGCACTCAAATATGGTACTTCAGGACCAATTAGTTCTTCATCATCCAATCATAGTTTAAAAGGATCATTATCACGATCAAGAGATCGTACAACCATTGGTGTACTTAATGGATGTGATTCATTCATGTTAAATCTTTGTATGACTTTAGCAGTGTAACGTGATTGATGAACAAAAATGTCATTCTTAATTTGCTCAATTTGTAATCCAAGGCAGAACTTTGTCTTTCCAAAGTCTTTCATTTCAAATTCTTTCTTCAGATATTCCACTGCCTTGGAAAGTTCATCATTAGTCCCAATTATATTTAAATCATCAACGTATACTGCAATGATAACAAATTCAGATCCGATCTTCTTAATGAAGACACATGGACAAATTAGGCCATTTTTATAACCTTCCTTCATCAAATATTTACTCAGACGGTTATACCACATACACCCTGACTGCTTTAATCCATATAATGATTTATTCAGCTTATAACTGAATAAAGATCTCGAGATCTAGGATATTTTTCCAGCAAATTGAATCCTTCAGGGATTTTCATGTAAACATCATTATCAATATCACCATAAAGATATGCAGTCACTACGTCCATCAAGCGTAATTCAAGTTGCTCATGTACAACAAACGTCATGAGGTACCAAAAGGTTATTGCATCCATTACAGGAGAGTATGTTTCATCATAATCAATCTGAGGTTTTTGTGAGAAGCCTTGAGCAACCAGTCGTGCTTTATATCTCACGACTTCATTATTTTCATTTCTTTTTCTCACAAATACCCATTTGTATCCAACATGCTTAATCCCTTTAGGGGTTTTCATGATCGACCAAAAAACCTCACATTTAGCAAGTGAGTCTAGCTCAGATTGGATTGCAACTTTCCATTGATCCCAATCTAGCCTTTCACGACATTCATTAACAGTTTTAGGTTCTTGATCAACATCCATAATTTCAAGGGCTACATTGTATGAAAATGTGTTATCAACAATGGTCTCCACTCGGTTCCAACATCTTCCAGTGTTGGTGAAATTTATTGAAATTTCCTCTTGATCATATTCATGTACTTCTGGTACATTTGCATCATCTTCAAATTCATTCATATCTTCAACCAACATAGGTTGTTTCCCCTTTCTTTGACGGAGATTTTTATCTTTTGAACCAAGTGGTCCCCCATGCTTTAGGCGCGGGTTAGAAGCATTGTTGGTAATATCATCAGATTGTCCTTCTGGGACATCAATTCTTACTGGTGCATTCACAACAGATATACATGATTTTGTAACCCATTTTGAATCATTGAATGAATCAGGCAATTGATTTGCTAAATTTTTCAAATTAATGATCTTTTGAACTTCAAGTTCACTCGTATTTGTACGAGGATCAAGATGTAATAATGAAGTTAATTTCCATGATATTTCTTTTGAAGTCGATTGATTTCCCCCTTTGAGTGTTCGAAATAATTTTTCATCAAAATGACAATCAGCGAATCTTGGTGTGAATACATCTCCTGTCATAATCTCAAGATATTTAATGATCAAGGGAGATTCAAAACCAACATATATCCCCAATCTCCTTTGGGGTCCCATTTTTGTTCGTTGTGGGGGTGCTACAGGAACGTATACAACACAACCAAATATCCTTGAGTGTGAAATATTTGGTTCATGACCACAAGCTAATTACAAAGGGGAATAATCATGATAGCTTGATGGCCTTATTTGAAGCAGTGCTACTGCATGCAAAATTGCATGTCCCCATGCTGAAATGGGAAATTTAGTTTTCATAAGTAATGGTCTAGCGATAAGTTATAATCACTTTATAAATGATTCAGCTAGACCATTTTGTGTATGAACATGAGCTACATGATGTTCAACACTTATTCCCAATGACATGGAATAATTATTAAAATCATGTGATGAATATTCACCAGTATTGTCAACCCTGATATGCTTGATTGAATAATCAGGGAATTGTGTCCTTAACCTTATTATTTGGGCAAGTAATTTCGCAAACACCTGGTTGCGAGTGGACAATAAACACACATGGGACCATCGAGTTGACGTGTCAATCATGATCATGAAATATCTGAATGGTCCACATGGTGGATGAATTGGTCCACATATATCACCATGAATTCGGTCCATGAACATCGGGGATTTGGTCCCGATCTTTGATGGTGATGGTCTTATAATTAATTTTCCTTGAGAACAAGCAGCACATGAGAAATTATGGGGTGTAAGAACCCTTTTATTAACCAATAGATGACCATGAGTACATTTAATTATTTTCCTCATCATTATTGATCCAGGATGACCCAAACGGTCATGCCATACAATAAATGTACCATGGTTGGTAAACTTCGAGTTTACCATGTTTGATTCAATTGTATAAATATTGAAAAAGTACAATATGGACGGAAGTCTCAAAAGCTTCTCTTGAATCAATTTGTGCTCATTTTTAATGCTTGTTATGTAGAGGTATTTAGCACCTCCTTCATCCATTGTCTCGATGTGATATCCATTATTACAAATATCTTTAAAACTTAACAAATTGCGTCGAGACTTGGGAGAAAATAAAGCATTGTTTATCATAATTTGTGTACCACCGGGTAGGCATATTCTTGCTCTTTTGGAGCCTTTGATTAATTGTGCACTACCAGTTAAAGTACACATATGAGCACTACCCATTTTAATGGTGATAAAATATTTCTCATTTTTAATAATTGTGTGCGTCGTTGCGCTGTCGATGAGACAAATATCTTTATCATAGAAATTATTCTCAACAGACTGGTTTATATCATCTATTTCTAGTAAAGAAAATAAACATGCATATAAGGAATAAATAAAAGAAACCAAAATCAAACATGCAATATTTAAAAATATTACAAAACCATAAAACCATTGTTCATTTCAACCACAAGCATACAAAAACCAAAAATCAAACTTTGATTCCGTCACAAGAATTCATGCTTAATCAATATGCGCATCACCTTCAGGGTGTGAAAAATAGTCAGAAATATCAAAGTTTGTAATATCATCATCATATTTTAAATCCTGGTCAGCAAAATTTGCTTCAACATTCTTTTCCTTTCCTTTGATAGATTATTGATAAAGATCAACGAAATGCTTTGGCGTACGACAGGTACATGACCAATTCCCCTTCATGCCACATCAAAAGCAGTTACTTTCATCGGTCTTTTCTTTCTTCATTTGTGGTTGTTCGTTATTGGACCACTTCTGGTGGTGCCCCTTCCTCTTCTCAATTGGTGTATGACCACCTCGAACAAATGAATTTCCTCAGACTCGATTTCATTGATTCTTCCCACAACCTTGATTAAAAGAAGTCGCATTCGCTTCAGGGAATGGAGCCTCACCAATAGGTCGGGATTCATGATTTCTCATCAGGAGTTCATTATTTTGTTCAGCAACAAGAAGGCAAGAAAGTAATTCAGAGTATTTTGTAAAAAAATTTTCACAATATTGTTGTTGCAGAATGAAATTTGAGGCATGGAAAGTAAAATATGTTCTTTCCAACATATCGGTATCAGTGATAGTATCTCCGTATAATTTGAGTTATGATGTTATTTTAAACATTACAGAGTTGTATTCACTTACTGATTTATAATCTTGGAATCGCAAATGACTCCACTCAAACCTTGCTTTTGGTAGTATTACAAGTTGAAGGTGATCATACCGCTCCTTGAGATTCTACCACAACACCAAATGATCTTTCACCGTGAGTTATTCATTCTTTAGATACTCATGGAGGTGACGACGGAGGAATATTAGGGCTCGGGCATGGTCTTGAGCAGAAGTGTGATTGCCAACTTTAATTGCTTCACCGAGGCCGTTTGCATCAAGGTTCATCTCCGCATCCATAATCCATGACAAGTAATTATTCCCAGAAATGTCAAGAGGGAGAAATCCATGCTTTGCAATATTCTCCATGGGAAAATTTATCTTACCAGGATGACTAACCTTTTTACTTTGCAGAGAAGTCGTGCTGATAACGTGTTGTGAAATTCATCGTTTGAAGGCGAAGCGAAACGAAAGCGTATAATGATGTTGATTGATTGGAATGACGATGGTGAATTAAAACATCTCAATCACAATAGAACAAGAAATAAAGAGCACAAGTATATGGCCACACCAAATCACACAATTTCCATTATCATGCTACCGTATTTATAGATTACAAACTGGTTGATCCAACAAACAAAATTAATTCCAATATAACGGTGGGAATACAAACGGTTTGGCCATATAAAGAGACTTTATGGGTAATGAATAGACCTCATTCATTATGATTTATGACATCCACACCATTAATGATAATTCATAACATATTACAATTTTAAAATTTTCATATGAATAATAAATCAGTCCAAAGAAGGGTTTATTATTCAACATGACTAACCATCAAAAATTTGATCGATGAATCAAGAGTATCACTTACGATTAATATCTTTGTCCAAAGGTAAAGGAAACGAGATTCGACAGTTACTTCTTACCTTTGCAAGAAAACTGAACACATGAAGAAATATTGTCCTGAGTATGCCAATTGGAATGTAAAGAAAAGAATACTTTTCAAATTGGTTTATTTTGAAGTTAATTGACTCATGTACCTAAAAACACTTGGTGGGTATAATTTGGTGCTCCTACTCACATAAGTGTGTCTATCCAGGGTTGTCTGATGAGCCGAAAGCCAAGTGATTCTGAAAGATTCATCTTTCCGGGCAATGGAAAATAAATTTTGGTTGAACATATAGGGGATTTTGGATTTTTATTAAAGATTAGTTTTTATTTGATTTTAAAAGTGACGTTTGTCGTATTTTCATTTAGACGAATTTTTATTTTTATTTCTACTTTAGGCAAATCCGGTTACACTTGTTCATTTAGAAATATAAAATTTAATATTTTTTAAAATTCAAATATGTTGAGGAAAACCTTAAGGGTACGCCCTTATGGAATGACCAAGACCACCGTATACGTCACTGGTTTCCAATATGTTCATGATTTTGAGATTTGAAAGTCGAAAAATAGCAAAAGCATAAGTGAATACTACGATGATGATTCAAGATGAATGACGAAGAATAAAAGGAAAGTAGTAATGAAACAACAACAATTTAATGTGTTTCAGGCCACTTTGGTCCTACATGTATGACAAGAACACCACCCAACTCACGTGTCCTATAAATTCTCAAACAATGAGTACAAGAGTAGCAATGAAGAACAAACAACAAGAAGACCTTATAAAGAATGAAACACAAGAACTTAAAGAACACTATAAATGGAAACAAGAATACTCAATGACCAGTTGACCCTACCACCAACTCGTTCTAGTATAATGAAACTACAAAAATTATAAGGCCCCAGCCTTAAACATTACATCATCTTGAGTTAAGTCAAGAATTCACATTGAGGATCTTTTCAGATTTAGAGCTTTAGAGAATTAGAACATAACTATTACACAACAAAAACATAGAAATACAAAGTGGACACTTCCAACAATATCTGAATCTAACATAAAAACTATTAAAAAGAAATATGGTTTCCTTTCATGTTTAATCATCACAACTTTTCCTTGATTCCATTATTGAGTTTATTCACTCTTAAATCCTGTGAAAACATTCAAAAACTTGGGATGAGCACAAAAAGCTTAGTAAGGGACATAAAAAATAAAGAAAAAACATTAGTCTAGTTAAAACATGATAACCCATTCAACATTCTTTGAGCGGATGAAACAAAACATTTTCACATGAATAACACTCATAATTTTTTCTCAATGAAAAAACATTAAAACCAATAACAAACAATTAAAACTCCTTTAGGTGACTTAGAGAATCATATACATAAAACCCATTCAAACATCTCCCAATTGAAATAACCACATGGTTGAATTCCAAATTAGAGATCTATAATGGGGATCACCCTTCGTATAAACTATATCAGGCTCACCTGTGAGCTATAAGGGGATCAACCCTTTGTATAAGCTGTGTCGGGCTCACCTGTGAGCTATAATGGGGCTCAACCCTTCTTATAAGCTATATCGAGCTCACTCATGAGCTATAATGGGTATCAACCCATCATATAAGCTATATCGGGCTCACCCATTTCATATAATGCTCATGTACCATTTCATGAATAAAACATGTTCATCACAAAACCCCTTTTTTAAAAGCTTCTTCTAATCTCATATGAAAAACATTTCCGTATAAAAATATCATTTTCATTTAAGAACCCATTTTCAATACCAAGATATCCAAAAAAAGGAATAAAGAATTTATTTTCATTTTAAAAGATATTAAGGCTTATAGAGAAAGCCAAATATCAAATAACGGTTATGGCGATGTAGAAGTCATTGTTGCTGTATACATTAAAAAAACATTCCTTTTTTAGTTTTGTAAAGAAAGTAAAACACTTCGTATAAAAAGATTCCTTTTGAAAACTTTGAATGAAATTAAAGAGTGACATAAAATTTCTTTTATATTCCTTTTATACCCATATAAATAAATATGTAATTTAATATTAGGAAGAAAAATATTTGATAATTAAATCTTTAAATGTTCAAGGTATCCCATACCACTTTGAACATTTAAATATTAATCTCCATGATTTAGTAAATAACATTAATATAGATAAAATATGGTTATGAAATTTCATAGTGGCTATATATACACCTTATAAAAGAATAAAGGTGCATATTATCAAGAAATGACTCAATGAAAGGAGATTGAGACGAAGTCCCTTACCTTGAGTCTGACTTGTCTCGTTCGTTCTTTAATTTCCTGAATAATAAACTTAGGTTAATTTATACTTGATTTATAAACTTTTTAAAGTTTATTATTCATTTTATATCACTTATTTCCATATTATATCAATTAGTTAATTATTTGAGTTCATATCAGACGTTTTGTCGATGTTTGGTATTTGAGTCAAAAATGAACTTGTTTTGATGAAAATTACCCATGTGGTCATAAGTCCATTATCTCTAGAATATTATTAATGAATTAAATATCATATATATCCAGTATATATGTATTTAGAATAGTTCATAACATTTGGATATAAGAAATGAAATGCACCGTTCATGGAGACGGTAGGCCGTACGTATGCATGAACGCTACTTTCATTTCTTTGTCATATAAAAAATAAAAGATACATAGGTATATTATAATTCCAGTATAATATATATGTTATATATATTAAATAAGTTCATTAATTCCATCCTTTATACATTCCATTCATGGCATGAATGAGTCATATCACTTTGAGGGGGCGGTAGTCCACACTTCCTTAAATGAAATTATCGTATTTACACACTCTGAAAAGCATAAAGGTATGTTGTAAATAAAAATTACAGAAGAATAAAGATAATATAAATATAATATATATCTTATATAAATATAGTTCTATAATAATGGTTTCCATGAGAGGTTAAAGGAGAAAATTGAACAATTATCGTTTCGTGAGACAATAATTCACCGTACACAGAAACTGTATGTTCTATATCCATTAGATGAAGGTGTGTGTAAGTGTAGGTAAAACCCTTAGAATAAAAACATACTGGTATATTGGTAATACTGGTGTTGTTATAAAATAATGTAATAAATATAGGTTTGGGGTTTGGATTAGGAAAATAAATGAAAGGAGCTTGAGAGAAGACGTTACCTCTAAATCGAGTAACTCCTTTAAATTTTAGCCAAAAGGCTTTTTTGAATTGCCTTCTACCCAAGGTAAGGATTCTAGAA
Organism: Viscum album; assembly: GCA_963277665.1. NCBI lineage: Eukaryota > Viridiplantae > Streptophyta > Magnoliopsida > Santalales > Viscaceae > Viscum > Viscum album. Next base: position 1,559,000,974 of record OY728125.1, read on the forward strand.
GAAAGGGAGGGATATTGGGAGATTATTTGAGAAAAATTTGGAAGATACAAGAGGCTTTAGAGGTGTGAGTAAGAGGGTTGAGATGGTGGCCTTTTATAAGAGGGAGTAGGGGCACTTTAGGAAAGTCTTGATATATTATATTATTATAAATTGATTTTAGAATTATAATAGTTCCAAAGTAATAAATTTTGAGGATAATATGATGATGAGTCTAAATACTCTCAAAAAATAGGTTTTAGATAAGTTTAGGTTAAAAAATTAACCTTATCTTTTAGCTTTAACCCTTAGTTAAAAATATTAACTCTTACCATGTATTCTTGTATTTTCATAATATATGGTTACTATAGTTACTATAAAATACCAAGATAAACAAAAGTGGATAATTAATTAAATTTGTAATATTATATAAGTTATTTTGCCAAATCTTAAATTTTTAGTACTATTATATCATTTAATAAAATAGTATTTGTTTTAAAAACTCATTTATGTCAATTTTGACACTATTTAGAAATTGATTTTTATTAAAGTCATAACAACTTGATTAATTTGAACCAAAGGAATTAACTCATCCCCCACATGTCAATGTTATCCAATTTTTTTTTGGATGACATCAAAATGTTCAAATTAAATTTATTTTAATATTTATAATATCATTTATTTGAATATTTCATTAATAAGGTAAATGCTGCATCATCATTGTGTCATAAATATATTTATTTATTTAATGTCTAAAAATTATAAATAAAATACCATGATGTAGAAAATATTTTTATATTTTTAATTACTATTTACAGTTTAATATATCATTTATATAAAACAAATTAACACTGTTTTAGTTAGGAAATACATGTTTATGTTATATTTCCCTTTTTTTAAATTAAATATTATAAGATGTCATTATCACACCCAAGTGGATCCATGGGGTCCTAAATTTGACCCAAGGATGATCATGGTCAGAAATATCTCATCCAATAGGATTATGAGACATGTTAGGGTAGTTTTATATTATTATAATATTATTTGTTTACCCTTATTTACCTGATTTACCCTTTAACCACGGTAAATAAAAATAATTACTGAAGTTACTATTCATAATGTCCAAAAATAAAAGGAACCTATTTAACTAATTTAGACCTTCTGATTCCAAATATGGAATCAAATTTTCCAAATTCAAAACACATAATTGGAATAAATTAATTTAAAATTAATTCCCATTGTCAAAACCAGAAAGCGGGTTTTTAAGAAGTAAAAACTATCAAAATCTTGACATGTGTTTATGTCCAATTTAAATGTAAAATTACTTCCAATGACCATAATTGGATTAAATTATAAAAACTTAATACAATTTAACTTTAAAACCAATTAAAATGATAATATAACTATATAAATAAATTATATGAAAATGCAGTTTTGAATTAAAATGTAGTATTTTTCACTATTAATAAAAATATAGATTTTATCAGAAAAATACCAAAATTTCAACCGAAGTAAATTTTTATGTCTCTATTCTAAATAAGAAGTTTATTTTATCAAATAGAATATATAAAAGTTACAAAAAAATATTTTTAAAAAGGGTTCTCCATCAAAAGATGGTAAAACGAAATTTAAAAAATATTAGAGTATTTTATTCTTAAAATTGGATTCATTCTCATTTTAAGACTCTAAAATTCATTGGATAAATGTAAATTTTTTTTAACAATTATGTAAAATCATAATATAGTTAATTATGTTCATTCTCTCCAATAAAATGACTAGGCGTTAACTACAATTTAAAATAATAATATTATTGTTGTATTATTTTTCGGTACAAATCAGTGTTGTGGGAAATGTAAGATTTTAGAGAAACCCATTATTGTGTGTCAGATACATTATCATACACATTGTCCCCTTTACACTAAAATTAATATTAAATTAAAAAATATTAATAGATATGAAAATGTATTATTCTACAAATACCTAAGATGTTACATCATTCCACCCTTTTGGAAATTGCGTCCTTGTAATTTTAAAATTGGGCTCAGAAACTTTATTGAAAATCCCACATTGGAAAAAAATGTTAATAAAACTATCACTTTATAAGAAAGAAATAGAAGTACAAAGGTCACCTGAGATATCATATTCTAGGATTCCCTAAAGGAAAACATGGACATGGATGATAAAACTAACTCTCAAAGACTAATAGAGAGTGATAGAGAACATAGTCATTGGAAGGTTATTCATCACAAAACCATAATTATGTGATGGGTCAAAAGACCATTGAGAAAAGTAAATGAATAATGTTTTTGTTTTAATATCCTTTTGATAGAGTTGAGGAATTAATTTACTTCCTAGAATATGAACATAAGGAAACATAATTACATGATGTATTTCTATTTTATAAGAACAATTTTATCCTCATAATATTCCAAAAATATGATGTACATACCTAAAAATAACCTTAAGTACAAATGATCACATAAACCATAAAGGATATCAATGTCTTAAAACTGAGGTTCAAAAGTAAAGGCATACTTCTATATTAAAAAAACTATACATAAACATAACCCTACAAAACATCTCTTAGAAAGGTCATTAATAACTTATTATCACATCACATAAAACTTCATAAGGTGTGTCTAAATCCATGAACTTATAGTTATCCTTTGAAAAATATTAGGCTCTCAGGAGCTTCCATCACTTCACCAGATGTCTCGACATCAACTGTAATAGTAGCACAAAATTTTCCCAAACCTTTTTGTTTTCGATCATACTGATTTCCTAACCGTGTAATTAACTTCAGACACTTATTTGTATAATATCCCAACTCATTATAGCTAAAGCATCTTACTGTAGACTATCTATCTGTTATCTCATTATTGGACTGTTCATGAATCTTTTCTTTGCAGTCACAAACCTTGTGACCAAACTTACCACACTGAAAACACTTTCCAGATCTCTACATACATTCCCCAAAATGTATTTTACCACACTTGGAATAAGTTTTAGGCTTACCACTATAATTCTAGTTGGTTGCTTCTCCATTTCCTAGCACCTTGACTATTTCTTACTCTTATCATATCATGGAACATAAGTGTCGACAAACTCCATTTTAACTTTCTCAGCACAATGAACCAATTTTTCATAACCTTTAAATTCTCGAGAGGCCAAAGCTCTTTGTAGATCTAGTTTCAATCCTGAGTAAAATCTATTAATTTTACTATCAATGTATCGAATAAAATCCAGAACATACCTGACCAATCTTGTGAAGTTCTCTTCGTATGAGGCAATTGAATCATCATCCTTTTACTTTTATTCCAAGAATAGTTTCTCTATCCTAACCCGAAAAACATTAGGGAACTATTTCTTAAGGAAAATGTAACAAATGGGTCCCAGTGATAACACATACACCCCGCCTTAACATGGTCGTCGAGTCCTGGCCTGCCAGGTACCACCAGTTGCTCCGCAAACACGTGGTCCCCACCCTAGGGCCCACCCATGTGCCCGAATGGGTCATCTGACTAATAACTATCCCCATAGAAAAAAACATGTCCTTTCCAATGTGTTTTGTCCTCACTCACACACACCCTGGGAACCTTCCCAAAAGGTCACCCATCCTAATCATTACTTCAGGCCAATCACGCGTAACTATAGAATTCAAATCAGGTAGGCTCCTGAAAAGGAAGGTGCACCTTGTTGACATGAGTCATATCATTTAGTCATTTAACCCTTCATCATTCAGGGGTATCACATAATATAACAACTGGGCCCCACTGACAGCACATACACCCCACCTTAACATGGCTGTCAGGTCCTAGCCTGCTAGGTACCACCAATTTCCCCGCAGGCACGTGGTTCCCACCCTGGGCCCACCCATGTGCCCGAACGAGTCATTTGACTAATGACAGTCCCCACAGGACAACACATGTCCTTTCCAGTGTGTTTTTTCTTCACTCACACACACCTTCAGAAATTTCCCAGAAGGTCACCCATCCCGATCACTAGTCTAGGAAAAACATGCTTAACTGTGGAGTTCTAATCAGGCAGGCTCTAGGAAAAGAATATGTGCCTTATTGACACAAGTTATATCATTTAGTCATTTAACCCTTTATCATTTTGGGGTGTTACATTCACCCCCTGTGGAGTTCTAATCAAGAAGGCTCCCAAAAGGAAGGTACACTTTGTTGACATGAGTCGTATCATTTAGTCATTTAACCCTTTATCATTATGGGGTGTTACATTCATCCCTCTTCACTAATCCAATACAAACATGGTTAACTTGGAGTTATAATCATGAAGGATCCTGAAAAATAAGTTTTACCTTGTTGAAATGAGTCATATCATTTAGTCATTTAACCCTTTATCATTCTGGGGTGTTACATTCACTCCTTGTGGAGTTCTAATCAGGCAGGCTCTCGAAAATGAAGGTTCACTTTGTTGATATGAGTCATATCATTTAGTCATTTAACCCTTTATCATTCCGGGGTGTTACATTCACCCCCCCTTTAGAGCACAATGTCCTCGTGATATCATAGACACCCCGCCTTAACATGGCCGTCGGGTCCTGGCCTGCCAGGTACCACCAGTTGCCCCGCAGACATGTGGTCCCCACCCTGGGGACCACCCACGTGCCTGAACGATTCATCTGACTAATGAATGTCCCCACATGCAAACACATGTCATTTTCAGTGTGCTTTGTCCTCACTCACACACACCCTGTGAAACTTCCCAAAAGGTCACCCATACTAATCACTAATCCTGGCCAAGCACGCTTAACTGTGGAGTTTTAATATGGTAGGATCCTAAAAAGGAAGGTGCGCCTTGTTGACATGAGTCATATCAGTTAGTCATTTAACCCTTAATCATTCAGGGGTGTTACATAATATAACAACTGGGCCCCACTGACAGCATAGACACCCTGCCTTAACATGGCTATCAGGTCCTGACCCACCAGGTATCACCAGTTGCCCCGCAGACACATGGTCCCCACCCTAGGACCCACCCACATGCCAAAATGGGTCATATGACTAATGATAGTCCCCACAGGACAACACATGTATTTTCCAGTGTGCTTTGTCCTCACTCACATACACCTTGGGAAACTTCCTAGAAGGTCACCCATCCTGATCACTACTCCAGGTCAAACACACTTAACTGTGGAGTTCTAATCAGGAAAGATCCCGAAAAAGAAGATGCACCTTATTTAAATGAGTCGTATCATTTAGTCATTTAACCCTTTATCATTTTGGGGTGTCATATTCACCCCTCCCTGTGGAGTTCTAATCAGATAGGCTCTCGAAAAGAAAGGTGAACTTTGTTGACATGAGTCGTATCATTTAGTCATTTGACCCTTTATCATTATGGGGTGTTACATTCACCCCCTTTATAGAACAACGTCCTCGTTGTGGACCCCACATCTCAACCCAGGCAGTGCACCACACTTAAGGCCAGGTTCCTCCTTTGATACCAAATGTAACAACTAGGTCCCAATGATAGCACATACACTCCACCTTAACATGTTCGTTGGGTCCTAGCCCGCCAGGTACCACCAATTACCCTGTAGACACATGGTCCCCACCCTGGGGCCCACCCATGTGCCCGAATGGGTCATCTGACTAATGAATATCCCCCACTACTGGAAACTTATCCTTTACCAATGGTTTCAAACCGTTGGTAAAGGCCAGAAAACTGTTGGTATAAACTATACCAACAGTTGTCCAAACCGTTGGCTATGTAGCCATGGGGAAAGACATATCCCAACGGTTCTATGAGAACCGTTGGGATATATCTATAGAATGGATTATATACCAACAATTTCTTGTAACCATTGGTATAAATGTTTACCAACGGTTTAAAACCACTGGAAATATCAAAATTCATGTCTATACCAATGGTTCCTCACAAACCATTCGTAAAATCCAAGTAAAAGATCTATACCAACGGTTTACAAACCGTTGGTATATACTTTTACCAACAGTTTACATGAAACCATTGGTATATTTTTTCTTTTCACACATATGCCAACGGTTGTAAACCGTTGGCATAGGCTTTATGCACTTGTAGCAGCAAGCCTGCTTCCCCCCTATGCACCTGTAGTAATGCACTTCCACCAGTAGGCCTGCCTCCCCCCTGTGTACCTACATCAAACCAAACACACATACAAAATTCATATAGAATTTTACCTGTGAACCTATACCAAACCAAACACACATACAAAATTCATACAAAATTCTGAATACCTGTAGAATACATGCAGAATTCTGTATGAATTCATACAGACTTCATACACATACAACAATTACCTCCAAGGATTTCCTCATGAAACTTAGTGTCACTCTGCATTGTGCACACAAATAGTTCTTTTAGCAGGGGAAGAATAGCCATTTTAGGTTCAGACTCCCCCATTTTTCATGTAGGAGTGGAACAAAGAGGGTGTCCAGGGGGTTGGGGGTGCCTTCCAAGGGGATAGGGGGTGTCTAGAGGGTGGGGGTGTCCAGGAGGTGGGGTGGTGTCCTGGGGGGGGGGTGGGGTGGCTGTCCAGGGGGTTGGGGGTGCTGTCCAAGGGGGTAGGGGGTGTACAGGGGTGGGGTGGGGTGGGGGGTGTCCGAGGGTGGGGGGTGGGGGGCTGTCCGTGGTGGTGGGGGTGTCCAGGGGGTGGGGGTGGGGATGGGGTGTCCAGGTGGTGGGGTGGTGTCCAGGGGGTTGGGGGGGAGGGGGGGGGGGGGGCTATCCAAGGGGTGGGGGTGTCTTGGGGGGTGGGGTGGGGGGCTGTCTAGGGGGTTCAAGGGGCTGTCCAAGGGGGTAAGGGGTGTCCATGGGGGTAAGGGGTGTCCAGGGGGGTGGGGGTGGGGGTGTCCAGGGGGCTGGGGGGGTGTCCATGGGGGTGGGGGGTGTCCGAGGGGGGGGGGTGTCAAGGGGTGGGGGGATATCCAGGGGGTTGGGGGGGAGATGTCCAAGGGGGCAGGGGGTGTCTAGGGGGTGGGGGTGTCTAGGAGGTGGGGTGGTGTCCGGGGGGGGGGGGGGGGGGCTATCCAGGGGGTTGGGGGTGCTATCCAAGTGGGCAGGGGGTGTCTGGGGGGTTGGGGGTGGGGGTGGGGGTGTCCAGGTGCTGGGGTGGTGTCTAGGGGGGTGGGGGGATTTCCATGGGGTTTGGGGGGGGGATTTCCAAGGGGGTAGGGGGGGTGTCCAGGGGGTTGGGGGGTGGGTGGGTGGGTGGGACTATCCTGGGGGTGGGGGTGTCCGGGGGGGGGGGGCTGTCCGGGGGTGGGGGGATAGGGGGTGTCTAGGGGGGCAGTCTAAGGGGTTAGGGGATGTGTAGAAGGTGGGGGTGTCCAGGGGTGGGGGAGGGGGTGTCTAAGGGGTGGGGTAATGTCCGGGGGGGGGGGGGGTGTCTAGGGGGTTTGTGGGTGTCCAAGGGGGTGGGGGTGTCTAGGGGGTGGGGGTGTACAGGAGGTGGGGTGGTGTCCAGGGGGTGGGGGGGGGGGGGTGGGGGGGGGGGCTATTCAGGGGGTTGGGGGTGTTGTCTAGGGGGTGTCCAGAGGGTGGGGGGTGTCTAGGGGTGGGGGGGGGTGTCCAGGGGGTGGTGGTGGTGGATGTCCAGGTTGTTGGGTGGTGTCTGGGGGGGGGGAGAGGGGTTGTCTAGGGGGTTGGGGGGGGGGGTCCAAGGGGGTAGGGGTCTCCCGGGGGGAGGGGGGTTGTCCAGGGTGTGTGTGTGTGTGGGGGGGGGGCTGTCCAGGGGGGTTGGGGGTGTCCAGGGGGGTGGGGGATGTCTAGGGGGTGGGGGTGTCCGGGGGGGGGGGGGTGTCTAGGGGTTTGGAGGGCTATCCAAGGGGGTATGGGGTGTCTAGGGGTGGGAGGGTGTCCGGGGGGTGGGGGCTGTCCAAGGTGGTAGGGGTGTCCAGGGGGTGGGGGGTGTCCATGGGGGTGGGGGTGTCCAGGGGGGTGGGGGGTGTCCAGGGGGTAGGGTGGTGTCCAAGGGGGGTGGGGGTGTCCATGGGGTGGGGGGTGTCCATGGGGGTAGGGGGTGTCCATGGGGGTAAGGGTGGGGTGTCCAGGGAGGTGGGGGGCTGTCCAGGGGGTGTGAGGGCTTTCTAAGGGGGTGGGGGTGTCCAGGGGATTAGGGGGGTCTCTAAGGGAGGGGTGAATCAATCACAACAAATCATTAAGTCAAGTTTTAATATTTATATATAAATAAATAAAGATAATGTGACCTACCTAATCACACATATATTCAGGAACGACAAATTATCAAACATCAAATGTCAGTAATATCAGTAAAAAATGTAATGGATCAATCTGTCCCTCATCACCATCACTATCATCACCGTCATCATTAGCCTCACCCCATCCTCATTGTCATCCCCATAATTGTCCCCACCCTCCTCAACGCCATCCTCTTTTCCCTCGTACACTGCCTCAGCCTCCTCCTCTCCCTCATCCTCCACCTCGACCTCCTCTTCACCCTCCTCCTCCACCTCGAACTCCTCCTCGCCCTCCTCATACTCCGCCTTAGCCTCCTCCTAGCCATCGTCTTGACCACCACTAGAACTACCACCTGGTGCACCATATATATAACACATCAATAACATATATTCATCACAAGCTGTGCTGTCCTCTGGTGGAAGTGTTGGACATAAAACTTCCATCAGTTTCATAAATACAGTGTTTTCCCTAGCAGACTACTTTGCCGTCTTTGTGGCCCTTTCTCAGCTTGTTATTCATAGGCCTTAACTTGATGAAACTCAGTGGCACTACAAATCATACTTGATGAGGGACAATACCTCATCAAGACTATACTCTTCCTAGGTTGGTAGCATACTCTTCCAGGGTGTTCATCTCCCAACACCTAATGTAAGCGATCATTTGGCACAAAATTGTCAGGTTCCTAGGCATCATAGGCCTCTAAATCATCCCGTTACAAATATAAATAGATTATTAATTTACAAAATAGATATTAAAATTTGAAATCAACAAAGTAAAACTTACAATCTGCTGCAGAGTCGGTTCATTAACCACACTTCCATCTTTCTTCCTTCGACTCGAGAAAAACTGTTTTTCTCGAGACACCCATCCTTCAATATTCATTTTTTCCCTCTACAATGACATTGAATGTAGGAAACCATAATTAAAAATAGGTTACCAATAAATAATTTAATAACTAAAATTATATAACAACTTAGAAATCAAAAAAAATTATGGAGGAAACAATAGAAAGTGCAAGTTGTAGAGAAAAATTATAAACAACTTTCATACCTACTACCTCTCATGATTTGGAATCATAGTATGTCCCAATGTGTGGAGGTATTTTTTGGCATCAATGTTTTTTTTATTTCTTCCATATGATTCCTAAATAAAATTCAATAATACAAAAGATATTATTAATGAAAAACGTGAATGTTTTCATTTAAATACCTCAAATGTGATTAATAACTTAAACTGGATAGTCGTCCAATGAGTAATCATCTACCGATACTGTTCTATCAGAAAATCATCAATGACAGGGACCACCTCTAACTCTATGCCAACTCTAACACGCCATCTAATATACAACTCATGCTTATAGTCTCTCCAAAGCTCACCTAAATCCTTTAGACATGCTGGCCGTGCACCATCACCATCGGGAAATTAAACTGAAGCTGACACCAAAATATTAATTCATATAAATACAAAAAATAATATATTGCATTAAATACAACAAATTTTTTTACCCATATCTCTACCCAAGCATTATCCTTGACTTCATTTGGAAACTGTCTCCATGAGAGCGGGCTGAAAAAAATGATATCAGAGTATTTGACAAGCATCGCCAAAAAACTCTGACATTGCTACCCTATTTTTTCAATAATTTGACTATCTTCATTGTAGTCCACCATCAACTACATGCGACAGTTCCACACCACACGCATGTGTGTACGTCCCCACCCCCACCTCCTATTAGTAGATGTATCTGTTATGAAAGAAAAACAAATATTTTATCAATACATGTTATAATGAAAATAAATAATGGTATAAATTTTTTTAGGGTTCTATAAATATATCTACGACATTCTGATCAATGGGAGCCGCTAGATCCACAGAAACTGGAGGAAAACCATGTGCAGGTGGAGTGGTTCCCAATGTATGCTCCATAGGAATAGACTCTGGAGGAGCAGGAGTTGAAGAAGATGGAATATAAAATTTAGGAGAGAAGTAAGTATAATTAAAAGAAGATGGCCTAGATGGATGGCCGAATGCTGGATGGGGAGTGGGAATCATCATTGGATATGGTAAAAACAGATGAGGAGACTCAAATGTAAAGGGTGGTGAAAACATGGGAGGCCTAAATATCCTGTGTGTCCTTAACAACACACCGGGATCAGAATGTGGGATAGATGGTATGTCAGTGGGAGGGGAAGGGTCTAATCGGGTATGCCGACCAGATCACCTAGCTCTCATACCACCCCCTCGTATGAACACCCTGAGTACTGGGACCACTACTAGGATGCTCATCAAATAATTGTTGCCTAAGAGGTGGATCCTGCAAATTTTTTTAAAACAAAATTAATCACATGACATTATATATTAATTAAATATATATATTTGAAATAAAATACTCAATACAGGAACTAGTGGTGGAACACCCATCTTAGCCATGCGACAATTATTGTCCATCATAGTTTTCCATTGTCTCTCTCCAATTGGTTGAATTTCTTGAATTTGAAAATAAATATGGAAGTAATTAGAAAAGGATAACTAATGTGTAACCCAAAAAACAAAATAAATGATAGGGAATAGGGGGATTCATGGATAATTTAACTATCCATTGTTTTAAGTGATCTTGAATAGATATATGATGAATTCAATAAATCATACAATATGTAATAAATAAATTTAATTTTTAGTAGGATGGTTATTTACTAAGTGTCATCAGTCTATTAAAATCACATTATGCAGATTTATTTCACTCAACAACCAAGAGAGAGAGCATACTGAATTATGCCTCCAGAAAATTGAGTAAGGTATATATTATGAATGATTAAACCCTTAAGATAGTTGGAAATGATGATATAAACATATGAACAAGGATAATATATCTACTAGATTCATAAGGGGTAAAGCACTTATCGAAATTAAGGAAAAATTTAATTTCTTTAGCCTAGGTAGATGATGCAGGTTTCTATACATGTTTTGAAAAATAAGAAAAACCATCATGTTCATTATCTGGTGAAATGTTAAAGGGAGGTCTTAGAGTTATAATAATTTTATACATGGTCAATAAAGCATTGAAATGTTTACCAAGTTAGAAATGTTGGTTTCATAGGTTTGAATACAATTTAATTCCAAATTAGAAAATGAAATTCAAATAAAATTTTAACCAATAAACATTGAAAATTCACATAACAGTCAAGTTGGATACAACATATTTGTAATCAATATTAAATAAATTTGAATAGTACCAACCTTAACAACCCAAGTTGAGCTAAACCAAAATAATTGAGAACATGAATGGATGATTTTATATATTTCCCACTACAACTTCAGGTTCACAGCCAACTCTAAAAATTGAGCTATTGGAGTCATAAAAAGTAATAAAGGGATCATTTCCAATGGTAGTAGGGATGGTGTCAATTCCATCATCACCATAATAAAAAATATTTCTTGTAATTACTTCAATAATGACACCAAATTCAGGTCAAAGATGGTCTTTGACATAAAAAACTTGTTTCTCCATTGATGCCAATAAATATGGTTCATCGGTAGCAAGAGTGAAAGTCATATTAATTACTCAAAATCCAAAATCATTAATAAATGTGCCCTGCCTCATCATCAAATAAAACCATTTACATTTCATTATCATGACTCATCCATGAGAATAATAATCCAATGTTATTATTTTTTCAACGACTCCATAATAACCTACATTTTTAAATCGTAGTCTACTATCTGATGCACTGGCATATTAGTCTGCTGTGGCAGTATCCATAACACCATCATGTTGTGTTCTCATGTTATTTGCTCATTCAGTGATAATAAATCTGTACCCATTGATAATAATTGATTTATAGTCACGAACCATGGTATTAGGACCAAAATCCAAAGATCTTATTTCCTTAGAGATTGAGTCAGCATGAAAACTCAATACCTGAAATATAAATGAACATTAAACTTAATTAAATATTGATTTAATTATTTTAAACAGTAATATTTTTACCTTCAATTTTAACCAAGCATAAAACTCTTTGCTATGAAAAGTCTCCCTCCTTCTCAAAGATAAAGAATAATGATTTCTATTTATCATTGATTTATGTTCCTTGTAGATAAAAATAGGAATAGTTTAACAGATATATATGTAAGATATACATATATTCAATTTATTTACATGATGTAGTCATCGAACAAATCACAGTTGAGCAAAAATATGTGATGTGCCATCTCCCGCTCTTCAAGGCTTAATGTCATCAATGTATATGATCCAGGAATTCCTTCTATTTGAGGAAGTGATGGAAAATCGGGTTCAATTTTCTTATACTTTTCATCTTTGTTTCTTATTGGTATGTTCATTCTTGTAGTAAGATCACACAAATACATAGAGAATAAATCCATAAATTCTTGAGCCAAGTAACCATTCATGATATAACCTTCGGGATGATTCCTGTTTCAGATATAAGACTTTAATGTGTACATATTTATTTTAATTAGATACATCCAATGAAAAGAAATAGGTCCTCTAAGAAGTATTTCAGTTTGAATATGGACAGTCAGATGCAACATGCATGTAAAAAATGATGGAGGAAATATTTTTTCCAACTCACAAAAAATTAATGGGGAATCTGCCAATTTTTTTTGCAAGAAACACTTGGACAACTTCTTAGCACAAAGATATATAAACAAATGGAACAAACGAATAACAACCACCCTTAAATTATTGGACAAAATATGATGAATTTCTATTGGAATCAACTCATGCAGAAGGATGTGATAATCATGAGTCTTCAAAGATTTTATCTTCAAATCTATTTTGTTGACCCGTTTAGATATGTTGCTTGAATAGCCATTAGGAAATTTAATAGTCTCTAGTAATTCCAGAAATTGCTTTTTTTTGTAGGTTTCATCACATAAGAAGCACATGGAACTTTCCATTTATTTTCCCTGATATGCACAAGATGCAATTCTGGTTTTATGACCCAATCCACTAAGTCACGCCAAGACTGTAAATCATCTTTTATCTTTCCCTTAACATTTAGAAGAATTGAAATCAACATTTCACATATATTTTTTTCAATGTGAATTAAATCTAAGCAATGATGTAACAAATTTGTTGACCAATAAGGAAAATCAAAGAATACACTTCTCTTCTTCCAATTGTAACATGTTTCAGTGGAAAATTTATTTCTCTTTACAAATTTCATTTGGCCCTTCCCAAATGAAAAACTGCAATCTTTCAATTAATTAAGCACATCAGTTCTAGACTTACGCTGAGGTGGATCATCGATCTCCATGGTATTGTTAAATCTTTGAAGATTATTTCTATATGGATGGTCCATTGACAAGAATCTTCGATGTCCCATAAAATTGAAACTACAATAATGTTTTAGTATTCTGGATCATGTATTCTTCATACAAATAATACATGATAGTTTTCCCTTTGTTCTCCATCTATACATCATTTCATAAGTAGTAAAATCATTGATCGTCCACATAAGCACAACATGCATATGAAATATGTATTTTGAACATGCATCGTATGTGCGCACACCCACATCCCAAATAAGTTTCAACTCTTTTATTAAAGGTTTCATTTATACGTCTATATCATTTCCGGGATCAGAAGGGACAAATATGAGTATGCTCATGAAAGTAAAAGGTTTTTTCATACACAACCATGGTGGAAGGTTATACATGTGTATACAAATCGGCCATGTGCTGTGCGAAGTAAGCATCTTCCCAAATGGATTAAAACTATCACATGAAAGAACCAACCTCACATTACGCACATCAGATGCAAAATCAGGATATCAAGCATCAAATCTATGCCATGAAAATTCATCTGCAGGGTGAACCAACTCATAATTAGTCTTCTTTCTCTTGGTATCATGCCATCAAATTTTTATTGATATTTCATTAGACATAAAAAGATTTTGGAGTCTGGGGATCAATGGAAGGTGCCACATTACTTTCTGTGGCACACGGGATGGTGTTACATTAGCTTTTGGATTCCAATGGGATGTTATACATTTTATACAATCATTTCATTCAGTAGTTTCCTTCCAAAATAAACTGCAATCTTTCGGGAAAGCATGAATTTTGTTTCTTGAAAATCCAAGTTCCTAAACTAACTTCCATGATATATAGTGGTTTGAGGGAATATATAACTCATCTGGAAGTAAGTCCTTCAAGAAGGTAAGAATGTAATTTATGTCAGTATTAGAAATCCCATATATAGTTTTCCCATGAAACAACCAGATTAAAAATTCCAGATTTTTCATTTTACCGCATTGTCGATATACTGGAGTCGTGGTAGCATCATTCAATATTTTCAACCTAAAAACATCATCATTTTCATTAGACACATCATGTGTGCTCATATCGAAGTCTTCTTAGGTCAAAATCCTTTCTTTTTCATGATGATGAATAAACATAAACCAGTCATATAAAAAATTATCCAATCCAGTCTTCTCATTTGGATCATCAGAAATTTGAGATTTCATTTTCTCCCCATTGTGATACCACACATAGTAGTTTACTTGAAAACCATATTTGGTTATGTGGTATCTGAATTCTTCACAGCTCAACCGATGTCTTCCAACATAATTGTAACATGGGCAGTGTATGTGACCACTATCTGAAGCATTGTGAAATGTAAAATCTAAAAAGCTCTCCAAATTGTTTTGAAAATTTATTGAGATCTGATTGGTTTCATACATCCAACTTCTATCCATTTTTAAAAAAATTGTTATAAGTAATTTTGTCAAAAGAAATTCAATAAGATTGAAGTTTCATCGAAAATATATTTAAGTAAACAAGAATTGTTTACTTTATATGAAACCACAACTTCCACACTAATCTATATGAGAATCATAATATAAAAGAAAAAAAATACTATATTTATAACAAAATAACTTTGAATAACTCTACATGACTGTAAAAGTTGTCTACACTTGTGGAGGAGAATTATTCAGGAGTTGATTAAATTTTATATTTTAGTAGATTATTTGAGTGATCGCATACACTGCCCAAGGGGGTGGAGGTGTCCAGGGGGTGGGGGGCTGTCCCGGGGGGGGGGGGGGTGTCCAGGGGGTGGGTGTGTCCAAGGGGGTGGGGGGGGGGGGGGGTGTTTCAGGGGGTGGGGTGGTGTCCAGGGGGGCTGTCCAAGGGGTTGGAGGTGTCCAGTGGGGTGGGGTTGTCCAAAGGGTGGAGTGGGGTGGGTGGGGGGGAGTTGTCCAGCGGGGGTGGGGCTATCCAGGGGGTGGGGGTGTCTAGGGGGTGGGGGTGTCTAGGGGGGTGGGGGCTGTCCAGCGGGGGTTGGGGTGTCTAGGGGGTGGGGTGGTGTCCAGGGGGGTTGTACAAGGAGATGGGGGTGTCCAAGGGGGTGGGGGCTATCCAGTGGGGGTGGGGGTGTCCAGGGGGTGGGGTGGTGTCCAGGGGGGCTGTCCAAGGTGGTGGGGGTGGAGTTTGTCCTTGTGGGTGGGGGGGGGGGGGGTGGGGTGGGGTGGGGGTGGGGGGTGTCCAAGGGGGTGGGGGTGTCCACCCCCAAACTAGGGTCATAGAATCCAATCTCTATCCAATTGTATAATGAATTCAAGCCTATTATAGATGACCCAAAATATTGTTGGTGTAAACCATGAATATCATACATATAAATCACAACACATGTAATTGTAAAAACACCTCCAAATATAATACATGGATCATATTTTATCTTCCAATATAAATATCATACATGAATTATAAAAAAACACACCTAATTATAAACACACCTCAAAATTTTGAGCTTGGTATGTGGCTTATTGATGCCTTGAGAGGCTAGCTAAGAGCTAATCCCAGGTTGTGATAGAAGGTGTAAATATAGTATTTTCTATGTTTACAAAATTTTGTGTGCGTTTCAAATAGGATCCTATGTATGTTTTTTAGGAATACGAGCCAAGTTTCAATGGGACATCCCCCTCCCCCCTAGACAGTCCCCCACCTGGAAAGCCCCCACCCCCACCTGGACAGCCCCCACCCCCACCTGGACACCCCCCACCCCCACTTGGACATCCCACCCCCCTCCTTGGACAACCCACACCCCATCCCCCACCTGGACAACCCACCCCCATCCCCCCAGGACAGCCCACACCCCCCTCCCCCACATAGACAACCCACCCCCTGGACAACCCACACCCCCTCCCCCACCTAGACAACCCACCCCGAGCCCCCTAGACATCCCACACCCCTCCTTAGACAGCCCACACCCCCTCACCCACACCGTTACAACCCCCTACCCCCCTGCATCCCCCCACCCCCTGGAAACCCACCCCCCACCTGGATAGCCCCCCCTACCCGGACATCCCCCTACCCCCTGCATCCCCTCTTAGGGTAATTTTATTTTAAACCATTTTATTAATTAATAAAGGAAAACCATCATGCATTGAGCATTTCATTCAAAAAAACCCATTTAATTTATCAAAACATGACAAATTAAATTTATAAGGCTCTATGGGTCACTTAGGAAATGTCATTGGGGAAAGGGGAAATCACCTACATGGTTAATTCCAATTTAAAAATTGGTCCAAGCACTTAAAATGTGGGGTGGTGTCTGGGGGGGGGGTGTCCAAGGGGGTGGGGGTATCCAGGGGGTGGGGGGTTGTCTAGAGGGGTGGGGGTGTCCAGGGGGTGGGGGTGTCCGGGGGGGGGGGGCTATCCATGGGGGGTGAGGGGTGTCTATGGGGGTGGGGGTGTCCAGGGGGGTGGTGGTGGTGGGGGGGGTGTCCAAGGGGGTGGGGGTGTCTAGGGGGTGTCTAGGGGGTGGGGGCTGTCCAAGGGGGGTGGGGGGTGGGGGGGAATGGGGGGGTGGGGGGGGGGGGTGGTGGGGTGGGGGTGTCTAGGTGGGGTGTGTAGGGGGTGGGGGTGTCCAGTGGGTGGGGGTGTCCATGAGGGGTGTCCAGGGGGTGGGGGTGTCTAGGGGGGCTGTCCAAGTGGGTGGGGGAGTCTAGGGGGTGGGGGGGGGGGTGGGGGGAGTGGGGGAGGGGGGGGGGGGGTTGTCCAATGGGGGTGGGGGGTGTCCAGGGGGTGGGGGTGGGGGTGGGGTGCTCAGGGGAGGTAATACCCATATAATACCTTGAAAATTACCTATACCCAATCCCACCAATATCATAATTCCAATACATCACCCAACCAACAACCAATTCATCCTCAATATCACTACCCTTCCCATTATTCCTTGAGCAAAAACTATAAATACAAAATCCAAATCCAATTTTCATCTAAACTAAAGTCCATAGAAACTACCATATCACCCCACTAAAAAATGGAAAACCACCTACACCACTACCAAAACCATCCCCAATCCCTTCACATAGACCACACTTATATACATTACCAACCTAAAGACCATATGACTAAACAAACCCTTTACCATCTTTGAGTGGGGATACATATCACCAGCACCCATTAGTTCATATAGTTCACGAACTCTACATAGAAGGAGTGGCTATGAATACTTCAAATAAAAGTGATTCACACAATCATGACACTTTAAGTGTAGAACAAAAATAGAAAACAAATCAAAGTGTTTGGTATACCATGCCACAGATTGCATGGAACTCTGGTTTAGTCCAAATCAAAACAGAAAACAAAAATAAAAATAGATACAGAACATTAAAACCAAGGTACAACTTACTAATTTTAACTATAGAAATAAAAAATTTCTTGATTGAAGATGGATCTATTGGGTGGAAGGAGTTGCACAACCTAGGGTAAAGAGAGAGATTCGGGAGAGCTTCGGATTAGGGCTACAATCGTGCGGACAGGGGAGCTGGAGCCGCTATGTATTTGGGGGAAAAATTTCCCAACGGTTTTAAAAAACTATTGGGAAATATATTTTTTACCAACGGTTTTAAAAAACCATTGGTATAAATTAGGAAAATTAAATATTTCCTAATGAATTAATCAAACCATTGGGAAATATTGATTCTAAAAGAAGTATACCAATGGTTTGAACAAACCGTTGTTAAAGGTTGATCCAAAAACAATATATCAATGGTTTGAAAAAACCATTGGAATAAAACTATTGGGAAATCCTCAATTTCCACTAGTGACCACAGGTCACACACATGTTCTTTCCAGTGTGCTTTTTCCTCACTCACACACACCCTGAGAAACTTCCCAAAAGGTCACCCATCCTGAGAAACTTCCCAGAAGGTCACCCATCCTAATCACTACTCCAGGACAAGAACGCTTAACTATAAAGTTCTAATTAGGTAGACTCCCAAAGAGAAAGGTGCACCTTGTTGACATGATTCATATCAGTTAGTCATTTAACCCTTCATCATTTGGGGGTGTTACAGAAAATATCCTCAAATTCTTCCCATTCCATGACATAAAGATAATTTGTATCTCTAGTATTATTAACTAATGACCACCATCAATCAGCTTCACCTTCAAAATGATAGATGATAAGAGTTACATTTTGACATTCTGATCATCCCATGACTTCAAATATCTTCTTCAGGGTATTGATCCACCCTTCAACTACCATTAGGTCATATGATCCATCAAATGATGGGGGATGTTGCGTAATAAAATTTTCCACTACTAAAATATTATTCTGTGATTGATCGGGATGATCTCGTGCAAGGATACCACTACCATTTATAGCCTGAGTCAACTACTCCATCACTGCAACAAACTGTTCAGTTCCAATTCTCACCACCTCATGTTGTTGATTTTAAAGGTTGTTTTCCTTTCGATGCCTCCCATTACAAATTTCATATTTCCTATGTGAAAAACCATTCTAAATAGACATAGTTTAGATGAATCAATAAGGTAATCTTAAAATTCTATATCATTCAACTTAACCATAAAGTAAAATCCTCTAAAGGAAAGTAATTAACACCATTCTAACCTCTAAAGTTATCTAAATCGACCTTTGATACCAACTATAAGGACCCAACCTTAAATGTTACATAATCTTGAGTTAAATCAAGAATTCAAATTGGGTATCTTTTCAGGTTTAGAGCTTTAGAGAATTAGGCCATAAATATTACATAACAAAAACATAGAAATACAAAGTGGACACTTCTAACAGATCCATTTCTTCTATAACATAAACAACTTTTAAAAATAAACATGATTTCTTTTAATGTTTAATCATCATAAATTTTCATTTATTCCATCATTGACTCTATTATTCCTTAAATCCTGTGAAAAAATTCAAAAACTTGGGATGAGCACAAAAATCTTAGTAAAGGACATAAAAATAAAGAAAAACCATTAGTCAAGTTAAAACCTGATAACCCATTCAATGTTCTTTGAGCGGATGAAACAAAACATTTTCACATAAATAACACTCATACTTTTTTCTCAATGAAAAATAATAAAACCAATATCAAGTAATTAAAACTCCTTTAAGTGACTTATAGAATCATATACACAAAACCCTTTCAAACATCTTCTAATTAGAATAACCATATGGTTGACTTACAAATTAGAGATCTATAATGGGGATCACCCTTCGTATAAGCTATATCAGGCTCACCCGTGAGCTATAATGGGTCTCAAACCTTCATATAAGCTGTGTTAGGCTTACCCATAAGCAATAATGGGGATCAACCCTTCGAATAAGTTATATCAGGCTCACCCGTGAGCTATAATGGGGCTCAACCCATCACATAAACTATATCGGGCTCACCTGTGAGATATAATGGGGCTCAACCCATTGTATAAGCTATATCGGGCTCACTCGTTTCATATAATGCTAATGTACAATTTCATGAATAAAACATGTTCATCACAAAACCCCTTTTTTGAAAGCTTCTTCTAATCCCATGTAAAAACATTTCCGTATAAAAATACCATTTTCATTTAAGAACCCATTTTCAATACCAAGATACCCAAATAAAGGAATGAGGGATTCATTTTCATTTTAAAAAACATTAAGGTTTATAGAGGAAGCCAAATATCAAATAATAGTTACGACTATGGAGAAACCGTTTTCGCCATATACGTTAAAAAACATTCCTTTTGTCGTTTTGTAAAGAAATTAAAAAACTTTGTATAAAAAGATTTTTTTTGGAAACTTTGAATGAAATTCAAGAGTGATTTAAAATTTCCTAAATATTCCTTTTATACCCATATAAATAAATATGTAATTTAATATCTAGAAGAAAAAGATTTGAAAATTAAATATTTAAATGTTCAAGGTGTCCCATACCAATTTGAACATTTAAATATTAATATCCTTGATTTATTAAATAACATTAGTATAGATAAAATATGGTTATGAAATGTCATAGTGGCTATATATACACCTTATAAAAGAATAAAGGTGCATATTATCAAGAAATTCCTCAAGGAAAGGAGATTGATATGAAGTCCCTTACCTTGAGTCCGACTTGTCTCGTTCATTCTTTAATTTCATGAATAATAAACTTAGTTTAATTTATAATTTATTTAGAACCTTTTTAAAGTTTATTATTCATTTTATATCACTTATTACCATGTTATATAAATTAGTTAATTATTTGAGTTTATATAGGACATTTTGTTGATGTTTGGTATTTGAGTAAAAAATGAACTTGTTTTGATGCAAAGTATCCATGTGGTCATAAGTACATTATATCCATAATATTATTCATTATTTAAATATCATATATATCCATTATATATTTATTTATAATAGTCCATAACATTTGGAGATAAGAAATGAAATGCACCGTTCATGGAGACGGTAGGCCGTACGTACACATGAACGATACTTTCATTTCTTTTTCATATTAAAGGAATAAAAAATAAAAGATAAAAAAGTATATTATAATTCTAGTATAATATATATGTTATATATGTTACATAAGTTCATTAACACCATTCTTTATATGTTCCATATATGGAATGAATGAGTTATATCACTTTGAGGGGGCAATAGTCCATACTTCCTCAAATGAAATTATCATATTTACACACTATGGAAAGCATAAAGGTATGTTATAAATAAAAATTATATAAGAATAAAGAAAATATAAATATAATATATATCATATATGAATACAGTTTCATCATAATGGACACCATGGTAGGTGTAAAGATAAAATTGAACAATCATCGTTTCGTGAGGCAGTAGTTCACCGTACACATAAACAGTATGTTCTATATTCATTAGATGGAGGTGTGTGTATGTGTAGGTAAAAACATTAGCAAAAAAAAATCATAGTATATTTTTGATACTGATTTTTTTATAAAATATTTTAATAAATATAGGTTTGGGTGTTGTATGAGGAAAATAAATGAAAGGATCTTGAGAGAAGATGTTACCTCTAAATCGGGTAACTCCTTTTTATTTTAGCCAAAATGATTTATTGAATTGACTTATGCCCAAGGTAAGGATTCTAGGATGAATGGATAGATTTTGGGAGGTTATTTTAGTATAATTTGGATGAGAAAAGGGGCTTTAGAGGTGAGAGTATATGGGTAGAGGTGGTGGCCTTTTATAAGAGGGAGGAGAGGTACTTTAGGAAAGTCTTGAAACATTATTTTATTATAAATTTATTTTTAAATTATAATAGTTAAAAGTGATAAATTTCAAGTATAAGATGAGTATGGGTATAAATACTATCAACTAATAGGTTTTATACAAGTTTAGGCCACAAAATTAAGCTTATATTTTAGCTTTAACCCTTAGATAAAAACATTAACTCTTACCACGTCTTCTTGTATTTTCATAATATATGGTTACTATAGTTACTATAAAATAACAAGAGAACCAAAAGTGAATCATTAATAAAATTTGTAACATTATATAAGTCATTTGGAAGAATATTAGATATTTAGGAATATTATATCATTTAATAAAATAGTATTTGTTTTAAAAACTCATTTATGTCAATTTTAACACTATTTAGAAATTGATTTTTGTTAAAGTCAAAACAACTTGATTCATTCGAACCAAAGAAATTAACTCATCCCTAAAATGTCAATTTAATCCAAAAAATTCATGGATGGATTAAAAATTTTCAAATTATATTTATTTTAATATTTATAATATCATTTATTTGAATATTTCATTAATAAGGTTATCGTTGAAACATCATTATGTCATAAATATATATATTTATTTAAAATATAAAAATTATAAATAAAATACCATGATGTAGGAAATATTTTTATATTTCTAATTACTATTTATAGTTGAATATATTATTTATATAAAACAAATTAAAATTTATTTAGTTAGGAGATACTTGTTTATGTTATATTTCCCTTTTCTTTAAATTAAATATTATAAAAGGTCATTATCACACCCAAGTGGCTCCATGGGGTCCTAAATTCGATCCAAGGATACTAATGGTTAGAAATATCTCATCCAATAGGATTATGACACGTTTTAGTATAGTTTTATATTATTATAATATTATTTTTTTACTTTTATTTACCTGATCTACCCTTTAACCATGGTAAATAAAAATAATTACTGAAATTACTATTCATAATGTCCAAAAATAAAAGGTACCATTTTACATAATTTTGATATTATGATTCCAAATATGGAATTAAATTTTAAAAATTCAAAACATAGAATTGGTAGAAATTAATTTAAAATTAATTCTCGTTGTCAAAACTAGAAAATGAGTTTTTAAGAAGTAAAAACTATCAAAAGATTGACATGTGTTTATATCCAATTTAAATGTGAAATTACTTACAATGAACACAATTGGATTAAATGAAAAATAATAATCCAACTACACTTTAAAACCAATTAAAATTATAATCTAACTATATAAATAAATTAGATGAAAATGTTGTTTTGAATTAAAATACAATATTTTTCACTATTCATAAAAATATGGATTTTATCAGAAAAGTAACAAAATTTAAACTGAAGTAAATTTTGATGTCCCACTTCTAAATAAGAAGTTTATTTTATAAAATAAAACATATAAAAGTGACAAAAACTAATTTTAAAAAAGGTTCTCTATCAAAAGGTGGTAAAATGACTTTTTAAAAATATTAGAGTATTTTATACTTAAAATTGGATTCATTCTCATTTTAAGCTTCTAAAATTCATTAGATAAATGTAAAAACATTTAAAAATTATATAAAATCATAATATAGTTAATTTGTTTCATTAACACTAATACAACTAATAGGTGTTATATACCATTTAAAATAATAATATTATTGTTGTATTATTTTTCGGTATAACTCAGTGTTGTGTGCAACGTAAGATTTCAGAGAAACCCGTTGTTGCGTGTCAGATATGTTATCATAAATAGTTTCCCCTTTAAACTAAAATTAATATTAAATTCAAAAATATTAATAGATATGAAAATGTATTATTCTATAAATACCTGGGATGTTACAAAGATGCTCTAATTTGGCTTCAAGATCTAGAAATCACAAGTGAAAAAATCCAAAGAGATCCTCACACGTATGCGATTTTGATCTCTATCGTGATCCAACTGAGAGATTGACTGTGTAAAAGGGAAACAAGGCAACAAGAATGCTCCTTCAAGGGTGAAAATCTTTAGTTCCATCTCCACTGATCACTTCTTACACACTCTTCTTCCTTTGGAAGCAAAACTATTCAAATAGAACCGGGTGATTGAATTCCTCGAAGAAAAAAAGAGCTGGTAATAATAATGGCTTAATTTTCATAAAATGACCCAATTAATCCAAAAATAGGACACCCGATCTAGCCTATGGTAAGGTTTGAAGAGTTTTCTCAATCCTCACTGGATAGTGACAAGCACTTGAGCATTGAAGAATCACCTTTAGGAACTCTCCCACAAATACATAAAAACCAGGATTTGTCAAGAATAAGTAAATAAAAAATATCTCAACACATAAAATAAATAAATTATACTCTGGAAAAGTATGCAACATAAAAATACAGATCCAATTATAAACCAAGAAAATATAGATGTGCCACAATGATAATACAAGTACTAGTCATGGGATAAAGAAAATAAGAAAAAATATTGCAACACATATCCGCATGACATGTGGGTCAACATCCCATCAGTCTACCACTATAACTAAAACTTGAATAGCATGAGAAACAACTAATTCCAAGCAGTGCCTAACCCTTTCCTGCATTATACATAACAACATCTATACACACCCATTGGGTGTATATAGGGTGTGATATCAAAATCCCAGTAGGGTCGCATCAAGTTTTCTATAAGAAATATTTATTAAATAAATTAATTATGCTTAGTTAAAAAAATAAAACAACAGGGGATAATATTTTCATAATCTTGCATAAAACTGGAAGAATATCCACTTTTCAATAGTTTTAAAAGAACGGCATGACAAAAACTTTCCATAGTTTAAAAAAACCATAAAAATCAACCATTTCATAATAGTCTGAAAAGAACATATGTATAAACCATTTTGAAAACATGACACAATATCCAATAATGTTAATAAAACAATTTAAAACCATTGTAAGGAGTCCTAAGGTATATCAGGTTAGGGGTATCTAGGATCCCCACACCTTAAATATCAAAGTAAAAATAATAAGTTGTGTACTCACATCCTTAGAACCCGGACCTATGGATTGGAGATCACTAACATATGTCTCCATATCATACCAATGTTTAGTTAGTGTTATTGTATATATATCCAATGCTATGGATAGTGACAGCCTGGAAAATTTTGTTTCCCAAGACCGCATAAGAATTTTTTCCCTAAAATGCATTAAGAGATACAGTGAAATGGTAATTTTTTCCCTTTCCCTTATATTTTTTTCCATTGTTTGGTTGTTTCCCTAGCCCGGGGGCTCGTGGGGCTTGCCCCAGGGCCGGCCCTAGATATGGATTCCAACCATACCTAATATCCACTTAATATCTAGGGTCCCATGGGCTACCCCCTATATAGGAGGCATCATTTTCACAATTAAAATCATTTCAATGGGGGGGGGAGGGGTTCATCAATAAAAATCCATTTTATCAAAGCAATAAAAACAACCCTAAATTCAGGTATAAACATGTCCACAAACCATTTTCAGCATCAATTCATTTTCCATATTCAAAATAGATTTCTAGAAATCAAAACCATTTCTTTAAAAAAATTTAAACCTCTTTCAAAAACAAGAATGCAAGATTTATATGACAAAGTCATTTTATGAAACAACCAACCTCAAACACTTGAAACTTCCAACAACCAGATAGAACCCAAAAAACAATGGGAGAGGAGGATCTTAAGAGATGAGAGAAATACTTAAACCACAAATCACTTTTAATAATTCCAAATATAAGAAACCCTAGGCTTCCATAGCCTTATAGTGAATAAAAAACACAAGAGATAAGGGAAATGATAAAAAAAGACGAGAGAAACAACTTACCGTGATGACCCTTAAAGATCTAGGGAGAATTATCTTCAAAATATCACTATGAGAAATAGAGAGAAGTGGTATGAATGAGAGAGACACTACCAGTTTTAAAAATGGAAAAATAGAAAACAATAGAGTTATATCGCATTAAGGGAAAGTGGGTAAAACCATATTTTAAAAGCAGGTCATATGGGTGACCGACATGAAATCAGATTCATGCCTCAAATAATTTTAGCTCAATTGGTTCATGAACAGATTAGGTGGTTCATGTCGTCAACCATAGTTATGTAAACTTTGGCTCACTATCACAACTATTCATGACTTGAAGGACACATTCACATCGGGAACCACTACATCAATAGTGTTTCAGCTCTTTCAATGGGCTAAAACATCCAAATTATGGATAAATCCCAAAAGAGGTAGTAAAAATAAGGAAAACAAACATTTTTACTTGAAAAAAACAACAATATGTGGAAATTATCCCCACCATATCACTTTATCTCCCTAGAAAGTCAGGTTGATGAAGGTTGATCTGAAAATAGGCGAGACCATTTGTACCTCACATATAATTCTTACTCCCACATTTCATGAGAATATTTCCCATAATTCTATAACACTCAGGCCAGTAGAATTTATTTCCAACATAAGATCTTTTTATGGGAATATAATATCTAGATAGTTTGCTCGACCATTGACACATCTGACTCCAAATCAAGTTCCTCCAAATTTAGAATGTGGGAAGGGTCAAGATGATACTTCTTGAGTTTAGATAAATGAAAAACATCATGGATCATACTCAAATGATATGGTAATATTAAATGATTTGCTGCCTTTCCAATCTTCTAAATGATCTCAGAAGGACCCACACATCCCAGAGCTAATTTTTCATACTTCCCTTATCATCGGTGACCCAACTAAGATGAAAATTTCAAGAATACCTAGTCACAAACAAAAAAATCCAAAGGATAGAGATGAAGATATGTATAAGATTTATGTCAACCTTGAGTCATTACCAATTGCCGACGAATAGTCTGGATCTTAGTTATTTTATCTTGAATAATACTCAGCCCAAATAAAGAATTTTCACCAACCACAGACCAACAAAAGGGGTGATTTTCAAGGTCGACCATACAAGAATTAAAAGGGATACATTTTTATGGATGAATGGTCACTATTATTATAATCAAGTTTGACCAGTCCCAAATGAAAATCCCAAGTACCTCTTAAGTTCAATACACAAACACAGATCATATCCACCATAATTTAATTCGTTCGCTCTATTTGACCATATATCTAAGGATGGTAGGTTGTACTTAGCCTAACTTGGGATCTCATCACCTCCTGGAGGACTTTACAAAATCAAGAGGTAAATTGGGGGTCTCTATCCAAAATTTTAGCTGAAGGTACCCTGTGTAACCACAAAATTTTTTGCACGTAAAACTTTTCCAAGTCTATAACCTTAGTTGTATCCCAAATTGGGATAAAACAAGTAATATTAGTTAATTGATAAATCACCGCCTATATGGAATTAATCTCATGGTGAGTTTATGGTTTTCTAATGTTTAAATCCATGGAAACCTCATCCCACTTCCATACTAGCATAGGGAGTGATTGAAGAAAACATAAGGATTTTAGTGATCAACCTTCATCTGCTAACACATATAATAATGAGATACGAAATCAACTATGTCCCACTTAAAACTAGGCCACCAAAATTGTTTCTTCATGTCATAATATATATTAGTAGTGTATGGGTGAATGACTCACTGAGAGTAATGACATTTCTCTATCACAACCTTTCACATGAGTGAATGAAAAACACACCGGTTCTTTAAAAAAAGAACACCCTATGAGGAGAAAGACCACTCAGTTATGTTCTCCCCAATATATAAATAATTAATAATACTATGGAATTCACCATATCATTGCTACTCCTAGAAAACCAACCTATGAAGAGACTATGTCAACTGAATACTCACCAGAAAAACATTAGTCCCTTCATACTTTGCATCCAGGTGCATCTTAGTAACGAGTCCCATGAGGTTTCATTAATCCTTGGACTCCATCATATAATGAGAGGGAAACTTACTAATAAGGGTATTAGTAACAAAATTACCCTTAAATAGGGTGAAAGAGATATCAAAATCAAAATACTGAAGGTGCTCCACCAACCACCTCTGTTTTAGGTTCAGGTCCTTTTGAGAAAAGATATAGCTCAAACTTTTATGGTAAAAAAGATGGTGAACTGTTCCCCAAAAAGGAAATGTTTCCAAATATTATGGGTTTACCTGACTTTAATAATATTTCGGTCATGGATGGGGAAGTTATTTTCATGCGGTTGAAGAATATGAGATTCATACACCACCATGTGATCCCATTTCATAAGAAAACAACCCAAACCTACACCTGAATCATTAAAAAACACTATATATCCCTGCCCAACTTATGGAAAGATAAGGATAGGTGATAAGGTAAAATTAAATTTTAATTCATATAAGGAAGACTTATATATAAAATTTCAATAAAATTTCATTCCCTTCCTAGTAATAGATGTCAACGATGATGACATCCTTGAGAAATCCTTTACAAATCGCTGTAATATCCTGCCAGACCCAAGAAACTTTGAATCTAAAAAACATTTCATAAAACTTCCCTTGAAATAAAAAATTTAAACTTTTCAAGGTAAATTGAGATTCCATGCTCCGAGAACACATGTCCTAATAATTAAACTTCTTGGATCTAGATGTATTTCTTTGATAACTTAGCATAAAAGTGGTGATATATCAAGGCTACCAAAACAATTCTTAGGTGAATCTCATTCTCTTATCTATTTCTTGAATAAACCAAGATGTTTTTCACAAATACCATGATGAAGGAATCCAAGTAATGGTGAAATATCTTATTCATCAGAACCATAAAAACCACAAGATAATTAGTTGGGCCAAATGGAATCATGAGATACTCAAAATGACAATACCCAATCCTAAAGGTAGTATTTGGAATATCTGACTCTTTAATCCTGATTTAGTGGTATCTAAACCAAAGATAAATATTCTAAAACCACCTTTCCCCATTTTAATTAATCAAAAAAATCATTAATGTGGGTTAAAGGGTTTTTATTCTTAATCATCACTCATTTGAGATTTTGATAATCAACAAACAAATAGAGAGTTCCATCATCCTTCATGGAAAAGAGCACTAGGGAAACCCATGATGATACTTTAGCTTCCAGGAACAATAGAAGCATGCGATGGGTTATGCCCAACTTTACTTTTTGTCATGATTGATGATCAATCTGATATTCACACAATTATAAACATCATGATCTATAAAATTTAATTAAATAATATATACAAGAGATAGAATTATGAAACCAGATATAGGATCATCACATATTATTTATAATCAATTTAATTAATTAAAGAATTATCTTTCTAGAATTCTTTCTTCCTTGATGGATACGACAACAGATATGAATTGTACCATTATTTTGTTGGAGAAATTAAGAGTATATTCCCTCTAGCGGTGATCCACATGTGTTCCACAAATCTCTAAATGCCACCGTAGGAATCTCTGGGTGCTAGCATGACAGATCCTATCACTTGTGTCATTCGCCTTTGATTGCCTCGAGAATAGATTCCAAATCATTCTCCTTGATCTCTCTTAACATGAGAGTGGGAGGCGAAGGAAGATCACTCTCCATTATTGGGATAATTATTGGATAAGGGAGATATCTAGGGCTTGATAGGATTCTCCAAATCCATTGTGCACCACCAAACAAATGAATTGGCTCTCAGAGAAAATAATATAATTGGGTTTATATACAACTAGGGTTAAAATAAAATAATTATACTAGTGCCATTTATTATTTTTTAACCCCTTCAGAATCCCATGTTAAATAATAATAATAATAATAATATTTCTTTACATACACTTAACTTTTGAATTAAATTAAATATTATTTAATCGAATAATATTCAATATTTATTATTTCTCACCAAACCATTAAAACCAGCCTACCATTCCTCCATAATATTTATCAGGCCTTGAATAATGACTATTTATTTATTAAATAAATATCAATGCATTATTAGCCAATAAATAAATAAATATTATATTCACTTAAATAACAAATAAATATTCATTAAATATTCTGCACACATTATATTATCTCAAATAACTGGTGATGAAATATATGCGATCAATTAAACATCAATAATTATTAAACCATGGGAGGGAATAATATTTATTCAACTTTTTAAATAATAGATAATAATATATTATTTAACCAAGATTCTAAATACACTTAGTGTGTGACCCTCTAGGCCTCTTTATCAGTGGTATTAGAAAAAGCAACCTAAAGTCAAAGGTTAGCATCCAACAACACATCAAGGAACCCATAGAGAAATAAGTTAACACTAAAAAAACATAATACCTCATATGGATGCTTACTATGTAATATAATCCCTTTAACACAATATCTCTAACCAAGTAGGTTGCGCATTGATGCCATCAACCTACGTTCTCAATATCTCTTTCTTTGACTTCTCAGAAAACAAACTTTCCTATAGAAAACCACGGCCATGGATTTATTTATGCTATATAATTTCCATCAAAGGTCCTAAGATATCAAATTCTGTTAAAGAATAGAAGGGAATAATCCTTTCTCTTATTATTCATAATGCAATATTACTCATGACACACCCAATGTATCCTACCTCACTGTGAACATATGTCTTCATAGTTTTCAGCAATACATTAAAGTATGCAACTCATAATAATCATTAATAATAATCTTAAAGTATAAGGACCAATAAAAATGTCCAAAGATAAGAAAATACAATGACACATATAAATATGGATTTTCTAATGGTGAGTATTTTTCTCATAATACCCTATACCAGATATTACTAAGGGTGTACACCATGATAAGATGCCTCAAAGTCCTATGTGTCTCCACCACTGATATCATGTATCACTTGTGTTCCTCAAATGATATTATCTAGTTATAGAACATATATTTTAGAATAGCATCATAATACTTTCAAGTTCTCATCATAGCAGGGAACTATTATGACCTTTTAGCACGAAAAATACTCTTAGGAAATTATCACATACTATGTTACATAGAAGAAAAATTATGATGTGATAAATAATTTATTAATATTAAAAACTATGAATAAAGGGTATCATAAATTACATATAAGTTGATTCTTGGGCACCAACTCTAACAAACTTCCACTTGCACTAGATCCAACTACTAACAACCTTCAGTTCACTAGCTCTCATATAATACTCATACTTTTGATGAGATAGGAATTTAGTAAAGGGGTCTACCACATTATTTTTCATGGGTACTCTACTTACTGAAACTTTACCCTTTTGATAAAAATCCCTCAATATTTGATACTTCTAGAGTATATGATTTTTTCGTTGGTGTAACCTTGGCGCTTTTTCAAGAGACATCGATGTAGTATCATCATAATACAATGTGATAGGGTCTTTATTGCTAAGTACCACATCAAGATACTGGAAAAAATTTCATATCCAAAGAACTTTCTTGGCTGTATCAGAAGCCACTATATACTTGGACTGTGCTGTAGAATCAACGACAACTGGCTGTTTTGAACTCTTCCAGCTCACAGCTCCTCTATTGAAACAGAAAGAATATCCTGACTGTGACTTTAGATCATTATGATTTGTCTGAAAACTAGAATCAACATATGTAACATACTGAGTATTTAAAAGGAAACACAATGTTTGATAGCATACATGATATACCACATTGATCTTAAAATGAAAAATGAAAAATTATTATTTAATATGGTAGTTATTTCTTAGTCATTAGAATGGAGGGAATTAATAGTGTTAACTGAATTATGAAAATATGGTTTACACATGTTTATATAATGATTCATTGGTTACCAAATTAACTAGGAATGAAATTAAAAACCAATTGAATATAAAGGATGTATTTTTTATGAAAAGCTATTTAAATGTAAATAATTGTGTTTATAAAATAATAAAATCACACTTGTTGAATTATATTAATGAAATATTAATTCAATATAATGTATAAATTTTATCTTATGTATTTTCTATACATTATACAATTTTATGGATAAAATGAGTGTTTTTCTAAAAATGAAGTTTTACCGCCTTTTAACGGTGAACCCATTTTAAATCTAGTTTTTATCACTTTTATAAATTATATTTTAAAAAATAAACTTATTCTTTAGAAGAGGGATATAAAAATTTACTTTGATTGATTTTTTTGGTATTTTTAGGATAAATTTCATATTTTAATGGATAGTAAAAAATATTGAATTTTAATTCAAAAATACGTTTTCAAATAATTTATTTATATATTTATATACTTATTTTAAATGGTTTTAAATTATAATTAGATTAATTTTTTATCATTTAATACAATTTAGGTCATTGGAATCAATTTCACATTGAAATTGGATATAAAAACATTGTGAACTTTTGAATGTTTTTAATTCAAAAACCCGTTTTCTTAATCTGTCAACGAGATTAATTTTTAAATTAATTTTACTCACTTATTTGAATTGAATTTTTAAAAATGGAAATAAATGGTTGTAATAATTATGAAAAATATGATCTAATAGGATCAAAATAATTTTTGGTGAATCATAACTTCAGTATTTTATTTACCATGGTTAAAGAAAAATTGGGTAATTAAAGGTAAAAATAACATTTTAAAAATATAAAATTACCCTAAAACTTGTTCTAATTTTATTGAATGAGTCTTTTTCGACCAAAGAGATACATGAGTAGATTTTAGTACAACTTTGAGCCACTTGGATAATTTTAATCAATTTATAGTATTTTATTCAAAGAAAATCCAATTTAGCAAATTAAAGAAGTTTCCTTATCATGGATATAATTAAATATACATATTGAAAAAATCTAAGCATTTATTTTGAACCTAATTAATATTTTTTCATGATGGTAATTTATTTTTAATTTTTATATATGAAATAATTAACATTAATGCATGTGTAATGTTCATGCAGTGCTTATGAAAGCATAAGAAAAATAAATACAATGTTTTTATTAAAATTATAAGAATTATTAAGTGAAACAAATTTTGGCTAAAACTTTTTATATAAAAAAATAAAGATCATTATCATATTTTTAATTTAATTGGGTACATTTTTGACACAAAAGGATCACATTAGTCCCGTTATATTATTTTATTAAAAAGAAAGACACCTTATTTGCACTATAATTTTCAATTTGTATAATATTTTTATATGAGGTTTTACAGAAGTGTTTTTAAAAAAATAATATCCTTTGGAAATATAATAAAATTATATTTTTCATGAAATTTTATTTGTAATTTTTAGTCAATAAATAATTACCTTAATGTCTTGAACAATTATGATGCAGTAATTATTTGATTAATGAATAAATCAATTTAACGATAGTAAAAATAATAAAATAAATATAATTTGATATTTTTAAGCTAATTAAAGAATTAAATATATTAATATAATAAGTATAAGATATAATAAAAAAAATTATATTTGAATTTGAAACCTTTTTTGATGTTTTTAAAGTCAAAAGTTATGAATAGTGTTTAATTTGACGAAATCATTTATCATGAAAATAATATTTAATTAAAATATTTAAAAATCACAAAACCATTGAACAAGACAAAAAATTAAAGGATTTAGTCAACAATGTGATATACTATGTATGAAATCTCACCTTTTTATTACATAACTTTACATATCATTTTATAAATAGAGGATCGTTTAAGTTTAGTGTCATGGAAATTTGGTAAATATTACATGAAAAGATAAATAATTCTTCTCTCCTTATGAAAGGCTTCATAATAGGTTTATACTAAGTAAAATGAATACATATCATAACTTGGGGACATAAATCAAAGAAAATGGGTGAGCATAAAGCCCAACAAGGGAAAAAGAAACACTTAGAATGTGAGAAAGATGCATATAACCGAAAATGATCATATGAAAATGAGAAATACCATAAAAGAAATAAAACGAATCATAAAATTTAAATGTGGATACAAAATTTAATTTATACATTTATAAGAATATCACCAAGGTTTCATAAAAATACCAAGGTTATTCACAAGGTATCATAAAACTTGTTATCTCTAGAGATTAAATTCTTTACCCAATGCATTGGAGCGCTATCAGGGAACACCCTTGATATGTACTTATTTTCATGTGATACAAATATATCATAATAAAATTTTTCATAAATAACCCATATATAATTAACAAAATGGGTTTCATATCAAAATCATGGCGTTTTAAAAAGTGCTTAAAAACAAGATCTTTATGTCATTTATAACCCACAGAAAGGGAATGAGGGTTTTATGTATATCAATTATAGAATAAAATAAATATTTTTTATATATTGATGAATACACCTAGAAATGAAAGAGGTTTTTGTATACATGAAAAGAAAATAAAGGAATTTATTGAGAAAAAGATAGAGATTTTGAGACAAAAATTCTACAGCATAACAAGCATGAAGCATGGTTTTATAAAACATTAAAAAGAGAGGGGAAAAGGATCACCCATTCATAAAAGACTCATAATAAAGTAGAGATACAGAATAAAATCTAAATAAGAACATTTTATGGAAATTTTAAATATATACCTCATGAAAGAGAACTTGAAAGGAAAAGAGAAGTTGAGAATTCCCTTACGGAATTTCGGCAGCCTAACATCATCACTTAAAAATTCATAAAATGTGTTGATGAGAGAAAAAGGGTTACCTCATAATTTTTAAATAATATGGAAAGTAAGGGGGATATGAAATGACATATCCCAACATAAAGAAAATATAAATAAAAAAAGTATAACATAAAAGGAGTGCTTGAAAAGAGAAGGGTGGTAGATTCTCTTACTTTGAAGAGCGACTTCTAAAACTTGAAGATCGGGACCTTGGGGTATTGAGGACACCTTGGGAGGTAATACTATCAGAGCTTCTAGGATAGTGAATTGGGAATAAAATCTAATGGAGTAATGAGTGGGTATTTATAACAAAAGATAGGGAGTTTTTTTATTAATTTTCGAGGATGCCTCATTAGTGGTATTTGCAAAACCATGAGCCTGCCCATGATATTTTCCCATGGTATTGGAAAATTGGGAAAAATCATATCATATTTTAATGCACAAGAGTCGATCAAAATTTTAAATTATATATTACATCATTATGATGTTATTAAACACATCGAAAACTCAAAACAGTTTTTCACTATTCAAAGAAAAATAAAATATTTTATAAAAATATCATAAATTCATCGTAACCTAATATCGAACTTAAAATTTAAAAATGACATTTATTTTATCATAATAATTCTATAAATATGATAAATTCAACTTTTAACTCTAAAAATACTTAATTATTGAAAATAATATCAGACAGAAAATGCATAGTAAACGACATAGTAAAAGTTTCAACACTAAAATAAAATAAAATTATTTTATCATTTGTAATTAAAAATGAGTGTTTTTATAACACTATTTAATTATAATAAACATTATTAATAAAACCTTAGTTTAATATAATAATTTACATCTCTCTGAAAAGTACAATTTTTTACCCGAAAAATCAATTTATTAAATTCCATCTCAATTTTTAAGAAAAAATATTCTTATAATGGAAATGATGAAATAACAATTTTAATTATACTTTCTTAGGTGAGGTCACTATTACATTGGTCATATTACTATTCATAAGGGTAACATTACTATTCTAAAGGGTCAAGTTTCTATTCACCAAAAAATTATCTCGATCATATCAGACTCTAAATATCTTACTGATCACAATCGTGTATGTCCGTTTTTTGAAATTTAATTCACAGAAGTGGAAAAATTATGTTTAAATCTAATCTTATAGGTGTGGAAAGAAGGTGGGTAAAAAGAACGTTCAAACGTTCCATAAGATTTCATATCTAATTTAAATATGAAAATGATTCCAATGATATACGTGGGTTTAAAATATGTATAATTGATATATTGTGACATTAATAATCAATTAAAAGTATAATAATTATTTTAAAGAAAAACATAATTTTTAACTAAAATACAATATTTTTCACTATTCATCAAAAAAATGAAACTTCTTATAAAAATACTAAAAATTCACCCTAAATTAATTTTTAAATTAAAAATTCAAAAATTATGTTCTCATGAAATAAAATTTCATTCTATGTGATTCTATTATAAAACATAATAAAAATTTATTAGGAGGAAAGTGATCCATAAATAAAAGAATTTCATTTTTCAGGTCGTTACATTCTTCCCCCCTTAAATAAACTACGTCCTCATAATTTTATCGTATTAGAAATTTATTACTATTAGTAATATTATAATTCTAAAGTAATTTTATGTCTTAAAACATCATGCTTAAAAAAATATTATTCTTTTACAACAATTACATTTTCTATAAATCATTCATAATGATTCATAAAAAACTTGTGATTAACCAAACATATCCCCTGGGAGTATCAAACCAGGAGTACAACAAGGCCTATTTTTGTGCACCAGTTCCCATTTGAGTCTAGATCAAAGCGGTGTTTTTGGGTTTTACACCTAGATACATCTCTTCCAGAGCCACATCCACTTGTTTGTATCCAAATAAGGACTTATTTGTTCAAAAATCACATACTTAAAATTTCACTAAAATACCAGGAAGTTTTCCTATATTTAAATTTTTCTATATGGTTCTTCCTAAAGTTTTCAAATCTTAATTTCCACAAATAACTAAACTGTCTTTTTATACCAACTATGGTATCCTGCCTTTTTATTACATAACTTTACAAATCATTTTACAAACAGAGGATCGTTTAGGTTTAATGTATTGGAAATTATGTAAATATTACATGAAAAAATTAAACATTATTCTATTCCTCATGAAAGGATTCATCATAGGTTCATCCTAAGTACAATGACTGCATATCACAACTTGGGGACATACATCAAAGAAAATCAGCGAGCATAAAGCCCAGCAAGGGAAAAAGAAACACTTAAAATGTGAACAAGAGGCATATAACCAGGAATGATAATATAAAAATGAGAAATACTATAAAATAAATAACCTAAATCATAAAATGTAAATGTGGCTACAACATTTAATTTAGACATTCATAATCATATCACCAAGGTCTATCCCCAGGGTAAAATTACCAAGGTTATTCACCAAGGTATCATAAAACTTGTCATCTTTAGAGATTAAATTCATTTCCCAATGAATAGGAGTGATATTAGGGTGAAACCTTAATATGTATTTATTTTCATGTGATAAAAATATATCATAATAATAAATTTCATAAATAACCCATAGAGAATAAAAGAAACGGGTTTCATATCAAAATCATGGTGTTTTAAAAAGTGCTAAAAACAAGATCTTTATGTTATTTATAACCCACAAAAAGGGAATGAGGGTTTTATGTATGTCAATTATAGAATAAAATAAATAATTTTTATATATTTATTAATACCCCTAGAAATTAAATAGTGTTGGGTATTCACATAAAGAAAATAAAATAATTTCTTGAGAAAAAGAAGGAGATTTTGAGATGAAAATTATGCAACATAATGGGTACGAAACATGGTTTTATAAAACATTAAAAATAGAGGGGAAAAGGGTAACCATTTAATAAAAGACTCATAATATAGTAGAGGAAAATAATAAAATTTAAATAAGAACATGGTATGGAAATTTTAAATACATATACCACATAAAAGAGAACTTGAACGGAAAAGAGAAGTTGAGAATTACCTTACGAAATTTTGGCAGCCTAACAACGTCACTTAAAAATTCATAAAATGTGTTGATGAGAGAAAAAAGGATCTCTAATAATTTTTAAATAATATGTATAGTAAGGGGGATATGGAATGACCTATCACAACATAAGAAAATAGAAATTAAAAAGGAACAACATAAAAGGAGTGCTTGATAAGAGAAGGGTGGTAAATTCCCTTAACTTGAGGAGTGACTTCTAAAACTCGATGATCAGGACCTTGGGGGCTTGGGGACACCTTGGGAGGACTCCTTGGGAGGTAATACTATTATATATTCTATGATAGTAAATTTTTAATGAAATATAATGGAGTAATGGGTGGGGATTTATAGCAAAAGAGATGGAGTTTTTATTAATTTCTGAGGACACCTCATTAGTGGTATTTGAAAAACCATAGGATTGCCCATGGTATTGGCCACTTGGGACACCTCATATAATATTTTAATGCACAAGAGTCTACCAGCTTCTTAAATTATATATTACATCATTATGATGTTATTAAACACACAAAAAACTCAAAACTGTATTTTTACTATTCACTGAAAACAACATATTTTATAAAAATCTAATAAATTCACTGTAAAATAATATCAACCTTATGAATTAAAAAATGACATTTATTTTATCATAATAATTCTCTAAATATGATAAAATTAACTTTTAACTGTAGAAAAACTTAATTATTAAAAATAACAGCGGACATAAAATACATAGTAAACTGCATAGTAAAATTTTCGACCCTTGAAAAAATAAAACTATTTCTTAATTTTTAATTAAAAAGGAGGGTTTTTATAACACTATTTTATTAAAATAAAAATTATTAATAAAACATTAGTTTAATATAATAATTTATATTTCAATGAAAAGTACAAATTTTTACCTAAAAAATCAATTTATCAAATTTCATCTCAATTTTTAAGAAAAAAATATTCTTACAATGGAAATGATGAAATAACAATTTTAACTATACTTTCTTACGTGAGGTAACTATTCCATTGGTCATTTTACTATTCATAAGGGTAACATTACTATTCCAAAGGGTCAAGTTACTATTCACCAAAAAATTATGTTGATCATATTAGACTCTAATTATCTTACTGACCACGACCGTGTAAGTTTTTTTTTGAAATTCAATTCACAGAAGTGGAAAAATTACATTTAATACTAATACTATAGGCATGGTGAGAAGGCGGGAAAAAATAATGTTCAAAAGTTCAATAATATTTCATATTTAATTCAAATATAAAAGAGATTCCAATGATATACATTGGTTTAAAATATATATAATTGATCTATTATGACATTAAGAAAAAATTTAAAGTATAATAATTATCTAAAAGAAAAACATACTTTTTTAATTATAATATAATATTTTTCACTATTCATCAAAAAATGAAACTTCTTAAAAAAATACTAAAAATTCATCCTAAATTAATTTTGGCATTCAAAATTCAAAAATTACGTTCTCATGAAATAAAATTTCATTCTATGTGCTTATATTATAAAACATAATAAAAATTTATTGGATGGAAAGTGATCCATAAATAAAATAATTACATTTTCAGGTCGTTACATTCTTCCCCGAATAAATAAATTGCATTATGGTAATTTTCTCTTATTAGAAATTTTTTACTATTAGGAATCTTATAATTTTAAAGTAATTTTATGTCTTACAACACCATGCTTACAAAAATATTATTCTTTAACAACAATTACATTTTTTATAAATCATTCATAATGATTCATAAAAAGCTTGTGATTAACCAAACAAATCCCCTAGGAGCATCAAACTAGAAGTGTAGTAAGGCCTGTTATAATACCCCAATTGTCACGACCCGTCCTCGGAACCAGTGTCATGACTACCCCAAGCCCGCCTTCTATAGGCCAGAGGATGATGACTAGAATCAAAGGCGTAAATCCCTAAGCTAGGAAGGCATTTCCTTTATAAAAAGTAAACACACACAATCCGAGTACACAATTGGAAGCAAAACACTAAGAAAAACTGTATACAGAAGAAGTACTGGAAAGTAAAAGGGGCTGGAAATACAATCCCAATACTAAAGTATAGGTACAACTGAAAGAAAGTAAAACTTAAGAAAAGTAAAACAGCTACTAGGTTTTCCTCCAGGGTTCCTACCTAAAGGGTAGGTACAGATGGCCTGCTCAGCACTTCTGTCCATCCATCTCCTCCGTGTACTATCACGCTGAGTGGTCCACCTCCGGGTACCATCCAGTCCTGCTACTCTCCACCTCAGTCAGCGCTGTCCGTTTTCTGCATCCAATAAAACGAGGTGCAGGCATAGCCCGTGCATGGGTGAGTATAACGATACTCAGTAGGGACCCTGAGACCCTCAAGGTCTTGATCGTACCACGATTCACTGTTTTATTCCACCCTTACACCACTGTTTCAAACTAGTTTTGTAATGAATATTTAAAATATAATAATAAATTTCAATTTATGTTTGAATCATTTATTTAATGTTAATAAACATTATAATGGGAAATGTTACTTGTTTTTATTATTCAACGTAGGTGGAGGTGATTTGGAGGGCCCTTGATGAAGTGGAAGAAAAATGGGCCAAAATTGCATGGATCCATGGACATCTGTCCACTATTTTGCATATTACACGAAATAAGTGAATCCAAATGGGATTAAATTTTGTGGTCCTGTACAAAATTTAATATACTACATTTCATATTAAGGAAAAAAATCATGATTCTCCTTTTATGGGGCCCATACGAACTGATCTATCCAAGACACCGAATTTGGACCAAGTCAAATGCAGTGTTCTGTATTTTATCAATATCTTGAGATGTAGTTGTCCAAATAGTTCCAAACTTTCGGTGGAGACAGTCAAGAGGTAGGGATACAACTTTTATATTTTCTCCAAAGCGAGATAAGGCTGTCTGAAGACCTAAGTGTGTGGTATAAGTGGATTTATGAAATCTGTGTTCCTAAAACCACTTTCCAATTTTCCTATAAAAGGGCACCAAGGGAACCTCATTTGCAAGTTCGGCCAAGGAGTGAATTTCTGACAATTTGGAGTCCTAGAGGAGTCTCCTAATCACCTTGGAGGTTCTGGAGGCCCCTATCTGCATAGGGGGATCAACAATGAAGAAAGAGTTCAACCCGAGCTTCCTCCTCCCGATGTCGAGCAAAAAGTTGGGTGTTCGTTGTGAGGGAGCTACACACATGTCAAGAGAGTTCCGATGCATACACTAGCTACTGGTTTTGAGTAATTTGGGTGTTTAAACATTTTATTCCATGTATCTTATTTTATTTTAGATTTGAATGCTTTATTTGATGCATGTGAGTGTTATGCTCTTAATTTCTAACCGATCGGCGTGAGATTTTGAATGCGTGACTTGTGTTGTTCCGACTGGACATCACAAGAATCCTTTTCATACCCAAGTTATTGAGATTTCAATCTTCTTTGGAAGCTATTATTCCATGCATAAGTACTGGATCTTGACAATATGATTGTTACGTCAAGGTTTGGTCCTTAAAGCATTGAAATAAAAGCTTAGGAATTAATCTGGATTCCAATTAACTCCAACCAAAGAATTACTCTAAAACTAAGTTGAATCTCTATGAACAATGAACTTGATATGTGTGTAGTGAAATCACATCGACCCTTTTATCTCATATTTTTCAAAATCCACTTGGTCACTCAATTTTTAAGCTATTGCAACTAAGTCACTGTTTTAAACTCTTTTCAAAACCACCCCCTCTCTTAGTCATTTTTATTAAAAATACACACTCTAAACCTACCAACGCTCCTTGAGAGATGAACTAGGGTCTACCCTAGACTATAAATCAACCTTAAAAACATAATAAATTTGACATTTCACGACAACGCGGCCAAATTTTGGCGCCGTTTCTAGGGAGCGCTTTGTTTTTTTGTGCATGTTTTTGATAAATTTTTTGTAATTTTTGTGAATATTTGTTTGTTTTATCTTCTACCTTTGCATTTATTTTTGTGTTCTAATTTATTTATTGTGTAGATTCTGTGTATGACACGTTCTTGATGGGTATTCTGGATACTTTCAGATCCATATTGCCCCCGAGGATCAGGAAAAGACAACATTCACTTGCCCCTTTGGCACATTTTCCTATAGAAGGATGCCATTTGGCCTGTGCAATGCTCCGGGTACTTTCTAGCGATGTATGGTTAGTATTTTTTCGAATTACCTGGAGAATTGCATGGAAGTTTTCATGGATGATTTTACTATTTATGGATCCTCTTTTGATGAATGTTTAAGTAGTCTTGGTTCCGTCCTACGTCGCTGTATTGAAAATAATCTTGTATTAAATTATGAGAAATTCTATTTCATGGTGCGACAAGGTATAGTTTTGGGACATGTCATTTCTGGGGATGGTATCCAAGTAGATAAATCGAAAGTGGATGTCATTTCTTCCCTACCATTCCCTAAAAATGTACGTGATGTGCGGTCTTTCCCAGGTCATACTGAATTTTACCGTTGTTTCATTCGTGATTTTAGTAAGATTGCACTTCCCCTCTCCCGCTTACTCCAAAAAGAAAAAGATTTTGTTTTTGATAAAGAATGTGAAGAAGCTTTTAATAAATTAAAATGGGGTCTCACATCACCCCCAGTAATCCAACCACCTCGGTGGGATTTACCATTTGATCTCATGTGTGACGCCTCTAACTATGCAGTTGGGGCAGTCTTATCACAAAGGGTCGATCAAGCTCCACATGTCATTGCCTATGCCTCACGTACTTTGGACCCTTCCCAAGAAAACTACACCACCAATGAAAAATAATTTCTTTCCATTGTGTTTGCCTTGGATAAATCCAGGTCATACATTTTAGGGTCCAAAGTCATTGTGTTCTCAGACCATGTAGCCCTCCGGTATCTCCTAAAGAAACCGGAATCCAAACCACGTCTCATTCGTTGGATGATCCTCCTTTAGGAATTCAATCTAGAAATTAGAGATAAAAAAGGAGCAGAGAATGTGGTGGCAGACCATATCAGTAGGATCCCCCCATCCCCGAACATTGTCTCATCCCCCTTTATTCCCATTAATGACTTGTTTCCTGATGAGAAATTGTACAAAGTGCAATATGTTATTCCCTGGTATGCTGAAATTGTAAATTATTTGGTAGCATCTTGCATTCCTACCGATTTCAACAAAAACCAAGATAGTCGTCTAAAACATGAGTCTTGTTGGTACATTTGAGATGACCCCTACCTTTGGCGCATATGTAGCGATCAGGTCCTTAGGCGTTGTGTTCCCGATATCAAGTTTCAGTCTGTCCTTAGATTCTACCACACTCTTGCTTGTGGGGGACACTTTGGTCCCCAACGAACTGCTCACAAAGTTCTTGATTCTGGTCTCTTTTGGCCAACACTTTTTCGGGATGCCCATGAATTTTTTAAATCTTGTACTCATTGTCGAAGAATGGGGAATGTCTCTAAAAGGAATGAAATTCCACAAAACACTTGCTCTTTCATGACATTTTTGATGTTTGGGGCATTGAATTTATGGGGAAATTTCCCAATTCTTTTGGCAACTTGTAAATTCTTTTGGCCGTTGATTACGTATCAAAATGGGTAGAGGCACGGGCCACAAGGACAGATGATTCCAAAACAGTTGTAGAATTTTTGAGAACTCAAATCTTTTGTAGGTTTGGATTACCTAGGTTCATCATCAGTGACCAGGGTTCTCATTTCTGCAACCGAACAATGCAATCACTTTTGCGTCAGTATGGGGTCAGTCATAGAGTATTTACTGCGTATCACCCACAGACAAATGGTCAAGCCGAGGTTTCAAATAGAGAGGTAAAACAAATTCTTGAAAAAATGGTCCAACCCAATAGGAAAGATTGAAGTCTTAGACTCGATGATTCATTATGGGCTTACCGTACTGCTTTTAAAACTCCCATTGGAATTTCACCCTATAGGCTTGTTTTTGGAAAGATTTGTCACCTCCCTGTTAATATTGAGCACCGGGCATACTGGGCCATCAAAAAATGCAATTCTAATCATTCTGGTGCAGGTGATCAAATGAAGTTTCAGATTTAGGAGCTAGAGGAAATGAGAAGAGATGCATATGAAAACTCTAGGATTTATAAGGAGAGAACCAAGGCTGCCCATGACCGTCTTATCCTTCATCTTCAGTTCCATATTGGGAAGAAGGTACTCCTCTACAATTCAAGGATAAAATTGCATCCCAATAAGCTTCGTTCCCACTGGTTTGGACCATACATTGTTACTAATGTCTCTACATTTGGTGTTGTTCAGGTTCAGAATGAAGAAACCAAGCAAACCTTCACTGTCAATGGGCAGCGGCTGAAGCACTTTCATGAACCCGTTCTGGAGTTCCCGATGGAGGAACTCCAAGTTCAAGAAGCAAACTATGAATGAAATCCACCAGGTTTTATCCTTCCTTCCCACATTCTCTTTTACTATAGTGAGGACACTGCATACTCTAGGTGTGGGGGGGGGGGGTGGATACATTCCTGGGTTAGTTAGGAATTTTCATCATTTTCTCCTTTTGTTTTCTCGTTTTGGCCTTCTATATGGTATTTTCATTTTTCCCCATCAATAATTTCAAAGTTTCATGATTTGGCAACCATAAAGTGGTGAAAGTAAAAATACCATAATGAAGGCTAAAAAGAATTTTTGTATGAATTTAACATTAGGGAGTGATTTTTAGTGAATTGGTTTTCTATCAATGATATAAATGATTGTATCTATGTGAAACCTTTGAGATGATTGATGCCCTTTGTGTGAGTAGTTTTTTGGAAAACTGTGTCACTAATATCTCCATAAATTTTTGCACCAAACCACAAAGTGTGAATATTTATTACTTAATATAAGGTAAATATATGTTGGGTTAATATTTTTCATCTTGAAATGATATTTCCATATGTTAATTCCTTATCCAATTTGTTTCATTACTGTACCAGATTGACCTATGCGTGTGTACCTAATGTCCGACTGTTGTATGCCCTCAAAAAAATGGCTGTGTCTTGGGCAGGTCAAAAACCACTCCTCCTCAACCTTTTATCTTGTTATAACTATTGCAATTAGTGTCGTGAGGAGATCAAGCAAGGGTTGAGAGATGAGTGTGATATTTGTTCCAAATGAAACTTCAAAAAAATATAATAAATGAGGGGAGTGATGAAATGTGAAACATATGGGGATATCTAGGTCGGGAGCTTATGGTTTGAATTATGAGAATGCTTAAATGAGTGGGTCTTGAAATATGATTGCAAAGGATGTAGGACAGGTTCGGTGAAAAAATCATTTAATCTGAAAAATGTTA
This sequence comes from Viscum album, assembly GCA_963277665.1. NCBI lineage: Eukaryota > Viridiplantae > Streptophyta > Magnoliopsida > Santalales > Viscaceae > Viscum > Viscum album. The sequence goes on from OY728125.1 coordinate 1,559,045,563, forward strand.
AAATAACCTATATTTATTGGATAATAAGTGGAAAGAATAGCATGAAATGGTTTTCACACACACACATGGAGAGTTAGTGTTATGGTTTACTTTTGAATTCCTTTCTCAATTGGGTATCATGAATATTTTTGAATTTTGCTATGGTATGATTTATGAGACATCTTTTTCTATTTTCACCAGGAAGAACTCCTTGGTGTGGTTCGTGCATTGATCATTTTACTTTAAATAAAATTTCCTCAAATGCTAAATCTTCAGGATGTTGGAAATATATATATATATATATATGCATCATTGTATTTGGATATATGACTTTTCCCAGGAGTGCAAATTTTTAGGTGTGGGGGTGTGATCGTACCACGATTCACTGTTTTATTCCACCCTTACACCACTGTTTTAAACTAGTTTTGTAATGAATATTTCAAATATAATAATAAATTTTACTTTATGTTTGAACCATTTAATTAATTTTAATCAAAATTATAATGGGAAATTTTACTTGTTTTTATTATTTCAACGTAGGTGGAGGTGATTTGGAGGGCCCTTGATGAAGTGGAAGAAAAATGGGCCAAAATTCCATGGATCCATGGACCTATCCACTGTTTTGAATAGTACACGAAATCCGTGCATCCAAATGGGCTGAACGTTTGTGGTCCTGTCCAAAATTTAATAGGATACATTTCATATTAAGGAACCCAATCCTTATTCGGCTTCTATAGGGCCCATACGAACTGATCTGTCCAAGCCACCGAATTTGGACCAAGTCAAATACGGTGTTCTGTATTTTATCAATATCTTGAGGTGTAGTTGTTCAAATGGTGCCAAACTTTTGGTGGATACAGTCAAGAGGTAGGGATACAACTTTTTTATTTTCTCCAAAGCAAGATAAGGCTGTCTGAAGACCGAAACGTGTTGTATAAGTGGATTGATGAAATCTGTGTGCCTAAAACCACCTTCCAATTTTCCTATAAAAGGGCACCCAGGGAACCTCATTTTTAAGTTCGGACAAGGAGTGAAGTGCTGCCAATTTGGAGTCCTAGAGGAGTCTCCTAATCACCTTAGAGGTTCTGGAGGCCTCTATCCTCATAGGGGGATCAACAATGAAGAAGGAGTTCAACCCGAGCTTCCTCCTCCTCCCAATGTCGAGCTAAAAGTTGGGTGTTCGTTGTGAGGGAGCTACACACATGTCAAGGGAGTTATGATGCATACACTAGCTACTGGTTTGGAGTAATTTTTGTGTTTAAAAATTTTATTCTATGTATATTATTTTATTTCAGATTTTAATGCTTGATTTGATGCATGTGGGTGTTATGCTCTTAATTTCTAACTGATCGGTGTGAGATTTTGAGTGCATGACTTGTGTTGTTCCGATTGGACGTCACAAGAATCCTTTTCATACCCACCCTATTGAGATTTCAATCTGCTTTGGAAGCTCTTATTCCATGCATAAGTACTGGATCTTGACAATACGATTGTTACGTCAAGGTTTGGTCCTTAAAGCATTGAAATAAAAGCTTAGGAATTAATCAGGATTCCAATTAACTCCAATCAAAGAATTACTCTAAAACTAAGTTGAATCTCTATGAACAATGGACTTGATATGTGTGTAGTGAAATCACATCCACCCTTTTATCTCATACTTTTCAAAATCCACTTGGTCACTCAATTTTTAAGCTATTTCAACTAAGTCATTGTTTTAAACTCTTTTCAAAACCACCCCCTCTCTTAGTCATTTTTATTAAAAATACACACTATAAAACTACCAACGCTCCTTAAGAGATGACCTAGGGTCTACCCTAGACTATAAACCAACCTTAAAAACATAATCAATTTGACGGGTCATGACAACGCGATCAGGTCTCACAAAATCCAACAAAGATGAATAAAAAAGGATGAATTAATGGATAACCATTACTTAGGTATATGCCCATACATATACCTAAGTTATCTAATAACCCATCTCATTCATGAGGAAAAGACAAAAGTCATTGAATCATCTCAAAACTAGGATTTTATTCTAGGGTGGTAACATGTAACACTCCCAGTCAAACTGTCGAAACCTCGGATGCTAGTGTACTCCTCTTCTATAGAGTACTATGGGCCCCGCGTCACACAAAGTTGCTTCCAACTATTCTGGACTGCTGTGGTACTCCTCCTGTCGAGCACCGTGGGTTTGCTGCATCACACAGAGGCGTTCCCCACTGTGGGTCTGCCGCGTCACACAGAGGTGCTTCCCCTCGTAGCCTGCTGAGGTACTCCTCCTATCAAGTACCGTGGGTCTGCAGTGTCACATAGAGGTGCTCCCCACTGTGGGTCTTCCGCGTCACATAAAGGATCTTCCCACTGGGCTAGTCGAAATACTCAGAGTCGAAAGGTCACCAGTCGTTAGGTATCAGCCAGCTACTAGGTCTCCGTACTCTGCTCACTCATCTCCAAGAGGATCTGCTCCACGATCTACTATTTGACACTCCAACTGTCACGAATTCCCAAGTAGAAGTATCGCAAAGGTCCGACTCGTCATAGGGGTCTCAAAGCAACAGACGACACGTCAATCGGACGCCCGGTCTGTGAGTTATTGACATTTCCGTCACGGGGGCCTAGATGGATTTTAGGAGCAAAACAACTCGACTGTACCCCAACTGTGTCCAAACCTCATGTGGTGTATTCCAAAAGAACCGTCTCGCTCTAAGATTTCCGTCACTGCAGACGGTTCGTCGATCAGACACCTGTAGCCTAAGTTATGGGCGAAAAGGTGTATTCGGGCAAACGGGTCCAGACTAGGGTCCGACCCTGTCCGTGGGTCCGACCCGGCCCGAGGGCGGCCCGACCTGGGGGGGCGAGTGTAACACCCCAAGCTTCCATGATACGCTTCACTTTGAATAATACAGTAGCGTGTGTTGTACGCAACTTCGAGATTCTAACACACCGCGACCAATCAAAGTAGCCGTTATGAATAGTAATACCCAATTTTTGAAATTTTATACATTTTATCTTTCAAAATGGACTTAATTTCTAGATTTGTAATATAGAAATTATCCTAGGATGAAATTTTGTTACTTTTCGGATAACTTTTATATTTTGATGAATAGTGAAAATTACTAAATTTTTATTAAAAACAACTTTTTTAATCAAAATAATTAATAGTGATAAATTATTAATTTGAGTGATTTAAAGTATATTTAGAATATATTTTTACCATTTAATACAATTTTTATCATTAGACAAAATTTCACATTTAAACCGGACATAAACAAGTGTCAATCTTTTGATAGTTATTATCTCTTAAAAAAACGCTTTTTGTTTTGACAGCGGGAATTAATTTTAAATTAATTTCTTCCACTTTTGTGTTTTGAATTTGGAAAAATGGACTCCATATTTGGAATCAGGATGTCCAAATTGTGTAAATAGGTAACTTTTATTTTTAGACATTTTGAATAATTACTTCGGTAAATATTTTATTTACCATGGTTAAAGGGTAAATCCGGTAAATAAGGGTAAACAAAATAATATTATAATAATAATAAATTACCCTAAAACGTGTATTAACCCTATTGGTTGATACATGTACGACCATGGGCATATTTGGGTCGATTTTGGGACCCCATAGATCCATTTGTAAGTGATAATGACACTTTATATTAATTAAGTAAAGTAAATACAAAAATGACATAAGCATATATCTTTTAGAAAACATTTTTTTACATAGGGTTATATATATTGGATTTTAGACTATAAATATTCATTAGAAAGCTAAACATATTTCCTACATAATGGTATTTTATTTATAATTTTTAAACATTAAATAATTTAATTTATTTATGACACAATGATGATGCAGTAATCACCTTATTAGTGAAATATTAAAATAATTGATATTATAAATACCTAAATAAATATAATTTGAGACTTTTAATGAATTAAATGAATTTTATAGGTTAATATGACATGTTAAGATTGATTTAATTAACTTTTTTTGAAGTAATGATGCTATTATGATTTTCACAAAAATCAAATACCAAATAGTGTCAAAATTGACATAAAAGAGTTTTTAATACAAATATTATATTATTAATTGATACTAAATTCCTAAAAATATAATGTTCGGAAAAAGGACTTGTATCATGATAGGTGTATCATTAATGGACCACTTGTGGGTCTCTTGGAGGTATATAGTAAGTTTATTAACTATATAATATAAAAATACAAAGTGACATGGTAAGTGTCAAACTAATTAACCAAGAGTTAAAACTAAAAGATAAGGTTAATATAATGACACAAACCTGTATAAAATCTACTGGTTGAAGGGATTTAGACCCATACCCACCTTAGGATTTGAATAATACACTTTGGATCCATTAGAAACCGAATATGAATTTATTAAAAAATAATACTTTTAAGTTTTTTCTAAAGAGCCCCTCCTCCCCCTTATAAAAGGACACCACTTCTAACCAATTCCTCACACCTCTCAAGCCTTTTGTGTAACGACCCAATCTTTTTGAGTATTATATTAACTTACTCTTAATGATTTAATAACATGTTAATGGTTAATGTAGAAAGAGGAGTCGATGGCTTCATCCAGTAGACTCGACCCTTATGAAGCCCACTTATCAGAGCTTGGGAAGGAGGTAGCATCTTTGGGCTTCGCTTTGGACCAAGCCCAAGCCGAACTCTAGCATGTCAAGCTTGAACGGAAACGCCTACGGGAGAAGTTAAAGTTAGTAGAGATTACTACTAGGGCAATGTTATCTGAGCCTCCCTCAGATTCTCTCACTATAGCACACCTTACACTTAGGTCTTATGCCGGTGTTATAAGGGGCTATGTGACGAGACCCTAGCTTCCTTGTGTAATCCTTTCGGGTGAATAATTTGAGATATCTTCCTTTAGTGATGTTTGTGGAATTTCTTTTGTCTGGATAATTTTAGGATGTATTTTATTGATGAATTTTGGAAAAAGGATATTTTAAAATATTTATGAAAACCCTAAATAACTAATGATGTGTAATGATTTTCAAAAAATGGTCTTCTACAAAAGTGTTCAGTAAGGAATTTGGAGTCTAATAAGATCAACTTAATTTTTTATGAATAGTAAATTATGAATAGTGATTTTACGCTTAGGATTAGTAATGTGACCAAATGGATTAGTAATTTCACTCAAAGAAAGTTTTAATATAATTTAGACACCTAGATTAAGTAATGTGATTCAATAAAATGGGTAAATAACGGTTTCATAAATGATTAATCAAGTATTAGTTTTTTCAGGTGAATAGTGTTTTTTAATTAAAAATTTAATTAAAAATTATTAGAAAATTATTTTTATAAAAATGACTTTATTTTTGAACTCAGAGCATCGATATTGTGGTATGATAATTTTTGGGGATTTTTCTGAAAAAATGAATTTTCGATGAATAGTGCTTTTATTTAAAAATTAAATTAAAAATATTTAGAAAATTATTTTCATAAAATGGAGTTCATAAATGTAATTAGAGCATCGATAATTGGTTAAGGTGAAATTTTGGTATTTTTCTGAGAAAGTTGAATTTTCAGTGAATAGTAAAAATACAGTTCTAGGGTTTCGGTATGTTTAATGACATCATAACTGTGTCATGATGATGTCATGAGTTTTTTTAAGGGTTGGCCGGCCAAGGGTGATGAATTATTGTTTTGGGGGCCCCATGTGGCCTAACTTTATGGAAAATATCATGAGAGAGCACATGGGTTTGAGAAAAGCACTTGTGAGGTGTCCCTTGGCCATTAATGCCTTGTCCCCTCACTTTCCCTATAAATACCCACCCTTTCCTCCTTTAGTTTTCACTCCCAACTCGCCCCCAACGAAGTTCTGGTCTCCTTACCTCCCAAGGAGTCCTCCCAAGGTGCCCCAAGCCCTCAAGGTCCAAACCTTTGAGTTTCAAGAGTCACGTTTTAAGGTAAGGGATCCGACCTCTCTCTTTCTTTTCATGTAATCTCTTTTATGTCATTCCATTTATGATCCATGTTCTTATGTGAGAGGATGTTATTTTATATTCCTCTTACTTACATTTTCATTTTTATATGATGAGAGATCCCCTATTACTCTCATCATTTCATTTTATAAAAGTTTAAGTGACGCCGTTAGGCTGCCGAATTTTTAAGGGATTCTTTCACCCTTCTCATTTTTCAAGTTCGATTTTCATGTCAAGTCTTTCAAGTTACTTTTTATTATGTTGGGGTATGATATCTATATCTATCATAATGATCTCTTATGATCATATGATGAGAGACCCTATTTGATATTGTCAATTCATTTTTATTGAAGTTTAAGTGACGCCGTTAGGCTGCCGAATTTTCATAAGAGAAATCTAATTTTTGTCTTCCTTCCATGTTTTTCATTTCAAATGGTATGTACTTAAAATTTCATTACCATGTACATATATCCTTCTTATTCTCTCTCCCCTACTGTTTTATGGATCATTTATGAGTGGGTGACCCATGTCCCCTCTCTTTTCAATGTTTTCTAAAACCTTGTAACATAGCCGTTATGCTGCAGAATTTTCGTCACAAAATGCCCCTCTCTTTTCTCAAAAATTATTTTATGTTATAAAGTGAATACTCAAATCTCTTATTTATACAAGGTTATTCACATATATATCAAAATTTTCTATTTTAAATTCTGGGATTTACATACATGAGACCCACTTTCCCTTTTCGTGGGTTTAAAGTGACGTAAAGATCATGTCTTTAAAGCAGTTTTTAAAACGTTATGATTATGAAATGAAACCCATTTATTTTATGCTATGTGGGTTATTTATGAAATGTTTGATGATTATATATGTGTCTCACATGATAATAAAGGCAAATTTAAGGGTGCGCCTTGATAGCGCTCCAATGCATTGGGTAATGATGTAACCACTAGAGATTACAATTTTCACGATACCTTGGTGAATAACCTTGGTAATTTTCAAATGACACCTTCGGGATGGACCTTGGTGATATGTTCATGATTGTCTATGTTAAATTATGTAGCCACATCTTCAAGTTATGAAAAATGTTATTTTTATTATGAAATGACTCATGATTTCTTTCTCATGCCTTAAAGTTCTTTTCATGTCCTTATTGAAGTATATCAAGTTCACATGTAAAATGTTCCTCTTGTTTCCCTTACTGGGCCTTCTGCTCACCCTTTCTTGTGATGTATGTCCCCAGGTTATGAGATGCGGTAATGAACCTAGGATGAACTTAAGTAGAAGACTTTCAAGTGTTTAATAATAATGCTTTATGTTGTTTTCATGTATTATGTTCCTGGTTTCCAAGATACTAGACCTTAAAGATCCTCAGTTATGTGTAATGTAATGAAAGTTTATATTATAAAAAGGCGGGATGCTATATTTTGGCTTGTCCAAACTCAGACAAATTAAGCTCCATACATCCCTCTACTCCTCTTAGAAGCCTTACCTTAGGAACAAGGCACTTCAATAGTCCTTTTTGGTTCAAACCAAAGGGAGTTACCCAAATTAAAGGTAACAATTTCTCTTAGCTTCTTTTCTTTTATTTTACTTCTCCAACCCGTAAACTCTTATTATTATTTTCTTTTGTAACAAAACCAATATCCTAAATATACTAGTATATTTTTATTATAAGTATTATAACTACACTTACACACACCTCCATCTAATGGGTGAAGAACATAATGTTTCTGTGGATGAAAACCAAACGCCTCACAAAGCGACGATTGTTCAATTATCTCCTACCATCTCTTATGGTGGCCATTATGATGACACTATAATTAAATATTATATTAATGATATTTATTTTATATATAATCTTCTGTAATTCTATTTTATATCATACCATTATTCATTTCATGTTGTATATATATACGATAATATCATTTGAGGAAGTGCGGACTACCACCCCCTCAAAGTGATATGACTCGTTCATACCATACATGGAATGTATAAAGTATGGTGTTAATGAAATTAAGTAACACATATAAGATATTATATTATACTGGAATAATTATATACTTATGTATCATTTGGTTTTGATTCCTTTTAAAATGAAAAATGAAATGGAAGTAGCGTTCGTGCGTACGTACGGATTACAGTCTCCACGAACACAATGAGATTCATTTACCCATCATATCCATTCAAGAATAATTATCGTTTGATGATTAAAATTAATGTTTAAGGACATGATATCATTCTGGATATTAATAAGATACAACCTATCCATAACAAACACGACTTACGTAACGAAGAATATAAAGGAAAGCGAATCAGTTAACACCCAAAATGACGATAATACTAAAATATTATTAACCAAGAAATATTAAAAGATCATATATGATATCATATTTATGTATATTATTATTTTATAATTTAATAACAATGATTTAACTATTATACAGGAGGTTAACCTACCCTCGACCAAGGAAAAGTACAAGGTAAGGGGTTTTCATCTCACTCCTTATTCTCGTGAGATTCATGCCATATTGCCACTATTACCTTTTGTGTGGTGTATTTACTTCCCATAATTGTATTCTTTATGTAATAAAATTTAATTTATGTGTATTTACATATTAATTTTATGATACCTCTTTCATGGGGTGAATGTTTCGTAAGTACCAAATTGGTAAGAGTTAATTTCACAATCTCTTTATTATCCGAGGTTGTTTTTACGTAAGTATCTACTGGGAAATATTTATTATCAATGTCCATGTTTTATGAAAGAGTTTTCAAAGGTATTATTGTAAGGGAATTTTTACTAAAACATCATTTCAAATGTTTTAAATATTTATTCTTCTAAATCTTTCTCATTAACGTCCATGTCTTCAAAATGGTTTTTAAGGATTTATTTATATGGACATGAATGTTTTTAAAATGTTAATTCCTTTCAAAAGTTTCAAAGTGGCATGTGACACTTTGATTCAAAAATGTCTTTAAATTAATTCTTTTCCAAATTGTGTGACTTTTAAATTTTTTCATGTAAAAGGGGTATTTCTATCAAAGATTTTTAAAAACCATTTTCATCAATGTCAAAATCCTTTAATGGATTTTAAACTTGTTTTGAAGTTGATTTATCATGATACAAATATTCCATATTGTGTTGAAGTTTTTGTGATATGTTTTACTATGGATGTGTTATTTTTATACCATTCATGGTTTATGGGTAAAGTATTGACATTTCGTATTCTAGTTTTAATACAAATGTTTATGTTATGTTTAGAACTTTTAATATGAGGAATGCATTGGACTTAGTAAGTGACGGGTGGTGCCCGCTATAGCTCTTCGATGCATCGGTAGGTCTCATGAGACAAACTAGTGTCTTGGCATGAGGCCTTGACAAAATCTTATTTGTAGTCTTGGCACGAGGCCTTGGCTATGTGGTTATGATAGTCTGGAATTATGCATTCCATAATTATGAAAGTTGTTATTGATATTTCATGTGATTATTCGACTAGTAGAATATCCATGTAAATAAGTAAATGGAATTATTTCATTTTATTTCTTCCATATTATGATGAAGTTCAAGTTTAAAAGGATTTTTAGTTATACATTTCCTTAAATTTTTATGCTTATTTATGAAAGTTTCCGCTATATTGTTATCCTTACTGAGCATCTGAGGTCACCCCTTTTTATGTTTTATTTTTCCCAGGATGTGAAGAAGTAATTTATGAATGACCTGCAGGGATAGTATGAGTGTGGACTATGGAGACTATGTTGTTGTAGTTTTCATTTTATGATGTAATTTAAACTTTATGAATGTATCTAGTGTTTCCAAGACTACTAAACTGATCGGTCCTTCGGGACGTGATTCCTTGTAATCATGCCAATGTATTAAAATAATGCACTGACTCTGGGTAACTGGGGTCGGGGCGTTACAGTTGGTATCAGAGGAAGTTTAGAAATAACCTTGGAAGCTAGATTTAGATAAACTCTGATTAGATCACATACCCCTAAGATAGAATTTGAGGATTAGTAGAGAAGAACTTCCTAGAATTTTGATATTGTAGAGATTTTGTGAGTTTTCCGAGCAATACATCCCTGTCTGGATACGAGCAGGTAGAGACGGCTCTAGCACAGATGTACCTTGGGGTAAAACCCGAAAACACCGCTTTGAGCTAGACTCAAATGGGAACTGGTGCACAACAACAGGCCTTACTGCACTATTGGTTATGACACTCTCGGGGGATATGATTAGAATAATTCTCATTTTCTTTATGAACCTTTATGAAGGGTTTATGAGTATATACTTTCTCAAAGAAAACATTTTTATGATTATGGATTATATCCATAAACTGCTCAATTTATGTTAAGTGTTTTACAAGTATGGAATTATGTATTTTTATTCATAAACTGATCTATTTTATGCCATTATTTAGAAATGACACCCAGTAGAAGGAATGAGAACTCCAGCAATACACATGATCCAAAGAGTAAGAAAGATCATATCTTTCATGGTATTAAGCTAGAATTTAGAAGGGAAATAGTCTCCCACATATTATCATCATATGAAGAAATAGTATCATGTGTTGATATGATAAGTAGAGAATTCTCGGAGTCCTATGGATTCGAAGGGAAGCTAGAGAAGGAAAGGATGGTAGAGAGAAGGACAGGTAAAGGGAATAAGGTAAAGAAGGATTTTCCCATATGTGATAACTATAGAAAGAATCACCTTGTAAAATTCTTGAAGGGAATGGGAGTATGTTATAAGTGTGGAGAAAAATGACACCAAGTACGTGACTGCAAGGGAAAGAAAAAGGTTTCAAATGTACAATGCTTCATCTGCAAGGAGTTTGGACACTACGTAAACCAATGTCCAAATCATCATACTATGCCGAAAATGATGCTATTGGATAATAATCAAGTTATAATACTTCCATAGATGAAGAGGAATTACTAGTGTTATTATGTTTTTATTTTGTAATTATTTCATTGAAGTGTTGTATCAATGATGTACTGGAAATAAATAAGGATTGTACTGCAGTACTATTTCATTGAGGATTTGAGATTTTATGGTACTAAGAAGAGTGACTCTACAACAAGTTAAACTTTTTGGAAATTACACGGTTGAAGGAAAGATAAACCTTAATATGGTCCTAATATTGAGGTACAAATTTTGGAATAAGATATGGTTGATTTGGGTAAATTATATTGGATATTCTTGACTGCCTTGAAACTGATTAAATATTTATATATTCCATCATTTTTGGAGTTTACAACATTTTTGGATGGATGAAGTATATCCAGTATTCTATAAGGAATAAGGGAGCATGAATGTAATCAATAAGGTTTTATGGTAATTCAGAATGTTTCAGTGTTTTAAAAGAATACATGATGAAGGTATTCACATGCTATTACGGGGTAAAAAGGATCTACATTATGTTTACCTTTCATATAAATTTTGGACTGAGAGTTTACAGATGTATTTTGGATAAGTATAAAGGTTGGAAGAGATTAAGTTTGAAAGGTTATTTTTGTATTTTTATAAAAGGACAACCCGAAGGTTGGGTGGCAACACGTCGTGTCCGGCAAGGCTGCAAGACTTGAACCCACAACCGAAGGACGACAAGGGTGTATCACCTACCACTATCCCACGTGATGTCCTGGATTGAATAATGTAGTTTTTTTAAAGGGTCTGATATGTGAATTATAAATTCATTATTTTTGGAACCCTATACGATTAGGATAAATAGAATATATATATATATATATATATATATTTCCTCTTATTTTACAGATAAATTAATTATTAAACTTTAGGCAAGGGATATTAAAACCAAAAATGTGTTATCCTAATACCTTACGTTTTGTTGAACCGATGGTATTTTAAATCATCATAAATTGGTGGCTATGAGGCCCACAATTCTACAATTGTTTGTGATTGATGACCTCAATCAATCCTTATAAATATTTACATTTTTCCTCCAATTATGTGTCTCTAATTTTCACCAATGTTCTCCTAATATAGATCATAATTTGGTGGTGACCCTTTCATTTCTCTTTTCCTTTTATTAAGACTAAATTTTATTAACCCAATTTCCGATGTGGGTTTTCCCACAAAGATACTTTCTATTTTCAACCTTTTTTTTTCGAAGAACAATTTCAAATTGCGAGGATGAAATTTATTGAAAGAGGGGATAATTTAACACCCCAATCTTCCATGATATACTTTACTTTGAATAATACATCAGCGTGTGTTGTACGCAACTTCGAGATTCTAACACACCGCGACCAATCAAAGTAGCCGTTATGAATAGTAATACCCAATTTTTGAAATTTTATACATTTTATCTTTAAAAATGGACTTCATTTTTGGATTCAGAATATCGAAATTATCCTAGGATGAAATTTTGGTACTTTTTGGATAACTTTTACATTTTGATGAATAGTGAAAATTACTAAATTTTTATTAAAAACAACTTTTTAAATCGAAATGATTAATAGTGATAAATTATTAATTTGAGTGATTTTAAAGTATATTTAGAATATATTTTTACCATTTAATACAATGTTAGTTATTGGACATAATTTCACATTTAAACTAGACATAAACAAGTGTCAATCTTTTGATAGTTATTATCTCTTAAAAACACGTTTTTTGTTTTGACAGCGGGAATTAATTTTAAATTAATTTCTGACACTTATGTGTTTTGAATTTGAAAAAATGGACTCCATATTTGGAATTAGGATTTCCAAATTGTGTAAATAGGTAACTTTTATTTTTAGACATTTTGAATAATTACTTCGGTAAATATTTTATTTACCATGGTTAAAGGGTAAATCCGGTAAATAATGGTAAACAAAATAATATTATAATAATAATAAATTACCCTAAAACATGTCTTAACCCTATTTGTTGATACATTTCCAACCATGGGCATCTTTGGGTCGATTTTGGGACCCCATGGATCCACTTGTAAGTGATAATGACACTTTATATTAATTAAGTTAAAGTAAATACAAAAATGACATAAGCATATATATTTTAGAAAAACAATTTTTACATAGGGTTATATATGTTGTATTTTAGACTATAAATATTAATTAGAAAGATAAAAATATTTCATACATAATGGTATTTTATTTATAATTTTTAGACATTAAATAATTTAATTTATTTATGACACAATGATGATGCAATAATTACCTTATTAGTGAAATATTAAAATAATTGATATTATAAATACCCAAATATATATAATTTGAGACTTTTAATGAATTAAATGAATTTTATAGGTTAATATGACATGTTAGTATTGATTTAATTAACTTTTTTTGAAGTAATCATGCTGTTATAATTTTTACAAAAATCAAATACCAAATAGTGTCAAAATTGACATAAAAGAGTTTTTAAAAGAAATATTATATTATTAATTGATATTAAATTCCTAAAAATCTAATGTTCGGACAAAGGACTTGTATCATGATAGTTTTATCATTAATAGACCACTTGGGGGTCTCTTGGAGGTATATAGTAAGTTTATTAACTATATAATATAAAAATACAAGGTGACATGGTAAGTGTCAAACTAATTAACCAAGAGTTAAAACTAAAAGATAAGGTTAATATAATGACCCAAACCTGTATAAAATATATTTTTTTAAATTATTTAGACCCATCCCCACCTTAGGATTTTAATAATATACTTTGGAGCCATTAGAAACTGAATATGAATTTATTATAAAATAATACTTTAAGTTTTTCCTAAAGAGCCCCTCCTCCCCCTTATAAAAGGACACCACTTATAACCAATTCCTCACATCTCTAAAGCATTTTGGTTCATACAACCTCTGCCCAATTAAGCTCCTTACATCCCTCTTCTCCTATTATAAGCCTTAACTTAGGCATAAGGCACTTCAAGAGTCCTTTTTGGTTCAAACCAAAGGGAGTTACCCAAATTAAAGGTAACGATTTCTCTTAGATTCTTTTGTTTTATTTTACTTCTCCAACCCCTAAACTCTTCTTATTATTTTATTTTGTAACAAAACCAGTATCCTAAATATACTAGGATATTTTTATTATAAGTATTATAACTACACTTACACACACCTCCATATAATGGGTGAAGAACATATTGTTTCTGTGGATGACAACCAAATGCCTCACGAAACGATGATTGTTCAATTATCTCCTACCACCTCTCATGGTGGACATTATGATGGAACTATAATTAAATATGATATTAATGATATTTATTTTATATATAATCTTCTTTAATTCCATTTTATATCATACCATTATTCGTTTCATGTTGTATATATATACGATAATATCATTTGAGTAAGTGCAGACTACCACCCCCTCAAAGTGATATGACTCGTTCATACCATACATGGAATGTATAAAGTATGGTGTTAATGAACTTAAGTAACACATATAAGATATTATATTATACTGTAATAATTATATACCTATGTATCATTTGGTTTTTATTCCTTTTAAAATGAAAAATGAAATGGAAGTAGCGTTCGTGCGTACGTACGGATTACAGTATCCACGAACACGATGAGATTCATTTCCCCATCATATCCATTCAAGAATAATTATCATTTGATGATTAAAATTAATGTTTAAGGACTTGATATCATTCTGGAAATTAATAAGATACAACCTATCCATAACAAACACGGCTTACGTAATGAAGCATATAAAGGAAAACGAATCAGTTAACACTCGAAACGATGATAATACTAAAATATTATTAACAAAGAAATATTAAAAGATAATATATGATATCATATTTCTGTATATGATGATTTTATAATTTAATAAAAATTATTTATCTATTATACATGAGGTTAACCTACCCTCAACCGAGGAAAAGTACAAGGTAAGGGGTTTTCATCTCACTCCTTATTCTCGCGAGATTCATGCCATATTGCCACTATTACCTTTTGTGTGGTGTATGTACTTCCAATAATTGTATTCTTTATGTAATACAATTTAATTTATGTGTATTTACATATTCATTGTATGATACCTCTTTCATGGGGTGTATGTTTCTTAAGTACCAAATTGGTAATGGTTAATTTCACAATCTCATTATTATCCGAGGTTGTTTTTACGTAAGTATCTACTGGGACATATTTATTATTCATGTCCATGTTTTATGAAAGAGTTTTCAAAGGGATTATTTTAAAGGACTTTTTACTAAAACATCATTTCAAATGTTTTAAATATTTATTCTTCTAAATCTTTCTCACTAATGTCCATGTCTTCAAAATGGTTTTTAAGGATTTATTTACATGGACATGAATGTTTTTAAAATGTTAATTCCTTTCAAAAGTTTCAAAGTGGTATGGGACACTTTGATTAAAAAATGTCTTTAAATTAATTCTTTTCCAAATTGTGTGACTTTTAAATGTTTTCATGAAAAAAGGGGTATTTCTCTCAAAGAGTTTTACAAATCATTTTCATGAACATCAAAATCCTTTAATGGATTTTAAACTTTTTTTGAAGTTTATTTATCATGATACAAATATTCCATATTGTGTTGAAGGTTTTGTGATATTTTTTACTGTGGATGTGTTATTTTTATACCATTAATTGTTTATGGGTAAAGTATTGACATTTCGTATGCTAGTTTTAATACGAATGTTTATGTTATGTTTAGTCCTTTTCATATGAGGAATGCATTGGACTTAGTAAGTGACGAGTGGAGTCCGCTATAGCTCCTCAATGCATCAGTAGGTCTCATGAGACAAACTAGTGTCTTAGAACGAGGCCTTGACAAAATCTTATTTGTAGTCTTGGCACGAGGCCTTGGCTATGTGGTTATGATAGTCTGGAATTATGCATTCCATCATTATGAAAGTGGTTATTGATATTGCATGTGATTATTCGACTAGTAGAATATCCATGTGAATAAGTAAATGGAATTATTTCATTTTATTTCTGCCATATTATGCTGAAGTTCAAGTTTAAAAGGCTTTTTAGTTATACATTGCCTTAAATGTTTATTCTTATTTATGAAATTTTCCGCTATATTGTTATCCTTACTGAGCATCTGAGCTCACCCCTTTCTATGTTTTATTTTTCCCAGGATGTGAAGAAGTAATTTATGAATGACCTATAGGGATAGTATGAGTGTGTACTATGGAGAATATGTTTTTGTAGTTTTCATTTTATAATGTAATGTAAACTTTATGAATGTATCTAGTGTTTCCAAGACTGCTAAACTGATCGGTACTTCAGGACGTGATTCCTTGTAATCATGACAATGTATTAAAATAATACACTGACTCTGGGTAACTGGGGTCGGGGCATTACGAGGGGGGGGGGGGGGAGGTCCCGGCCCAGGGTGTGGCTCGTCCCGATGGGGCGGCCCAGCCCGAGGGCATGACCCGACCTAAGGGGGCGGCCCGCGTGGCCTGGCTGGCCAGTGGCTGGTGGTTCCATGCGGGTCCCACCCTAGCTGCGGCCAGGGGGGAGGCGCGCGCCCCCTGGAATCCTGAATGGTTGAACCGTTAGAGTGGAACCAAATCGGCACCAGGTGGCGCCAGTCCAGCTCACATGGGACCCAGCGGGGTCCCGCTTCTCCCGGCTAGCCGAGCGGCCAGCCGCTCATGCTCCACCGGGGGCCGGCCCGGCCAGCCGCCGCTGCTCCTCCGCAGCGGTCCACCCTGGCCGCAGCTCCTTGTTGTCCTCCGTGCGGCACGACGGCGCCGCGCCCTTCCGCCGTGGCCTGGCCTGGCCGCGACCCCCTGCTCCTCCGCGCGGCGCGACGGTGCCATGCCACTTCTGCCATGGCCCGACCTGGCTGCGGCCCCCTGCTCTTCCGCTCGGTGCAATGGCACCACGCCACTTCCGGTGACCCAACGACCTTGCGCCGCCAGTTTCCTTCGTGGCCGGCCCGACGCCGGCCGCCGCTGCTCCACACCGCGGTCATCAACAAACAAGGAGAAACGAAGGGGGGAGGGTCGGGCCATGTTCGTGTGGCTCGAGCCCTCCATGTTATGGTGATATCAATCGGCAAAAAAATTACCCAAGATTGAACGGCGTTGAATGGGAACAAAATCAACTCAAATCCCCTACCTCGGGTTCGTTATTCATTGACTTTGTCGAGGAGAGGGAGGACGTCGATTCATTGATGTCGGAAATGAAGAAGCCGATTATGGCGTTGTCAGCGTTCTTTAAGTACGACGCTCCCTCCTTTGTTCCGGTTGAAGAAGGAAGAATATTTTCATCATTCTTCGGTGGAGAGAGGCGTTCTTCATTGGAAGATGAAGTTCTCTAAGAGATCCTCCTCTTTTTAATTCTCCCAACAAAAAGTATGATGCCAACCCCCCAAATGAAATAATAGATTATCTATTATTTTAATGGTTGGCATGAATTCAAAAATGGAATTAATTAAGGGGGCTCTACTTAATTAATTCTTTTGTGTAGGCACAATTTAATTAAGGGAGTTCAAGAGTTTCATGGGTGGTGGCTCCATAATTGGGGAGTTCAAGGGTTTCATCTTCAGGTGGTCCCCACCTCATTAATTGACAAGAGGTGTTTAAAATTCGGGTGGGCCCATCACCATAACCTCTCATGGGAGGTTATGGTGTGGTGGCTCCCACCCCTAACCTCCTCTTGGAGGTTTTAACCACCACAAATAAAAATAAAGCTAACACATTATTTTTATTTAATTCTTAAAAACTCTAAAAACTAACATTCATTATCGACCAACTGTCGTCAAGGTGAAAGTCTTCTTAGGCGAATACCGGTGCTGCGAGTTCAACGGTTCCCTTAGATTTCAATTCCGAGCACTGGTTCAAAAGATATAAAATCCCACTCGTACGTTTACTGAACTTACCCGAAAAAAACCTCAGAAATTGATTTTGGGCACATCGGGCCTCAGAATCAAGCGTCGTAAATTTTCGCGGACTTGTAAAAATACCATGAATTTTAAAAAAACAATTTCCACAGAGGTCTTTACATTATCCCCACCCGAGGACTTTACATCCCCGTAAGCTACAACTCGAACTAAGGAAACAAATGGGGGTACTGAGCACGCATATGAGGCTCCCACTCCCATGTGCTCTCTTGGTGGTTCTAGTTCTACCAGCGAACACGCACTAGAGTTATCGACTGTCCACATAGGACCCGCTCCTATTGATCCTCAATCTCCACTGGAACCTCCAAGAAAGTCGCCCCGTCATCGATGTCCAGCTCTCCATAGTCGATGATGTGGGAAGGGTCGTTCACGTATCTCCTCAGCTGAGATACATGGAAGATGTCGTGTACCTGATGCAACTGAGGTGGAAGCGCCAAGTGGTAAGCCACCTCGCCTAATCTACTGAGGACCTGGAAAGGTCTGATGAATTGAGGAGATAACTTGCCGCCTCGACCAAATCTCCGTAGACCCCATCGAGGTGAGACCCATAGAAAGACATGGTCGCCATCCTCGAACTCCATAGGTCTCTGTATCCTATCATCATATGACTTCTACCTACTCTGTGTAGTCTTCATCCGCTCCTAGATGATCTGCACCTTCTTCGTGGTAGCCTGTACCATCTTTGGTCCCACTAGTGCTGACTCCCCTAGGTCTGTCCAACACTGTGGTGATCTGCAAGGTCGAACATACAAGGCCTAAAAAGGTTCCATACCGATGGTGGAGTGATAGCTGTTGTTGTATGAATACTCCACCAAAGGCAAGTGATCCTCACAGCTACGACTAAAGTCAAGGACACATGCACAGATCATGTACTTGAGGGTCTGAATGGTTCGCTCAGTCTAGCCATCTGTCTGAGGATGAAAGGTGGTGCTTAGATGTAGCTCTGTCCCAAAAGCCTCCTGCAACCCCTTCCATAGATGGGAAGTAAACCGTGCGTCACGGTCGGAGACAATAGAAGAAGTTACTCCATGAAAACACACAATCTCCTATACATAGAGGCGTCCCAAGATCTCTATTGAGCCCTACTCTCTGATCGGTAGGAAGTGGGCTGACTTGGTGAGTCAGTCAACGATCACCCATATCAAATCATGACTCTTGGATGTACGTGGAAGACCCATCACAAAGTCCATGGATATCCCATCCCACTTCCACTCTGGGACCTCTAAGGGCTGAACCAATCCTGCTGGTACCTGGTGCTTTACCTTCACTTGCTGACAAGTGAGGGACTATGAGACAAACTATGCTACTGCCTTCTTCATACCTGGTCACCAATGCTGTCATCGGAGGTCCTGATACATCTTCGCCACTCCTGGATGTACCGCTAAAGGGGAAGTGTGGAACTCCCTCAACACTTCCTCCTGAAGTGAAACTGGTACCAAGGTACGTCCTCTGAAGAGGATGACATGCTCCCCACCTTCTGAAAATCTATCAGGTTCCTGCCCTGTGGATATCTGAGCACGTCGTGTTTCGTAGTCAGCATCCCCATGCTGTGCCTCCCTGACTCATTGAAGAAGTGGAGGAGTGACTATAAGAGACTATAGGAATGCAGATCTATCTCAGTCCACAAAGGATATCTGTAAAGCAGCCAGTTGCTCTGTTACTTCACCTAGTAGCTGTATACCAGATCTCCTGCTGAGAGAATCCGCAACAACATTACCCTTACCAGGAGTGTAGACTATCTCAAATTCTTAGTCCTGGAGGAACTCAAGCCAACGATGCTGTCTCAGGTCCAGGTCCTTCTGGGAGAAGATATAACTGAGACTCTTGTGATCAGAGTAGACTGTGAAACACTCTCCCATCAGATAGTGCCTCCATATCTTCAAGGTGATGACCACTGCTGCTAACTCTAGGTCATGGGTAGCATAGTTCTGCTCGTGTTTTCTCAGCTGCCGAGAACAATACGTGATCATAGCTCGCTCCTACATCAAGACACACCTGATTCCGGTCCCTGATGTGTCGCAGTAGACTACATACCATACACCTTCCTCTGGAAGCCTCAATATGGGGGCACTAGTCAGACTATGCCTCAACTCCTGAAAGCTCTGATGGAATCTCTCCGACCACATGGAGGGTTTCCCCTTCTTCGTCAAGGACGAAAGTGGTGCTGCAACTCTGGAGAAGTCTGAAATGAATCTCCGGTAGTATCCAAAAAAACCCAGGAAACTCCGTACCTACATCACACTCCTGGGTGGCTCCCAAGAAAGTATCGACTCAATATTCGCTGGATCCACTACAACTTCAGCCTTTGAGATGACATGTCCCAAGAAGTTAACCTCTCGAATCCAAAACTGTCACTTCAAGAGATTACCATAAAGCTGGTGCTCTTGGAGTGTGTCTAGTACTACTTGAAAATGGTAGGCATGCTCCTCCTTAGTATTCAAGTAGATCAGAATGTCGTCGATGAAGACCACGACAAAATGATTGACGTATGAATGGAAGATCCAGTTCATGAGACTCATGAACACTACTGGAGCGTTGGTTACGCCGAAAGGCATAACCAAGAACTCATAGTGGCCATACCAACATCTAAAGGCCATATTCTTCATATCCTCATCTCGAACTCTGAGCTGGTGATAACCTGATATGAGGTCTATCTTCGAGAACCACCGTGATCCATTCAGCTGATCAAAGAGGTCGTAAATCCTCGGAAGTGGGTACTTGTTCTTCATGGTCACCTGGTTCAGGAGACGATAGTCAACACAAAGCCTCAAGCTCCCATCTGCCTTTTTGGTAAACAGAATCAGGGCTGCCCAGGGAGAAACACTGGGCTGGATGAATCCCTTCCCCTGCAAGTCCTCCAACTGTACCCGCAGCTCACGAAGCTCAGTGGGAGCCATCCGATATGCTGGAGTAGATATCGGCGCTGTCCCGGGGTACAGGTAAATTTATAAGTCCACCTCTCTGTGAGGAGGTAGTCTTGGAACATCGTTAGGGAAAACATCCATATACTGGTCCAACACTACAGGATAAGTTAGACTCTCCACATCAACTACTCCGAGGGAAAGGCAAGCCAAATAGTGAGTGATCGGATGCACCCACCTCCGAGTAAGTATGTACTATTCTACAAAGGTTCCCTTCTCACCGGTGAAGGTAAACCTAGTCCCATCCGTGCGGACACACTGCACTTTTTTCCTAATACAGTCAATATGAGCATGTACTGTAGATAACCACTCCATACCCAAGATGACATCGTAAGGCCTCGACGCCGCTACGAGGAGATCCCAGCTAAAGCTCTCGCCTCCTAGAGTAAGATCACACTGCCGACACCAATGCGTAATCGTCGAGTCTGCTCCCATAAAAGTCTCTATCTGTAAGGATTGAGCCAAAGGCTCCATTGGAATCTCCGAGCTCCGAATGAGGGCAGTGGCTATGAAAGAATGAATGGAACCCGTGTCTATAAGAACTGTAGATAAGGTGGAGTAGACACAGATCGTACCTCAAATCATATCCGGAGTGCCATGGTCATATGCCTCAGCTGCCTGAAGCTGAACTTTCCCCTGTCCACCTACTCCCTGCGGTCGGGGTGGACCTCCTGGTGGTGGTGGCGGTAGCACCTCATAGCTTCTTCCACCGCCAGCTGCTCAACTAGCTCCTCTGCCACGTCCACCTGTGCCCTACGGACCGCCTCGATCGAACCTCTACCTCTACCTGGGAGGTCCCTCAATTGTATTCTGATCATCTGAGCGGCGGGTCAGACAGTCATGAGCCATGTGACCCACCCACCGCATGAGTAACACTGACTTCTCCTGACATATATGTCACTGCCCCGGGTGCCCCGAACAACTGATCCTGAGTCATGCGGTCGTCCACCCATGGGCCTGGTTCTCTTGGACCTTTGTATCATCTGTCTACTGCCAGCTGCAGAAGACTTCACTTCATGTCAACTAGTAGTGGGTATCGCTACTGGTGACTACTCAGTAAGGAAAATATCTACTAGAAGGGCTCTCTCTAACACCCCCACCTGCGTCGGGATGCTGAGTGAGATCATCGAAGCCCTGATCTCTCGCCTGAGCCCCTGATCAAAGGTCGAGGCCCTAAAGAATGGGTCCCGCACCATATCTGTGGAGTAGCATGAGAGGTCAGTGAACCTTGCTGAGTACTGTGCTATTATCATGCTGACTTACTGCAGATGAAGTGGCTCCTATATCCGCACCACTCAAAGGGTGGATGGTACAAACTCTGCCTGGAACAGGCTCTCGAAGTCTTCCCATAGAAGTGTCACCTCATTGTGGACCTGGAGCATCAGGCTTCACCATCTGTCTGCTACTGCCTGAAGGAGACTCGCAGCAAGGACCACCATAAGGTCTGCTGGTGTCCCTACCAGCCTGAAGACTCTCACTACAGCCTCCATCCAATCCTCATCCACCTGTGGGTCCTTCTCTCCCTAGAATCTAGGTGGCCTCTAGCGTTGGAACTCATGAAACACGCTCAAGTGGCATGCATCGTCTGCTGCTGGGGATGGTGGCATCGGTGGCCCAACAGAAAGTGGTACCGCTGGTGCCTCTACTGGTAAAGGGACCTACACTGAGGCCTCTCCGCTCGGTGGGATGTCAGAGCGTATGACTCTCGAGGCACTGCGGGGAGGCATCCTGAAAGAAACATATGCGACACGGTCAAAAGATTATACCTGGTGAGCTGACCTGGTTGAGATGACTTAAGAAAACTTTTAAAGACACACACACAATCAGTGTTTTTGTGAACTAAGTTGGAAATCAGTAGTCAGGGTTTTGGTGTATGGATACGTCGGACGCCTGCACCAACACTGGACTCCCTGAATTGAAAACCACACTTAGTACCGTTAACACTATTGCTTAATAGAAAAGAATGATCAGAGATCTAAGTTCTTCGGTAGAACCGAATCCTCTGATACCAATTTTTCATGACCCGTCCTTGGAACCCGTGATGTGACTACCCCAAGACCGACTTCCATAGGCCAGGGGCTGACGACTATCACCAAAGGCGCAAATCCCTAAGCTGGGAAGGCATTGCCTTTATAAAAAGTAAACACACAAAATCAGAGTACACAACTGGAAGCAAAACACTATGAAAAACTGTATACAGAAGAAGTGCTGGAAAGTAAAAGGGGCTGGAAATACAATCCCAACTGTAAAGTATAGGTACAACTGAAAGCAAGTACAACTGAAGAAAAGTAAAACAACTACTAGGTTGTCCTCTGGGGTTCCTACCTGAAGGGTAGGTACAGATGGCCTCCTCAGCACTCCCGTCCGTCTATCTCCTCCATTTACCATCACGCCGAGTGGTCCACCTCCAGGTACCATCCAGTACCGCTACTCTCCACCTCAGTCAGTGTTGTACGTCATCTGCATCCAACACAACGAGGTGCGGGCATAGCCCGTGTAGGGGTGAGTATAACGATACTCAGTAGGGACCCCGAGACCCTCAAGGTCTCACAAAATCCAACAAAGATGAGACAAAATGTATGAATCAAAGGATAATAATTACTTAGGTATATTCCCATACATATAACTAAGTTATCTAATAACCCATCTCATTCATGAGGAAAACACAAAAGTCACTGACTTAGCTCAAAACCAGGATTTTATTCTCGGGTGGTAACATGTAACACTCCCAGTCAAACTGTCGAAACCTAGGCTGCTGGTGTACTCCTCTTCTATAGAGTACTGTGGGCCTTCCACGTCACACAGAGATGCTTCCCACTATCCTGGACTACTGTGGTACTCCTCCTATTGAGCACCGTAGGTCTGCTGCGTCACACAGAGGCGCTCCCCACTGTGGGTCTGCCGCATCACACAGAGGTGCTTCCCATCGTAGTCTGTTGAGGTACTCCTCCTGTCGAGTACTGTGGGTTTTCCGCATCACACAGAGATGCTCCCCACTATGGGTATGCCGCGTCACATAGATTCACTTCCCACTGGGCTAGTCAAAACACTCCGAGTCGAAAGGTCAGCAGTCGTCAGGTATGAGCCAGCTACTAGGTCTCCGTACTCTGCTCGCTTGTCTCCAGGAGGATCCGCTCCATGAGCTAGTGGTCGATACTCCAACTATAACTAATTCCCAAGTAGAAGTATCACAAAGGTCCACCTCGTCATAGGGGTCTCAACGCAACAGATGACACGTCAATCAGACGCCCAGTCTGTGAGTTATTGGCATTTCCGTCTCGGGGCCCGGTTGGATTTTATGTACAAACCAACCCGACCGTACCCCAAATGTGTCCAAACCTCAAGTGGGGTATTCCAAAAGAATTGTCTCACTCTAATATTTCCATCGCCACAGATGGTTTATCGATCAGACACCCTTAGCCCAAGTTATGGGCGAAAAGGTGTATTCGGGAAAACGGGTCCAGATTGGGGTCCGACCCAGCCCGAGGGCGGCCCAGATCGAGGGGGGGGGGGGGGGGGGCTGCCCGAGGGAGCGGTCTGGCCCGAGGGGGTGGCCCGGCGGCCCGCATGGGCTGGCTGGCGTCCCGTATGGCCTGCTGGTGGCCCGTGTGGCCAGCTGGCGGCCTGCGTGGCCTGGCCAGCCAGCGGTTGGCGGCGCCCGCCCTAGCCGTGTCCAGGGGGAGGCATGCGCCCCCTAGAATCCCGAACAATTGAACCGTTCGGGTGGAACCAAACCAGTGCTAGGTGGCACCGGTCTAGCTCACGCAGGACCTAGTGGGGTCCCGCTTCTTTCGGTTGGCCGAGCGGCCAGCCGCTCGCACTCCACCGGCAGCCGGCCGGGCCGGCCGCTGCTGCTCCTCCACTACGGCCAGCCCTGGCCACGGCTCCCTGCTATCCTCCACACGGGGCGATGGCGCCACACCCTCTCGCCGCAACCTGGCCTGGCCGCGACCACCTGCTCCTCCGCGCGGCGTGACGGCACTGCGCCACTTCCGCCGTGGCCCGTCCTGGCTATGGCCCCTTGCTCCTCCACGCGGCGCGATGGCGCCGCGCCCCTTCAGGCGACCCGGCGGCCTTGCACCGCTGGTTTCCTTCGCGGCCAGCCCGACGCCGACTGCCGCTGCTTCAAACTGCGGTCTTCAACAAACGAGGATAAATGAAGGGGGGGGGGGGGGGGGGTCAGGCCGTGTTTGTTCCGCTCGAGCCCTCCATGTTATGGTGATATCAATCGGAAAAACAATTACCCAAAATTGAACGATGTATAACGAGAACAAAATCAACTCAAATCCCATACCTCAGGTTCGTTATTCATTGACGATGTCGAGGAAAGGGCGGACGTCGATTTGTTTACGTCGGAAATGAAGAAGCCGAGTATGGCGTCGTCGGCGTTCTTTAAGGATGATGCTCCCTCCTTTGTTTCGGTTGAAGAAGGAAGAAGATGTTCGTTATTCTTTAGTGAAGAGAGGCGTTCTTCGTTGGAAGATGAAGTTCTCCAAGAGCTCCTCCTCTCCTTAATTCTCCCAAAAAAAAGTATGATTCCAACCCCCCAAATTAAATAATATATTATCTATTATGTTAATGGTTGGAATGAATTCAAAAAGGGAATTAATTAAGGGGGGCTCTACTTAATTAATTCTTGTGTGTAGGAATAATTTAATTAAGGGAGTTCAAGAGTTTCATGGGTGGTGGCTCCATAATTGGGGAGTTCAAGGGTTTCATCTTCAGATGGTCCCCACCTCATTAATTGACAAGAGGTGTTTAAACCTCAGGTGGGACCCACCACCATAACCTCTCATGGGAGGTTATAGTGTGGTGGCCCCCACCCCTAACCTCCTCTTGGAGGTTTTAACCACCACAAATAAAAATAAAGCTAACACATTATTTTTATTTAATTCTTAAAAACTCTAAATACTAACTTTCATTCTCGACCAACTACCATAGAGGTGAAAGTCTTCTAAGAAAATACCAGCACTACGAGTTCAACGGAGCCCTCAGATTTCAATTCCGAGCACCGGTTCAAAATATATAAAATCCCGCTCGTACATTTACTGAACGTACCCGAACAAAATTTCAGAAATTGATTCTGAGCACACCGGGCCTCGGAATCAAGCGCTGTAAATTTTCACGGACTCATAAAAATCTCATGAATTAAAAAAAAATCCACCGAATTTCCTGGTCTTTACACTAGTTCTTGTTCAAGTCTACCTCAAAGTAGTGTTTTCAGGTTTTACCCCTAGATACATCTGTGCCAAATCCAGATCCACTTGTTTGTATCCAGACGGGGACTTATTTGTTCGGAAACCACTTAATATTTCACCAAAATACCAAGAAGTTTTCATATATTTAAAATTTTCTATAATTTTCTTCCTAAAGTTTTAGAATCCTAGTTTACACAAATAACTAAACCATCATTTGATACCAACTATGTCATCCCGCCTTTTTATTACATAACTTTACATATTATTTTACAAATAGAGGATCGTTTAGGTTTAGTGTCTTGGAAATTTGGTAAATATTACAAGAAAACATAGAATTTTTTTATATTACTCACAAAAGGCTTCATCATAGGTTCATCCTTAGTACAATGATTGCATCTCATAACCTGGGTATATACATCAAAGAAAAGGGGTGAACATAAAGCCCAGTAAGGGAAAAAGAAACACTTAGACTGTGAGCAAGACACATATAACTAGGAATGATCATATGAAAAATGAGAAATACCATAAAAGAAATAACATGAATCATAACAGGTAATTGTGGGTACAATATTTAATTTATACATTCATAAGCATATCACCAAGGTTGATCCCCAAGGTTTCATAAAAATTACCAAGGTTATTCACCAAGGTATCATAAAACTTGTCATCTTTAGAGATTAAATTATTTACCCAATGAGTTGGAGAGATATTAGGGAGTACCCTTAATTTGTATTTATTTTCATGTGATCTACATAGATCATAATCATAAATTCTATAAATAACCTATAGATAATAAAAGAAATGGGTTCCATATCAAAATCACGAAGTTTTAAAAAGTGATTAAAAACAAGATCTTTATGTTATTTATAACTCACAAAAATGGAATGAGGGTTTTATGTATGTCAATTAAATAATAAAATAAATCATTTTTATATACTATGAATAACCCTAGAAATTAAAGAGGTTTGGTTATTCACATAAATAAAATAAAATAATTTCTTGAGAAAAAGAGAGATTTTGAGATGAAAATTCTACAACATAACGGGTATGAAACATGGTTTTATAAAACCTAGAAAGAGGGAGGATAAGGGTCACCCATTCATAAAAGACACATAATACAGTAGATGAAAAGAATAAAATGTAAATAAGAACATGGTTTAGAAATTTTAAATACAAACCACATAAAATTTAACTTGAAAGGAAAAGAGAAGTTGAGAATTCCCTTAAAAAATTTCGACAACCTAACGACGTCACTTAAAAATTAATAAAATGTGTTGATGAGAGAAAAAATGGTCTCTCATAATTTTTAAAAAATATGGAAAATATGGGGGATATTAAATGACATATCCCAACATAAGAAAATAGAAATGAAAAAGGCATAACATAAAAGGAGTGTTTGAAAAGAGAAGGGTGGTAGATTCCCTTACCTTGAAGAGTGACTTCTAAAGCTCAAATATTGGGACCTTGGGGGCTTGAGGATACCTTGGGAGGAATCCTTGGTAGGTAATACTATCAGAGATTTTAGTATAGTTAATTGGGAATGAAATCTAATGGAGGAATGGGTGGATATTTTTAGAAAAAGAGAGGGAGTTTTTTTAATTAATTTTTAAGGACACCTCATTAGTGGTATTTGCAAAACTATGGGCTTTCCCAAGGCATTTTCCCATGGTATTGGCCAATTGGGAAACCTAATATCATATTTTAATGCAAAATATTCTACCAACATTTTAAATTACATATTACATCATTATGATTTTATTAAACACACAGAAAACTCAAAACTGTATTTTTACTATTAACTGAAAAACAAAATATTTTATAAAAATATCATAAATTCACCGTAACCTAATATCAACCTTCTGAATTAAAAAATGAAATTTATTTTATCATAATAATTCTATAAATTTGATAAATTAAACTTTTAACTCTAAAATACTTAATTATTAAAAATAATAGCGGGCAGAAAATGCATAGTAAACTGTATAGTAAAATTTTCGACACTTGAATAAAATAAAATTATTTTATCATTTTTAATTAAAAAGGAGTATTTTTATAACAATATTTCATTACAATAAAAATTATTAATAAAACCTTAGTTTAATATAATAATTTATTTCTCTTTGAAAAGTATAATTTTTTACCTGAAAAATCAATTTATCAAATTCCATCTCAATTTAAAAAAAACTATTCTTACAACGGAAATGATCAAATAAAAATTATAATTATACTTTATTAGGTGAGATCACTATTATACTGGTTATATTACAATTAATAAGGGTAATGTTACTATTCCAAAGGGTCAAGTTACTATTCACCAAAAAAATATGTTTATCATATCAGACTCTAAATATCTTTCTGATCACAACTGTGTATGTCTATTTTTTGAAATTCAATTCATAGAAGTGTAAAAATTATGTTTAATACTAATCCTATAGGTGTGGCGAGAAGGCGGGTAAAAATAACATTCAAATGTTCGATAAGATTTCATATCTAATTCAAATATAAAAATGATTTCAATGTTATACATTGGTTTAAAATATGTATAATTGATGTATTGCGACATTAAGAATCAATTTAAAGTATAATAATTATTTAAAAGAAAAACACATTTTTTAACCACAATACATTATTTTCACTATTCATAAAAAATGAAACTTCTTAGAAAAATACTAAAAATTCACCCTAAATTAACTTTGACATTCGAAATTCAAAAATTACATTCTCATGAAATAAAATTTCAATCTATGTGCTTCTATTGTAAAATGTAATAAAATTTTATTGGGAGGAAAGTGACCCATAAATAAAAGAATTAAATTTTTGGGGTTGTTACACTATGATTTTACTCTTTTGTAAGTCTTAAAACCTATAATAAAATTATTATATTTTTATAATTTGTGTAATTCCTATGTTACCCCTCCCCTCAATTATAAAAGGAGTCTCCCTCCAAATTTTTTTATCACCTCAAGCCATATTGTTAGGCTAACCTCCACCAAATTCTCTCATCCTCATCCCTTGCTACATTATTTAGCTCCTGGTATCACAAAAAGACCACTTCCAAGAGCCTTAAAGAGGTTCTCAAGGAGGAATTTTCAAGAAGTAAGGTTCCTTTTTCTTCTCTTTTTAATTCTTTTTCACTTATACCTTATCCCCACCTCTCATACAATGTTTCAAGACAACTCCAGTATCACATATATAACAAAGTGTTGTTTTTATGGTATATTCATCATAAAATCTCTCATATTCTCCTTTATTTCAAAAATAACGAAATCGTCATCCATGGTGTGTTAATTCACCGCCTTCATGGACGATGATTTTTGATTTCCCTTTTACCAAAATAATGGCAAGTTTAATTTCACATGTAATTGTTTAAAATTACCTAAATATATATATGTTATCACTTCTGGATTATTATTTCATTTTGAAAAGGAAGACCATAAATAAACTGTCCTTGGAAACCATTTTAGAATGCGCCAAAACAACAAAAATAAGAAAATATTGTTTATAAATGGGTGCTAAATTTTAGAAGAAGAAAATTTAAGGTATTATAAACAAGATTTTAGTTCTTTAATATATTAATAACACTATTCAAACCATTATGTAGGATAATTGAACACATTTTAAGGAATTCAAACCCAAGGTAAGGGACTTTCCTTTTTAAATCCTTTTAAATGTCTCTTTTACAAAATTCAAAAATATTGTTCTTTTTTTATATGGCATGAGTGGTGTTTACTAATTTTATGATGCTATATTAGAATGATGTTTCCATTATATTCTTTCATGTTTATTTTTGAATAATACAATTTCATTATCACGTGTATGGTTTTTATATTTTAAAAATGATTTGTTTTACGAAAAAGGGTATTTTGAAAATATGAATGTGTTTTGGTTAAGGGTTTAAAAGAGTTATAAAATTTTTTATTCATGATATGTTCCTTGGACATAGTTTATGTTAGGTTTATCCAATTATATCTCAATATATAATGGGTTGAGCCCCATTATCACTCAAGATATATTGGGATGATCCCATTGTAGCTTAAGATATGACGGGTGAGCCCCATTATAGTTCTCTAATGCATTGGGTACTCCGGAGATGGAAGTTGAATGAATGGTTATTACATGTGTAAGGGTTAATGTAATATTGATATGGTAAATATTTCCTAAGGAAACTACATAATTTTTCTATGCATGCTTATGAGTTTTCAAGAAAAGGGTTTATAATGGGTTTTCATGTTTTCACTGGACTAACACTTTTTCTTTCTTTATGTCCCTTACTGAGATTTTTGTGGTCATCCCAAGTTTTTAAATGTTCTTCATAGAGTATAACAATGTGTAATACAAATAAGGAAGTAAAGTTAAATGTTATGAATATTTTTCAAAGAAAACATGTTTTATTTTTAAATGTTTTATATTAAAAAAATGGATATTGTTTTACTAGTATCTTTTTTATATGAATTTGGTTCGTTATGTATGTTTTATGTAAAAATATTCTAAAACTATAAACAAAAAAAGATCCTAAATGTGAAAGAATATAAAATTCAAGATTATGTAATGTTTTAAGGTTGGGTCCTTATAGTTGGTATCAAAGGAATGTTTTAGACAACTTTAAGGATTAAGAGTTTTGGTTAAACATATGGTAAGATTATATGTCAATTCTTTTAGTTAAATACTTATTATATAAATTTTTAAGATCAATGAAATTCAATTAAAAATGGAATGTGGAGGATCTCAAACAACATTTTTATCTCTTTATGATGACTTTCTTGCAATAATTATTGCAAAGTCATGTCTGGATGATTCTGAAACTTTTTCCAACATACAAATCTCTTGCAAACAGTTGTATGAGATATCAAAGACCTTTTATATACCTCAACACCATAGTGGATCATGGGTTGTTTTTAATCAAATCACATTTTCTTAATATTCTCATATTTAAAAAAAGGCAAATATTATCGAGGCTTTTTCAGATATTTTACCTTATCACAAGATTTTGAAGTATATTATGATTTTTAAAAAGTTGCTGAATAAGGAGACCCTTGAACAAACTATTTATATTTTCTTTTAAAATATATTCTTTTAGCACATATTTATTGTATTTTAAAAGGACCCTTCACTAAAAGTTTCAAAACAAACTCAGTTTGAAAGTTTTATAAAAATAAAGTCTTATATGATGTTTTGAAATTATATGTCATAAAAGATTAGTTTCCAAAACTATTTCTCTGCGAATACCCATACAACCCAAGTTGTACATGGTGTATTTAGACAAAGTAAGCAAGTGATTTTGAAGAATATATAAATCATTGTTTCAATGCATGGACCTTCTATCCACATGAAAAAATGATGACGGAACTAGGTGGACACCATGATCAAGGTATGATGTTATTTCTTTTGAGAATAGTTTTATTAAATCATATGGAGGTGAAATAAAAAAAAATTCATATATATAATACGTCATGAATTAATATGTTGACACCATTATGATTTGGGATGAAATTTATAGGTATAAGACAAGCTTTGAGGTTAAAACATTTTATGGTTATTTTTGAGTTTTATAAAAAAGGAAAACCCGCAAGATGGGTGACAACCTATCACATCCGGTAAAGCCGTGGGGATCGAACCCACAATCAAAGGGTGAAAAGGGTGCATCACCTACCACTGGCCTACGTGAAGTCCCTAGTTAGTATGAATTTTTCTTTTTTTAGTTAAGAGAGTTGATGGAATAATAATAAGTTGATTTTTGGAACTTATGTTTTATCAAATAGATATCCTTGGTATTGAAAAATGATTTAGGGATTAAGGGATAAATCTTATTTTGGAAGATGTTCACTATTTGGGGAACTTTATATGATTAAGTTAAATAGAATAATATGATATTTTATTTGAGGATTAATGGTTGAATTTTATTTTCAAAGAATCTATATTTTTATGTTGGACTTATAGTGATTCAGGTTATTTATGGAAATGATTAACCTATATTAGAGAATATGTGATTTTAGAAATAAAATTTTTAGTATGATACATTAATATCGATTGATGTTATTTGGAGATAAATGTTAAAATTTATGTTGAAAGACTATGTGATCAAATTCATCTGAGTTTTGGGCTTCAAACTTGGTTTGGATTATTTTGAGGGATTTTAAGGATAATTATTTGTTGAATGGCCTATGTTGAACTTTGGGTATTATAGTTGAATTTTGGAGATTAAAAGTAGTTTTTCTTTATCCAATGGTTTATTATTTTTGGAGAATTATTTTATCTTATCCTAACCATATTGTTTTTCGTTAATGTTTCAAGATAGGAGAAATATATAGTTAATATTTTTCTGATTATGTGATTCTCTATAAGTTGATTCTAGTGCTTTAGGCATAAAATAATTCATATTGAATGATCATCATTGAAGAAAAAATGATTTTGTGGTGGAATTTTATTAAAGGATGAATCTCTAATTTTCACGTAAGTATATTTCTTTATGTTCTTAATATAGGTAGTAAAATAATTCCTCAACCCTATGAAAAGGATCTTAAAACAAAAACATTTTCTGTTTACTTTTCCTACTACAAAATGAAATACCGTTTAACCCATCACAAATTTGTGGTTTTATGATTGTTAACTTTCTCCTAACTATATTTTCTATCACTCTCCATTGGAACATGATGATTAGTTTTCTCTTCCATATCCATGTTTTCTTATATAGAACTCTAGTATTTGTTATCTCAGGTGACCTTCGTACAATCCTTTATTTCTTTTAAAATGGAAGTTTTATTAATCCTTTTTCTGATGTGAGATTTCAATAAAGGTATTTTGAAAATTCATACCTTAGTTACCGACCCTGAATTCAAATTACGAGGACACAATTTCAAAAATAGGGGAAGAATATAACATCTCGAGTATTTAAAAGGAAACAAAATGTTTGATAGTGTACATGATACACCACATCGAGCTTAAACGAAAAACTAAATATTATTATTTAATATGGTAGTTATTTCCTAACTGTTATAATATAGGGAATGAATAGTGTTAACTGAATTATGAAAATATGGTTTACACATGTTTATATAATGATTCATTGGTTACCAAATTAAATTGAAATAAAACTAAAAACCAATTGAATATAAATGATGTATTTTTATGAAAAACAATTTAAATTTGAATAATCATGTTTATAAAATAATCAAATAAATCTTTTTGGATTGTATTAATTCAATATTAATTCAATATAATGTTTAAAATTTATATTATGTGCTTTCTAGATATTATACAATTTTACAGATAAAATGAGTGTTTCTAAAAATACTATTTTACTACCTTTTTATGGTGAAACCATTTTAAACTTATTCTTTGAAAGTGGGATATAAAAATTTACTTTGGGTGAATTTTTGGTATTTTTCTGATAAATTTCATATTTTAATGAATAATGAAAAATATTGCATTTTAATTCAAAACTAATTTTTTATCTAATTTATTTATATATTTAGATCATTATTTTAAATGGTTTTAAAATATAGTTAGATTAATTTTTATCATTTAATCCAATTAAGATCATTGTAATCAATTTCACATTGAAATTGGATATAAAAACTTTGTGAACTTTTGAATGTTTTTACTTCAAAAACCTGTTTTCTCAATCCGTCAATGGGATTAATTTCTAAAGTAATTTTAGTCATTTAAGTGAACTAAATTTTCAAAAATGAATATACATGGTTGTAATTAGTATGAAAAATGTGATCTAATAGGATCAAAATAATTTTTTCTGAATAATAACTTCAGTATTTTATTTACCATGGTTAAAAGTAAATTGAGTAATTAAAGGTAAAAATAATATTTTAATAATATAAAATTATCCAAATACTTGTCATAATTTCATTTTATGAGTATTTTTTGACCAAAGGCATCCATGGGTCGATTTTAGGACAACTTTGAGCCACTTGGATGATTTTAATTCATTTATAGTATTTTATTCAAAGAAAATCTAATTTAACAAATTAAAGAAGTTTCCTTATCATAGATATGATTAAATATACACATTGAACGAATATAAGTGATTATTTTGAACCTAATTATTTTATTTTCATGATGGTAATTTATTTTTAATTTTTATATATGAAATAATTAACATTAATGCACGTACAATGCTAATGCAGTTCTTGTGAAAGCGTAAAATAAATAATTAAAATGTTTTTATTAAAATTATAAGAATTATTAAATGACAAAAATATTGGATAAAACTTTTTATATAAGAAAATAATGACCATTATCATGTTTTTATTCAAATTAGGGAAATTTTGGACCCACAATGACCACATTAGTCCCTTTATATTATTTTATTAAAAATAAAGACAACTAGTTCACACTATAATTTTCAATTTGTATAATATTTTTATATGAGGTTTTCTAGAAGTATTTTTCAATCATGAATAATATTTTTAAATCTAATAAAATTATATTTTTCATGAAATTTTATTTTTAATTTTTAGGCCATAAATAATTACCTTAATGGCTTGAACAATTATGATGCAGTAATTATTTGATTAATAAATAAATCAATTAAATGATACTAAAAATAATAAAATAAATATATTTTGATATTTTTATACTAATTAAATAATTATATAGATTAATATGATAATTATAAGATATAATAAAAAAATGATATTTGAATTTGAAACATTGTTTTGATGTTTTTAAAGTCAAAAGTTATGAATAGTGTTTAATATGAAAAAATCATTTCTCATGAATATAATAATTAATTAAAATATTTGAAAATCACAAAATTATTTAAAAAGATCAAAAATGAAAGGATTTAATCTAAAATTTTATATACTATTCTTTTTACCCTTTTGTAAGTCTTAAACCCTATAGTAAATTTATTATACTTTAATAATTTTTGTAATTCTTATGTTACCCCTCCCCTCAATTATAAAGGGAGGATCCCTCCTTCAAACATTTTCATGAACTAAAGCCATATTTTTCAGCTAAAATATACCAAATTACCTCCTCCTCATCCCTTGTCACATTATTTATCTCATTTCTCACAAAAAGACCACTTCCAAGAGCCTTAAAGAGGTTCTCAAGGAGGAATTTTCGACAAGTAAGGTTCTTTTTTCTTCTCCTTTTAATTCCTTTTCACATATAAATTATCTCCACCTCTCATAAAATGTTTCATGACAACTCCAGTATCAAATATGTACTGTATTTTGGTTGAGTTTATGGTATATGCATCATAAAATCTCTCATCTTCTCCTTTAATTCATAAATAATGAAATCATCGTCTGTGGTGCGTTAATTCACCACCTTCGTGGACGATGATTTTTTGTTTCCCTTGTACCGAAATCATGGAAAGTTTAATTTCACATGTAATTGTTTAAAATTACCAGAATATATATATGTTATCACTTCTAGATTATTATTTTATTTTGAAAAGGAAGACCATAAATAAAATAAACTTGAAAACCATGAAAATAATGCATCCAAAACAATGAAAATAAAAAATATTATTTATAAATGTGTGGAAAATGTTACAAGAATAAAATATAAGGTATTATAAACATGATTTTAGTTTTTTAATATATTAATAACACTATTCAAACCATTATACAAGAGGTTTTAACACATTTGAATTAATTATAACCCAAGGTAAAGGGCTTTAATTTTAAAATCCTTTTAAATGTATCTTTTACAAAATTCAAAAAGATTGTTATTTTTTATATGGTGTGAGTGGTTTATACTGATTTCATGATGATATATTTCAATTATTTTTCCTTTATATAGTTTCATATTTATTTTTTAAGAATATTATTTCATTATTATGTGCACAATTTTTATATTTTAAAAGTGATTTGTTTTACAAAAAAAGGTATTTTGAAAATCTGAATGTGTTTTTGTTAAGGGTTTAAAAGAGTTATAAAGTTTTTTATTCATGATATGTTCCTTTTAAATAGTTTATGTTGATTTTATCCCATTATAGCTCAATATATGATTGGTCGAGCCCTATTATAGCTTAATATATGTTTGGTTAAGCCCATTATAGCTCAAGATTTGACTAGTGAGCCCCATTATATCTCTCCAATACATTGGGTACTTCAGAGATAGAATTTGACCAAATGGTTAATCCATGTGTAATGGTGAATGTAAAAGTGATATGGTAAATATTTCCCAAGGAAACTATATGATGTTTCTATGCATGCTTATGAGTTTTCAAGATAAGGGTTTATAATGAGTTTTCATGTTTTCACTAGACTAATAGTTTTTTCTTTCTTTATGTCCCTTACTGAGCTTTTTGTACTCATAACATGTTTTTAAATTTTTTTTATAGGTTATAAGGATGTGTAAGACAAATTAGGAAGTCAAGTTAAAATTTATGAATATTTTTTAAAGAAAAAATGTTTTATTTTTAAATGCTTTATATTATGAAAAAATGGATATTGTTTTTGTAGTATACTTTTTTCATGAGTGTGGTTCGTTATGTAGGTTTTATGTCTTAATATTCTAAAACTATAAATCTGAAGATATCCTCAATGTGAAATAATGTAAAAGTCAATATTATGTAATGTTTTAATGCTGGGTCCTTATAGTATACCCCCTAATGACCAAATCATCATCTCTTCTATACTCCAAGAACATATTCTTCGTTCTTATCAATACATAAGGATATCCTTAACAATAAACCAATGTTTTTCTCCTAGATATTCTTGATATATACCAACCATGCTCAATGAATAGACAACATCAATTCTAGTACATAACATGGCATATATGATTGATCACATCACTGAAGCCTATGGGATCTTACTCATTATCTCTTTCTCCTATTGTGTTTGGGGACACATTTTCTTAGAAAGATGTAAACCATGTGAAACTGGAACCATTACCCTCTTGGATTGTTCCATAATAAATATATTTATTATCTAGTCAATATATGTATTTTGAATTAGTCCAAACATCCTCTTGTATCTATCATGAATGACATTGATACCTAGAATATAGGCTACTTCATCATGGAGAAACACTTGTTTAACCAGTCCTTAATAGACTGTAAGACTGATATATCATTTCCAATTAGTAATATGTCATCAACATATACTAATATGATAACAAATTCATTTCCACTGAACCTCTTGTAAACAAATGGTTCACATTCATTCTTAATGAAACCAAATTATTTTATAGCTTCATCGAATCAAATATTCCATGACCTGGATGCTTGCTTCAATCCATAAATGTATCTCTACAACTTTTAAATATTTTTGGCATCACCTGGAGTTAAAAATACTTTTGGTTGTGATATATAAATCTTTTAGAAGGTTCCCATGAAGTGATTTAGTTTTGACATCCATCCTCCAAATCTCATAATCATGGTAAGCTACTATAACAAGTAGAATTATGATGGATTTAAACATATAAAATGGTTAAAAGGTTTCATCATAGACAATTACTTAATTATATTTAAAACCTTTATCCACTAACCTTTCTTTATAGGTATTTACTTTAGCTTCCATGTTTAGTTTTCTCTTGAATTCCCATTTGCACCCAATGGGATTTACATCAATAGGTGCATCGACCAAAACTCAAACTTAGTTTTAATACATGGAATCTATTTCATAATTCATGGATTATTTCCATATTAAATCTTCTAAGATATCTATTTACTCTCTATAGGAGATTGGTTCATAATTATCAACTAATAACGAGTCACCGTATTCAGTTACTAGAAAACCATATCTCTATGGTTCTCTTACCTCTCTTGTGATCCTACGTAGTACTTGTGTTTCAGGAACTACTTCTTCCACGAGGACCTATAGAACCTATTCCTATACCAACTATTTAGTGTCCTGAGCATCATCTTTATTAAATTATATCTTGATCCCACTATCTTTTTTGAGGATGTGCTACCTCTCAATAAATATGTCTTGTCTAGTGACAATCACTTTCTTGTATGAGGGGTTTAATAGATAGTATCCCTTTGTTTCCTTGGGATACCCTATAAAGATACACTTTGTTCCTCGGGGTACTAATTTTTTACTAATAAGTCCTTAAAAAATTCCTCACAACCACATATACATGTATGAGACAATTTTTTTTTATTTACACTCTATAACTCAAAGGGAATTCCATTTTCCACTTTAGTTGGTACTCGGTTTAATATGTATGTTTCATTTTGTAATTCATACCCCCCAAAGGATAATAGAAGATTTTCATGACTCATTATTGACCTTACCATGTATAAAAAGGTATGGATCCTCTTTTAACTAACACCATTCCACTATGGTGTATAAGGTGAAGTGATTTGAGATAGAATCCCAAACCCCTGTAAGAAGTTGATAAATCTTGGTTAAGATATTCCCCACCTTGATCTGATTGAAGATTCTTTATCTTCTTACCAAGTTGATACTCTACTTAATTCTTGAATTCCTTGAATTTATAAAAGGACTCGAACTTATATCTCATCAAGTATAAATATCCATATCTACTCAAGTCATCAGTAAAATTTATGAGGTAAGAATATCCACCTATTGTTTCTATTGAAAATGGTCCACAGACATCACTGTGTACCAATCCTAGAATCTCTAAAAACCTTTCACCCTATCCACCAAATGATGGTTTGGTAAATTTTCCTTATAAATAAGCATGACATATTTGAAGTGGTTTTAACTCATAATAGTTTAAATAAACAAATTTATAGAGCTTCGTCAAATGCTTCTTGTTCTCATGACCAAGACGATGATGTCATATTTGAGTGTTATATGAGTCATATGAACATGATTTGTTATCAATTTCCAATACTTGGTTTTTTTTTAATTTAATACATAAATGAAATTATTTAAATTTTCCATACCATAACATATGTTTTATTTGAAAAAGAAACAAATTTTATTTCCAAACATGAAAATAAACCCATCCGTACATAGGTGTGATACATAAATTATGTTCCTGGTAGCCATAGGTACATAATAATAATATTTTAAAGCCAAAATAATTTCCATTGTAAATGAAAGGTGTTAGTAACCAATGGCTAGAGCATCCATCATCACACCATTGTCAGCTCATAGATCCACCTATCCTTTAACAATCTTTCAGAATCTACTTGGTTCCTATATTTGGATACAGATGTGAGAACTAAAATCTGTATCTAATACCCAATGTGTTGATATTGAAATATTACACTAAATAACAAATGAAACTTTAGCTTCCCCTTACTTCTGTATATAGTTCCTCTTCTATTGTATTGGCTTACCACATGCCAAACATACCGCCTCCTTTTCCTTACCCTGTATCTAGATATTCCCCTTCTTGGAAGGATGATGCTCATGATCGTTAGACTTGTTATGAGTCTTGGGATTCTTTTCCTTATTCTTTATTTTCTTATTCACCATAAGGAATATGGGTTTATCACACCCCATGTCCTTATCCACTTGGATAATCAAATTAATAAGTTCCAAAAGACTCTTCTCATTATTGATCATATTGTAATTAATAATAAAACTGGATAAGATCTTGGACAGTGATTAAAGTATGAGATCTATATGCAACTCCTATGAGAATTTAATCCTTAAGATTTATAAGTATTAAATGTAGCCAATAATATTGAATAAATGTGGAATATCTGGCATAGAATCTACAAGAATGGTTGTAAAAGAAGAATTATAGATCTTTTATCTCTATTGTTTTTCCTTCTCTTGATAGAGATCCCAAAGGTGTGACATCACACAATATGTCTCCATGTCCTCATGTTGCTTCAAAATCTCATTGGACATGGGTGATAGCCTAAAACATTGAACTTATATGGAATTATTAAAATGTTTATCATAGAGATATAACTCTTCATAACTTTCCTCATTACCAGGTGCATCAGGAATAAGTTCTTCCAACATAAACAATTCCCTTTCATGGTAAAGGATAACATGTAAGTGCCTTTTTCACTCTTAGAGATTTTTTCCAGTGAGAATGTTATCCTTCTCAAGTATGGATTATAGTGATATGTTTGAAGTCATTTTAATGTTGTTTCTACAAAATAATATGAGAATAATTTTAGTACTTTATTTGATAAAATTTAGACAAATAAATATTGTATTTATTAATCTCCCACTATTTTATCAAAACCCAATAGCCCTCACCATTGGATTTAGAATATCATATTGTATGGACATTCTAGTGGTAAGGATACAAATTCCTCTTATCATTACCCCAACTTTGGTTGATCAAGTAACTTGAATGGTTTTAGGTAGGTATTCCAAATTCCAACAACATGAACTCATAGTTCATTGATCTGTTGAGTGGATTCCCCAATCTTGAAATCCTTAAATTGGATTTCCTCAACCCTTTCCTCTCAGTTACACTAAGTCATACTTTGAAAGTAAACTATTTATGTGATCTAAGTTATGTCAACCCAAAACATCAATTTAGAATTCCCCAATAATTGAAAGCACCCCAACTTTGGCTGGTCAAGCACTTTGAACTATGGTTCAATTTTAATTGAAGTAGTGGAAGTCTATACCAACTTAATATATACAATTGATGGATTTTATCCTTTTATGCATAAATTTACAATTATTATCTTTATTACATGATTTTTAATATTAAGTGGATTTAATTAAGTGATTAACAATGTCTTAGATAATATTTAAGCATATTCCAATTTATTTCAGTTCTATCTTGCATGCTTGTTAATTTCATTAATTCATGTAATCACGAAAAAACATCCATAATGAAATAAACATGAAACGTGAAAAAAATAAAATAATAAAGTAGTATGATCATTATATTTTACTAATGGTTAGTTTATCTAGTGGTTTATAAACTAACCATTAACCTAGGAGAAAAAACACTTTGAACTAATTAAGGTTCATGCTACACCTTTCCACTTGTCCACCTATGTATTTCTCTTGGATTGGTTTTACATCATCTCCAAAATTGAACCACCTCCAGTATCTTGGGAGCTCTATCCATTATATATGATTTTAATCACACACATGTGATGGAAACAAGGATTTACATAAAAGAAACCATGGGCATACATACCCTTACATAATAAGAGGAGAGAAGGCACACATGCCAATAATTTAATTTAAAAATAAAATAAATTAAACCAATCACATTTAAAGGTATAGCCTTTGTTCATGATCATCCAAAGTCATGAAATGAATTATGAATTTAATAAAACTAGAATTCAATTCTTAATCATTATTATTTAAGATAAATCAAACTCAAATCAATTAATTATCTTCTTTAATTAATCAATTATTTTATCTTAATCCGCATCTGAATTTCCTTGAAATTATCATCCATTATAATTTTAAAAAAATTAAATAAATTTATTTAAAATTAACTGTGTAAATAAATGTACCATAGAGGAAACATGGCGAATACTCATCTAAATATACCCAATATGTATTATACTCGTATACTGTTTACTCTTGTGACATATGGAATACACAACTTATCACGTACTTTTATGACATGTACTATCAACTTAATGATTACATGAATTACTTGATTTTTTGGTCACATGTTATGATTCAATGCACATAGAGTAAAAACTATAATATGAATCATAAATGATATCTAGATCTAAATATTACAAAAATATTAATTAAACACACACACACACACATATTAAAACCTATCACATGGTCTATCCTATAAACTTAATGACCACACACAAGAACATGTTTACAAGGTTTACATAGTATAATAAATAAATTTTTATTTTCTGTAATTTGGTATAAGTACACAGTTTGTACAAGCGAGCTACATGGTATGTACATCTCTCACCATCTATCTGAGACACATTCCTAGGGACTCTACGTGTGAACCGCACCTTAGAAATTTGTTGTACACGGTGTGTCTAAGATACTACATGGTGTGTCATCTATGAGTTACAAAATCATCAGTTAGGTAATCCGTGTATGGTAATACATGTCCCATATGTGACTCAAAGGGACTTCACACCATGTACGTGGGCTACATGGTGTGTACTCTGGTTGATCGTGCACTGGGATGGCCTGATCAACACCTGGTGTAAGAAATAAATCCACCAAGAGTCATCAATTCACATGGTTTGAATTAATTTTTAAATTAATTCCTAAATCATTGAACATAAGTACATGGTGTGTAACTCCAGTCACACGACATGTACTCCTTTATTATTAGACCAGAATCCTAGGCACCTACAGATGAGATATTTGATTTTATTTCATTCATAAAATTAATCATTTTGATTAGATCTATGATAAATGAAGTAGGAAAAATCAGATCTCACAATTTTTATTAAAAGAATGATTAAAAATGAATTTAAAATTAAATGAAAAAGGAGTAAATCATCAATTATCTTTAAATAAATATAAATAGTTATGTGATCACTCTGATACCACTTGTAGGTTCTGGGTGCAACATAAGTATGTGATGGGTTCTGACCAACTTTTCTTTTTTGTCATGATCTATGATAAATTTGAGATTCACACATTGATAAACATCATAATCTATGAAATTGAATCAAAGAATATATACAAGAGATAGAATTACAGAATTATAGAGGATCATCATATATTATTTATAATCAATTTAATTAATTAAAGAATTACTTTGTTGTAATTCTTTCTCCGTTGATGGATATGAAAACATATCTATGTTTTATAGTAGTTGTGTTGTAGGATTCAAGAGCAGATTCCCGCTAGTAGTGATCCACATGTGTTTCAAAAATCTATGAATGTTGCTGTAGGAATATCTGGGTGGTAGCATGACAAATCATATTGCTTGTGTCATTCACATTTGATCACCCTGAGAACCACTTCCAAATCATTCTTCTTGATCTCTCTTTACTTGAGAGTGAGAGGTGGAGGAAGATCGCTCTCTGTTCTTTGGAGCTTTCTTGGAGAAGGGATCTCTCTAGGGCTTGATAGGTTTCTCTAAATCCATTGTGCACAACCAAAAAAATGAATTGGATCTCAGAGAAAATAATATAATTAGGTTTATACACTACTAGGGTTAAAATAAAATAATTGCACAAGTTCCCTTTATTATTTATTTAACCCCTGCAAAACCCCATGTTAAATAATAATAATAATAATATTATTTATCGAAACGTGCTTAACTTGCGAATTAAATTGAATATTATTTAATAAAATAATATTCAATATTTATTATTTCTTACCGGACCATTAAACTCGGTCCTCCATTCATCCACAATATTTATCAGTCCTTGAATAATGACTATTTATTTATTAAATAAATATCACATCATTATTCTACAATAAATAAATAAATATTATATTCACTTAAATAGCAAATAAATATTTATTAAATATTCTGCATGCATTATATTCTCTCGAATAATTGGTGATTAAATACATGAGATCAATTAAACATGAATAATTATTAAACCATGTGTGTTAATAATCTTTATTCAACTTGTTAAATAATAAATAATAGCATATTATTTTACTAAGATTCTGGATATACTAGTGTGTGACCCTCTAGGCCTCTTTCTAAGTAAAATTAGGT
The DNA here is from genome assembly GCA_963277665.1 of Viscum album. Taxonomy (NCBI): domain Eukaryota; kingdom Viridiplantae; phylum Streptophyta; class Magnoliopsida; order Santalales; family Viscaceae; genus Viscum; species Viscum album. The sequence continues at coordinate 1,559,088,969 of OY728125.1, forward strand.
AAAATATCCTAAAGTCCAAGTTCAACATCTAGAAACATGCCAAGATACCCATAGAGAAAAATTTAATACTATAATGACATAATACCTCATACAGATTCTTAGTGTGTAATATAATCCCTTTAACATGATATATCTAATCAATCAGGTTGCATACTGATGCCATCAACCTATGTGCTCGATGTCTCTTTCTTTGACTTCTCAGAAAACAAACTTGCATATAGAACACCATATCCATGGATTTATTTAGGCTATATCATTTCTATCAAAAAGATTGAGATATCAACTTCTTTTAAAGAATAGAAGGGAAAAATCCTTTCTCACATTATTCATTAATGCAATATTACTCATGATGCACCCAACATATCCTACCTCACTGCAAACATATGTTATCATGGTTTTTGTCAATACATCAAAGTAAGTGAATCATAATACTCATTAATAATAATGTTAAAGTCTAGGGATCAATAAACACATATGTATATAGGAACATCCAAGGATGCATATAAATTTTGATTTCCTACTGGTGGGTCTTGTTCTCATAATATCCTACACTAGATATTACTAAGGGAATAAACCATGAGAAAGTGCCTCAAAGTATTATGAGTCTCCACCCCTAGTATCCTGTATCAATTGTGTCCCCCAAATGATATCATTTGGCTATAGAACATATATTTAAGAATATTTTTTGTAGCACTTCTGCGTTCTCATCATAGTAGGGAACAACTATGATCATTTATCATGAAAACTACTCTTAGGACATCATCATATACTATTTTATGCATAAGAAAAATCATGATATGATAAGTAGTTTATTAATATTCAACACTATGAATATAGGTCATTATAAAGTACATAGAAGTTGGTTCTAGGGTACCAACTCTAACAGATACATTCAAATGGATGAAGACCTTGGATTTTAGACCATCCAAATAAATCTTTAGCTATTTCAATTATATTAGTTTTATATAGTAAGAATTTATACATATCAAAGGGGTACCCAATACTAACTCAATTGAGAAATATAATTCTCTCTCTTGAGGCAGACCATGAAAGTTAGTTGGAAATACCTCAGGAAATACTTAACCACTGGAGGAAGTTAACACTCAATATTTCCTCCACAAGATCAATTTAAAATGAACACATCGATTTACCAAGCTATGGTATAGAAGGTCCCACTAGACTAGATCTTAGATCACATTCTTCATGAAACACTAGGGAGTTCCCATCGAGGGTAGTAAAAGATACTTGTTTATGATAACAATTAATCTGAATCTATTAGAAACCATCTAGTCCATCCCAATAATAACATCAAAGAAATCTATATCGTGAACTAAGAAGTCTCAATCTAACTCAACTTTAGATATATAAAAGGTGCATGAGGGGCATCAAAAACCCTGCTCCCTTTTATTTATAAGAGGAAACACTATCTCCATAACATAGGTCATGATTTCCATAGGGAGATATAAATGATTCACAAAGAAGGTTGAAATAAAAGAGTGATAGGTACCAGTATCAAACAAAGATTTCACTATTGAGAAAGTAATGAAATTAGTATCTCTCATAGTCATAGGGCCCACCTTAATCCCCACTAGAAGATGAGTCATTACTTCCCCCATAAACTTGTGACTAAAAACCTACTGCTAGGGAAGCATCTAACTGCACCATTAAACCACTTGGTGATAAAGTTTCTGAACCAATACACTTGGAAGATAAATCTTGAAAAAAACAATGTAGATGACCCATACGTTCATAATAGAGGAAAAATTTTAGTGTTTATGAGAAAAAAAATTTTATATGCCCTATCTTGCCACATTGGTAGCAGGTTAGAGGGCCTATAATAACCATTGCAAAGGGAATATAATGATTTCTCTACTAGGATCTACTACCAATTCCTCTAAAAACCTTGTTCTGCTTCCTCTTTGTCACAAACTGAATCGGGTCTCCATCAACTTGGCGCCCGACCTGGCCCGCGGTAAGGCCCGAAGGGCGTTCCCGATCCCCATGGGGTAGCACAAGTGCCCATGTATAAATTTAGAATTTTTGGGAACGATTTACCCATACAACATCCAGAAACAAACCATAAGTAAACTGAATTCCGAAATCAAAATTACAACCACAAGTTTTAAAAACAACATAAATGAGTCTCAACAAAAGATAAACAACAACTCAACCATGACTAACTCCCAAAATAAGGTGACCAAAAACCAAAATAGAAACTGTCACCTGATGGAAGAATGTCACTGTCAGGCCTCTACCACCAGCGCTAAACTAGATGAGTCAACTAACAACTTAGACCACCATGCTCAAAACCTTGGAATTTCCCTACATCAAACATAATCATATCTACTTACAACCAAGGGTGTAAGTAGGGTGTGAGAAATCGCTCAATAGGTTGGCACCAGGAAAAAGATTCCGCATAAAAAGGGTTAGATGACCAAAGCAGTTTGCAGGTTCAAATTTTAGAGAAAATAAATAAATGAACTAACATTTTGATGGAAATAGTTTTAAATAAAGGATGACAGTTTTAAAATAGAAAAAAGGGTTTTTTGGTACTGAAAGAAAATGAAACATTATTACCTTTTGAAACCATATAATTTACAAAAAACAACCAGTGATGAGTATATAATCGCACAGGAGAAACAAAAAGTGGGAGAGGCCCTAAAGTACTAAATTCATGTGGGACCCTAGAACCTCATGTCTCGGTGAACCATATCATACATTCCCATGCACGAGCCACTGGAAGGGAAACACCTCCTACCATAGTGGTCTCCAGTCATCATCAAATGTTTAGTTAGTGTTTTAAGCATCAATCCCGCTAAGTGAAACTAGGACGAGGCCACTCCCGTATCACTAGCACGCTAGTCTAGTCCTCCCACCTAGTACCCAGGCTTCCCCTTTTATGCTCAATATTCAAAGTTCACCCTACTCATCGAGGTCAAGACACAACACACAATATAAAACCTCACAACATGCAAGAACTATGGAATTTCGAGAACCAAACTAAAGTTTACCAAACATTTGACAAATTGGTTTAGGAATTTTAAGAAAATAAAACAACACAATCAACAGTGAAAAACCCACTCGGACGCACACTAAGACTGTAACAAGGATCAAATTTCAACTGCTGCATTTGTTTAAAAACCAAGACACAACACGGTATAAACCCAGAAATCTAAACAAGCCACTAATAAAAGTAAAACATCATGCTCTACTAGTCAAACTGACAACTCACAACAACATTTAAATAAAATACATTTTAAATTAATCAAACCAGCAGACTAAATGATCAAATTCCCTAAGCATGCGAAACCACCTACCTCAAATAGGTACGATAAGCGATATGGCGCAAAACTCCCGTTGTGCAATGGTCGCACCATATGAAGCCGTCAAAAAGGTCCTAAAAAAGTGGACCAAATAACCTCAATGCCAACCCAGTGAAACATCAACGATCCATAAAAAAAAATAAACATCAGAAATTAAATAATTCAGTTAACCGTTAAACAGGTTCAATAATAATTAAATAAATTAATTAACAATTAAACCAAAACAATTAAATAAGTTGATTAATAAGTATACAACTCCAAAACTAAATAAATAAATTAATTAACAATTTTACAATTTCAATTAAATAAGATGATTAAAAATTTTAATAACAATCAATTAAATTAATTAACAATTTACCAAATTAAATAAATTAATTATCAATTTAACCAATTCAAACAAATAAAATAATTAACAAATTTAATAACAATTAATTAATTAATTACCACTTAAACAATTGCATTAATAATTAAATAACCCAAATATCAATTAAACCAATTAAAATAATTAAATAAAATTAAAACAAACCCTTGTGGAATGTCGGGAAAGTGAAGAGGGGGTGGCACGGCGGTCCGACAACACGAGAGGGGTGCATGAGGCAGTCCGGAAGCGTGAGCAGGGTGCAGGAGGTGGTCCGGCAGTGTGAGCAGGGTGCGGGAGGTGATCCGGCAGCGTGAGCAGGGTGCGGAGGCCACTGTCCAGTGAGAGGAAGGAGGGGTGTTGGCTGCTAGTCGGTCCGGCTGTAAGAGGGGAATAGAGGTGAGGTGGGGCGCCGGCCTGCGGAGTTCCTATCCGGCAAAAGGAAATAGGGGCGCCGACGGCCTGTTGGAGGTAGCAGGGAGGGCGGCCGAATGGGGAGGCGCATCCTGGGTGTGCGAGAGGCAGAGGATGGAGAGGGTGAGGGCGCGAGGCAGGTCGGGGTGCGGCGCTGAAGGGAGATGAGGGGAAGGGTGGAGCATGGCGCGGCGAAGAGGGGAGGAGGAAAGGGTGGGGCGTGGCGGAAGAGAAGAGAAAGGAGGGAGGTAAGAAAAAGAAGGAGGAGAAGAATAAGGAGAGGAGGAGGGAGGGGCGGCCGAGTGGGGGAGATAAGAGGAGAAGGGGAGAAGGATAAGAAAAGGGGAGAGGAGGGGAGAAAGTAGGCCGCGTGAGAGAGAATAAAAGGAGGTAGAAGAAAAAAAGAAAGAGAAATGGGGGGGGGGGGTGGTGGCTAGGGTAGGGTTTAGGAGGGGAGAGAAAAAAAAGAAAAGAGATAAAGTAAAAAGAAAAATAATATAAAATAAAAATATAATAGAAAAGAAAGATAAGTAAAATAAAATAAAATAAAATAAAAAGAGAGGAAAGGGGGAAGAAATGAGGGAGAGGAAAATAGTAATAAAACAAACTAAAACAAAATAAAATAACTAAATGAAATAAAATAAGGATAAAAGGCTTTAATAATAATAAAATTAATAATAATAATAATAATAATAAAAATAATAATAATGATGATGATAATAATAATAATAAAACTGAAGTTAATCATCCGGTATTTGAAACGTCCATGCAACGGGCACCGCACGTTAAAATGGCAAAGCCGCACGGCTTCGCCCGTGCCCTGCCTGTGCGCTGAGTGGTGCAAGGCTCACGTGCACACATCGTTGCCACAACGGGCAACCCGTATCGGGTTCAGCCCGTGCTACAACCAAGCAATTTAAATAAACAGGCAATTAATTCACAAAATAAAAATTTACAATTAAAATTGTACCTCAACGAAGTCCGGGCACGACAATTCTCCCCACCATGAAAACTTTCCACCCTGAGAAAGTCAATTCGAAGCCTGATCATAGAATAGAAACAAATGCTTTTTCTCAACCCAAGATTTGTGCTCCCAAGTTTCATGCTCTTCACTTCCGTGTTGCCACAGAATATGAACCAAAGGAATAGACTTTCCACGCAGCACCTTCTCCTGAGAATCCACTATCCGCACTGGTCGGTCAAACACAGATAAGTCAGACTCTATCTCCAGCTCCTCGCAATTCAACACATGCGACAGATCGGGTTGTACTTCTTTAGTTGGGAGACATGAAATATGTCATGAATCGACGTCAACTGCGAGGGAAATGCTAACCTTTATGCCGCCTTGCTAATCCGGTTAAGAATCTCGAAAGGTCCGACATACCTCGGTGTCAGCTTCCCCTACTTCCCCAAACGACGGTGACCCAACCGAAGGTCCACTTCCAGGAACACTCTGTCCCCCACTGAAAACTCAAGATCCTGCCGCCTCTGATTTTCATAAGACTTGTGGCGACTCTGAGCTATCAACAACCGCTGCCTAATCATCTTTACCTTCTCAGACGTCTCCTGAACAGGGCTCGGTCCCAAGAGCGAGGTCTCGCCTACCTCAGCCCAACACAGAGGAGACCGACAAGGCTGAACATAGAGCGCCTCAAAGGTTTCCATTCTTATGGAAGACTGGTAACTGTTATTATAAGAAAACTCGACCAATCCCAAATGGCTATCCCATGAACCTCTGAAATCTAACACACAGGCGTGGATCATGTCTTCAAGAATCTGATTCGCTCGCTCCATTTGGCCATCCGTTTGAGGGTGGTATGCCGTGCTCATCTTAATCTGCGACCCCAAAGCCTTATGAAGGCCTCCCCAAAATCGAGATGTAAAACAGGGGTCCCTATCAGAAAAAACTACTGACAACACACCATTAAGACTGACCACCTCCTGAACTACAAACGGCCCAGCTTCTCTACCTTCGTTGTATCTCTGATCGTGATAAAGTGAGCTGACATGGTCAAGAGGTCAATCACTACCCAGATAGGATTCCTCCCCCGAGGTGTACGAGGCAATCCAATAATGAAGTCCACGGCGACCTCGTCCCACTTCTAGGTAGGAATGGGTAATGGATGGAGTAGGCCAGATGGTCTCTGATGCTTTGATTTCACTTGCTGGAAAGTGTAGCATCTCGATACAAAGTCGGCTATGTCCCGTATCATACTTGGACACTAGGACTGATGGCGAACATCATAATACATCTTGGTGGTTCAAGTATGGACGACCCACTAAGACTGGTGGCTATCCTGCATCACCACCTTCTGCAGAGACAACGACACCACAACACGACCCTTGAAGCACAAGACCCTCTGGGAAGACAAAGACCAATCTGAAGGAGTCTACCCACCATGAAGAAACTGCATAGATCACTGACACAGCTCATCACTGGGATGATCCCGCTGAATCAACTCCATAAGACCAGGAGTCAACTGAATGCTAGCCAAGAAAGTACCTCTACTGTGCTCCCTGCTCTCCAAGTGTATCTGGGCGAAGAGCCCCATCAAAGTCCACTCATCGCTGGACTTCCTCAATGCCTACACTGGTACTTTTCTACTCAAAGCATCAGATACCACATTACCCTTGCCAGGGGTATAGACAATATCAAAATCCAAACCCTGCATGTACTCGACCCAACGGTGATGCCTCAAATTGAGATCCTTCTGAGAGAAAATGTAGGCCAGGCTCTTATGGTCAGAATAGACCACAAACTTCTCCCCAAAGAGATAGTGACACCACGTCTTCAAAGCATGCATCACAGCTGCCAACTCTAAGTCGTGAGTCGGATAATTCTTCTCATGCGGCCAGAGCTGGCGAGAACCATAAGCCACAACATGGTCATCCTGCATGAGCACACATCCAAGGCCCGTACCTGAAGCATCACAGTAAACCACATAGCCCTTTCCCGACTTTGGTAAGGTTAGCACATGTGTGGTGGTCAATCGCTGCTTCAACTCCTAGAAGGATGCTTGACACTGAGGGATCCACTCAAACTTCACCCCTTTCCAGGTGAGTGACGTCATGGGGGAGGCAAGCCGTGAGAAGTCCCAGACAATGCGCCTGTAATAACCAGCCAAGCCCAGAAAACTCCTGATCTCAAACACATTTCTCGGCTGCTCCCATGACATAACTGCCCTGATCTTCTAAGGATCCACTGAAACCCCTTGTTCTGAGACGACATGCCCGAGAAACTTCACTTCCCTGATCCAAAATGTGCATTTCGAGAGTTTGGCATACAGGCGATGGCCTCACAAAGTGTCCAAAACAACGTGCAGGTGATGCTCATGCTCCTCCTCAGATCAAGAATAAACCAGGATGTCATCCATGAATACCATGACAAATGAGTCGAGATATTGGTGGAACACCCTATTCATGAGCACCATGAAAACTGCAGGGGCATTCGTTAATCCGAAAGGCACGACCAAGTACTCGAAGTGACCGTACCTGCTTCGGAAAGCCATCTTAGGGATATCTGCTTCTCTCACCCTGAGCTAGTGGTATCCCGAACACAAATCGATTTTGGAAAACCACTTTTCCCCCTTCAGTTGGTCAAACAAATCATCAATCCGAGGCAAAGGATATTTATTTTTGATGGTCACCTTATTCAATTTCCGGTAATCAATGCACAACCGGAGGGTTCCATCGACCTTATTCGCGAAAAGAACTGGGGCGGCCCAAGGAGAGATGCTCGGGTGAATGAATCCTTTGGATTCCAAACCATCTAGATGTATCTTTAATTCCATTAATTTGGTGGGGGCCATGCGATATGAGGGAAGGGATATAGGCTGTGTTCCCAGCGCCAACTCAATCGAGAACTCCACGTCCCGCTCTGGGGGTAAGCTAGAAAAATCATATGGGAAGACCTCTGGGAACTCATCCACTACACGAGGTAACCCACCCTGTGGAACACCACCACCATCCTCCAGTGCGAGTGAAGATAATTGATAAGCAATATTTATCAACTCAGGGAGTGGAGGTCCCGCACGCCCCGACCAAGGATCCCATTCTCCGTGAAACATCTAAGGAGCCCCATCTGGTACCGTAAAACTAACTCGGCACCGATAGCAATCAATGTGTGCCTGAAATCACACCATCCAGTCCATACCTAGGATCACATCAAATAGGTCCATGTCAAGGACCAAAACATCCCATTCCATCTCGACTCTTGACACAGAGAGTGTGCATGATGGGCACCTAAGGCCTTACTCCCTCTTTTTCCCCAATGGTGTTTCCAACTCCATAACAAATGATAATAGCTCGGTTGGTAGGTTCAGTAGATTCACAAGGTGAGAAGATATAAAAGAAACTGAAGCACCAATATCAAATAAAACTACAGCTATAGAAGATGAAACCAGAATGGCACCTCGAACAGTCGAAGGCCCTACATCAGATCCCGCTGGTGCATGATCCACAACATGCAATTTCCTGGTCCTTTCCTGAGAACGACCGCTCACCTACGGCTCCACCCTAATCTGGCTCTGCCCAGAAGATGATCTGGTCTTTCCACCACGACCACTAAATCGATATCTCGGTGTCCTGGTTGGCTCTGACTGCACTGATACACCCCTAGAAGCTACAGATCGAGTCCCACTCTAGTAAGGGCGTACAGTCCCACAGAAATGCTGTAGGTTCCCCATGACTGCACACCCATAGCAAGGTCTGGGAGGATGTGGACACGCAGGTCAGATATGCCCTGCCTTTCTGTACTGATGGTAGACAATGGGCCTCACATCAGAAGCCTCAAATGATGTTTTCCTGGAGGGATGGCCTGAGCCACCATCACTCTTCTTCCACTGCTCAACACGCTTCCTCTTATTTTTTGAGGAACTGCCACTGCCAAAGCCAGACACTGATCCAGAAAACCCCGACTTTCCTCTCTGGTCAATCTCGGCCATGCAAGCACGATCGACCACCTTGGCATAAGTCTTCATCTTGAATAAGAAAACCTGAGAGTGGATTTCTAGTCGAAGGCCCTTATCAAACTTCCGAGATTTTAAGAACTCACTCGAAACTATCTCAGGTGCATACTGCACCAGCTCAGCAAAGTATTTTGCATATTCCATCACTGTATGATTCCCTTGTGAGAGATCCATGAAATCCTGAGATATAACATAGGATAGGATCTCTGGACAAAACTGATCATTGAATATATCCTTGAAATATTTCCAACTCATGTGCTCATGTTTCCTAGCCTGGACCACTAATTCCCACCATTTTCGACTAGAACCCTCTAGCTGGAATGAGGCACAGTTCAACCTGACTTCCTCGGGCATGTCAAGGAATTCGAACATGCGTTCTATATTTTCAAGTCATTCCTCTGCCTCCTGAGGTTCTGAACTACCTCAGAATGAAGGATGTTTGTTCCTCAGAAACTTCTGAGCTCTATCCTTCTTGGATCCAGATTCTTCCCCTCTAGCTGGAATAGGAGCGAGGGCAGGAGTCGCCCCTTTTCCCAAAGCCTGAATAGCTCAGACCATAACCTCTACCAATCTCTGATCAAGCGGCGCGGGAGAACTCTCTCCGGCTTCCTCCCGTGGGTGCATGGGAGCTCTCCGGGGAGGCATCTTGCTGCAAAGGGCAACAGTCACAAAGGAATACCATCAATATCACATATATCAAAAGGAACCAAAAATTTCAGCAAGATAAATAATCATCAATAAACCAAACATGAAAAAACAACTTCATGTCAAAACATTACTTTCGTGCTTGGTGTCCACGTACAGTCTGCAGCCTGTACATCCCACCTAGAAAAGAATTCAAACAAGAACCCTGACATCCCATGGCGAATCAGTATCTGTCACGAGGCGTGCTGGACAGGCACCCTACTCGCAACATGAATTCTGAGCCCCGACAGTCCCAACTTCTGTATAACCCAACTCATCCCAAAAAAACATAAACCAAGAGCTCAACCTGCTCTGATACAATTTTGTCACGAACTGAATCGGTTCACCATCAACTTGGTGCCCGACCCGGCCTGCGGCAAGGCCCGAAGGGCGTTCCCGATCCCCACAGGTTGGTACAAGTGCCCGGGTATAAATTTAGAATTTTTGGGAACAATTTACCCGTACAAAATCTAGAAACAAACCATAAATAAACTGAATTCCTAAATCTACATTACAACCACAAGTTTTAAAAACAGCATAAATGAGTCTCAACAAAAGAGAAAATACAACTCAACCACGAATAACTCCCAAAAGAAGGTGACAAAAAACCAAAACAAAAACTGTCACCTGATAGAAGAATGTCACTGTCAAGCCTCTGCCACCATCACCAAACCATATGAGTCAACTAACAACTCGGACCACCGTGCTCAAAACCTTGTACTTTCCCTGCATCAGACATAATCATATCTACTTATACCCAAGGGTGTAAGTAGGGTGTGAGCAATCTCTCAATAGTTTGGCACCAGGAAAAAGATTCCGCATAAAAAGGGTTAGATGACCAAAGCAGTTTGCAGGTTCAAATTTTAGAGAAAATAAATAAATGCACTAACATTTTGATGGAAACAGTTTTAAAGAAAGGAAGACAGTTTTAAAATAGGAAAAAAGGAGTTTTTGGTACTGAAAGAAAATGAAACATTCTTACCTTTTGAAACCACAAAAGTCACCAAAACCAACCAGTGATGAGTATATAATTGCATAGGAGCAACAAAAAAGTGGGAGAGGCCCTAAAGTACTAAAGTCGTGTGGGACCCTAGAAACTCACGTCTCGGTGAACCATATCATACATTCCCGTGCACGAGCCACTGGAAGGGAAACACCTCATACCATAGTGGTCTCTAGTCATCATCAAATGTTTAGTTAGTGTTGTAAGCGTCAATCCCGCTAAGTGAAACTGGGCCGAGGCCACTCCCGTATCACTAGCACGCTAGTCTAGTCCGCCCACCTAGTACCCAGGCTTCCCCTTTTGTGCTCAATATTCAAAGTTCACCCTACTCATCGAGGTCAAGACACAACACACAACATAGAACCTCACAACATTCAAGAACTATGGAATTTCGAGAACCAAACTAAATTTTAACAAACATTTGGAAAATTGGTTTAGGAATTTTAAGAAAATAAAACAACACAATCAACAGTGCAAAACCCACTCAGACGCACACTAAGACTGTAACAAGGATCAAATTTCAACTGCTGCATTTGTTCAAAAACCAAGGCACAACACGGTATAAACCCGAAAATCTAAACGATCCACTAATAAAATTAAAACATCACGCTCTACCAGTCAAACCGACAACTCATATCAGCATTTAAATAAAAGACATATTAAATTAATAAAACCAGTAGACTAAATGATCAAATTCCCTAAGAATGCAAAACCACCTACCTCAAATAGGTACGAGAAGTGACACGGCGCAAAACTCCCGTTGTGCAATGGTCGCACCATATGAAGATGCCAAAAAGGTCCTAAAACAGTGGACCAAATAACCTCAATGGCAACCCAGTGAAACATCAGCGGTCCATAAAAAAAATAAACATCAGTAATTAAATAATTCAGTTAACCGTTAAACAAGTTCAATAATAATTAAATAAATTAATTAACAATTAAACCTAAACAATTAAATAAGTTGATTAATAAGTATACAACTCCAAAACTAACTAAATAAATTAATTAACAATTTAATAATTTCAATTAAATAAGATGATTAACAAATTTAATAATAATCAATTAAATTAATTAACAATTTACCAAATTAAATAAATTAATTATCAATTTAACCAATTCAAACAAATAAAATAATTAACAAATTTAATAACAATAAATTAATTAATTAACACTTAAACAATTTCATTAATAATTAAATAACCCAAATATCAATTAAACCAATTAAAATAATTAAAACAAACCCTTTTGGAATGTTAGGAAAGTAAAGAGGGGGTGGCACGACAGTCCGGAAGCATGAGCGGGGTGCGGGAGGCGGTCTGACAGCGTGATCCGGGTGCGGGAGGTGGTCCGATAGCGTGAGCAGGGTGCAGGAGGTGGTCCTGCAGCATGAGTAGGGTGCGGAGGCCGCTGTCCGATGAGAGGAAGGAGGGGCACCAGCTGCTGGTCGGTCCGTCTTGAAGAGGGGAAGAGAGGTGAGGTGGGGCGTCGGCCTACGGAGTTTCTGTCCGGCAAAAGGAAACAGGGGCACTGGCGGCCTGTTGGAGGTAGCAGGGAGGGCGGCCGAACAGGGAGGCACGACCTGGGTGTGCGGGAGGCAGTGGGTGGAGAGGGTGAGGGCGCGAGGCAGTTCAGGGCATGGTGCTGAAGGGAGATGAGGGGACGGGTGGAGCGCAGCGTGGCGGAGAGGGGAGGAGGAAAGGGTGGGGTGCGGTGGAAGAGAAGAGAAAGGAGAGAGGGAAGGAAAAGGAGGAGAAGAAGGAGAAGAGGAGGGAGGGGCGGCCGAGCGGGAGAGAGAAGATGAGAAGGGGAGAAGGAGAAGAAAAGGGGAGAGGAGGGGAGAAAGGAGTCCGCGGGAGAGAGAAGAAAGGGAGGAAGAAAAAAAAAGAGAAATAGTGGGGGGGTGGCAGCTAGGGTAGGGTTTAGGAGGGGGAGAGAAAAAAAAGAAAAGAGATAAAATAAAAAGAAAAAGAAGATAAAAATAAAAATAGAATAGAAAAGAAAGAAAAGCAAAATAAAATAAAATAAAATAAAAAGAGGGGAAAGGGGGAAGAAATGAGGGAGAGGAAAATAGTAATAAAAAAAACTAAAATAAAATAAAATAACTAAATGAAATGAAATAAGGATAAAAGGCTTTAATAATAATAAAATTAATAATAATGATAATAATAATAACAAAAACAACAACAACAACAACAATAATAATAATAATAATAATTATGATGATGATAATAATAATAATAAAATTGAAGTTAATCATCCGGTATTTGAAACGTCCGCGCAACAGGCACCGCACGTTAAAATGGAAAAGCTGCACGGCTTCGCCCGTGCCCTGCCCGTGCGCCGAGCGGTGCAAGGCTCACGCGCACACATCGTTGCCACAACGGGAAACCCGCATCGGGTTCAGCCCATTCTACAACCAAGAAATTTAAATAAACAGGAAATTAATTCACGAAATAAAAATTTACAATTAAAATTGTACCTCAACAAAGTCCGGGCGTGGCACTCTTCCTTCTATAAAGGCCACTATAATTATCACCTAGTGTGGGAGGAATCCCAACCAATCCTAAATTTCCCACCAGATCAATTTTTTCTATTAAAACTCTATCCACAACCTCAGAATAGGTGGATTGTCTTAGTATGAATATCTAAGAACAAATATCTAGTTGCAATCCCATCTTAAACCTTTAAGCCTTTAGCTTTTCATTTGATACAACCTTAGGTGCGAAAAGGGAAAGCCCAACAAAATAGTTGGCATACTCCATTAATATACAGTCACCTTGTTGAAGAGTGAGGAACTCTATAGACATATCTAAAACCATTTTTTCTGGGTAAAATAGATATCTAATGATGGTTTTAAATCCCATCTATTCCAAACCCTCATGTTTATTTTCTAGAACCCCTAAATCCAACCACTTTCGACTTGGGCCTTTAATCTTAAAGATAGAACACTTCACTGTAACAAAATTTGAAGCCTTTAAAAATTCAAAGATCCTTAAAATATTCCCTAACCATTACTTTTATTCCTAAGGTCCATTCATCCCATAAAATCATGGTACATTATAGTGAATAAACTCTTGGGATCAATTCCTATATCCATCCTTCTTTGGATATACACCTCTAGCTTGAGGAAGAACTAGAGCTACACCTTGGTCCATAGCATGCACCATGTTCACTAAAACCTTTAGAATATTTTGATCAACTAGAGGATTTTCCCATGGAACATTATATGTAACACCCTCATAAGGATTCACTGGAAGTCTTCTAGGAGGCATGGTATTACACAACACCAGATAAATAGGATAAATCATCTAAAAGGGAAAATTACTCAATAAAACTAGAAATTAAATGAAAAAATAACTCAAGAAAACACATTAAAAGAAATATTATGGAAAAATAATGCTCTTCATAATGATATTTGACCTAATAATCACTCTCACCTTATCCCTTAAGTCCCAATAGTATCAACTTCTGTCTACCAAGACATTCCAAAATCACATAGACCGAAAACCACCTTAAAAACGATTTTTCACAAACTAACCTAGGTATTTCTAGAAAAAGACACCCAAGATATCCTATGTTAAGGCTTGAAGGGTGTTCCTAATCCCTATAGTCTAGTGATAGGTGTCTGGGAATCAAAGAATCACCTTTGGGAATGATTTCACCCGCAAAGACATAAAAATCAGGATCTATCAAGAGGAAGGAAATAAAAAATATCCAAACACATAACATAAATAAAAGAAACTCTAAACAACTATGAAACATAAGAAAATAGATCTAGATATAAAGGAATAAAAGAAAAAAGTTCTATAGTGTAAATACAAGTACTAGTCCAGGGATAAAGAAAATAAGACAAAAGACTACAACACATCTCTGCGTGACATGTGGGTTAACATCCCACCATAACACCACCATAACTCAAAATTGATTAGCATGAGAAACTGTACAATATTTTTAAAATGAATACATGAAAATAAATTTTCACAGTTTAAAATAAAACATAAAAATTAACCATTCTACAACATTCAGAAAAGCACCTATATATAAAAAATTTTGCGAACATGAATCAATAACCATACTGATAGTAAAACAATTTAACACCATGGTAAGGAGTCACAAGGTATATTAGTCCAGGGATAGCTAGTATCCTCACACCTCAAATGACCATGTAAAAATAACTAGATTCACACTCACTTCCCTAGAACTTGGGATAATGGATTAGAGATCACCAACATGTTTCTCCATATCTTAACAATGTTTAGTTAGTGTTGTTTCATATATATCTAATACCATAGAGGATAAAATTCCTAGTTGTTCTTGTTTAATACTACCCAACTAATATGTAGGCTCCGATGGTCTGCCCTCTCTCTAGGAGGAACCATTTTCATAATTAAAATAATTTCAATGGGGGGTGGGGGTCATAGATCCAAATATAGTATTATTAAAGAAATACAAATAGCCCCAAAACCAGGAATAAACATTCATGTAAACCATTTTCACCATCAATTTATTTTCTACTTTCAAATTATATTTACATAAATCAAAACCATGCCTTAAAAAATTTAAAACCTCTTTTGAAAACAAGAAAGTCATCAAGTTTCATATGTAAAATCCTTTTTATGAAACCACCTACATCAAAAACTTGAAACAAAAAAACAAGATGAAACCCATAAGATGATGGGATTGAAGGATCTTAAGAGATAATAGAAATACCTAAACTATAAATTCTTATCAATAAGTCTGTATTTAAAAAACTCTAGGATTTCATAAATTTACTATGAATAAATAACACAAGAGATAAGGGAAATATGTAATTAAAGATTATAGAAACCACTTACCATGACGAACCTTGAAGATCTAGGTAAAATTACCACTAAAATTACACCACAAGAAAAGGAGAGAAGTGGTCCATATAAAAGGAAAACTTCTTGGTTTGAGATTGGAAAAGGAGGAAATAATAGGGTTAAATCACATCAGGTGTAAGTAGGGAAAATCATATTTTAATAGTTGGTTGGATGGGTTTATGATGTGAAACTAGATTCATGTTTTGAATCATTTCAAATAGATTAGTTAATAGAAAAAACATGTGGTTTATGTTGCAAACCATAGTTACATAAACTTGAGCTCACCATGATGAATATTCATGATGTGAATGAAATATTCATACCTTGAACCACTGTAAAAATAGTGTTGCATCCCCTTCAATAGGCTAAAATACCCAAAGGATAGATAAAACCCACACGAGGTAGGAAAAAAGGGAAAAAATTATATTAGGAAGAAACACCATACTATGACATTAATGTTCTCATTGAAAGTATGTAATAGCCTCAAAATAGGTGGATGGTTGAGATTAAATTGTTCATAAAAACTTTCATGCAATGGTAGCAATGAATGGGCACATGAAAACTTCAATTTAAATGGGGTAGTAGCTAATAAAATCCACATAAAGTGAATCCCAAATGTCACATCAAAATGAAACAATCCTACCACATGGGATTAACTTAAAAAAATGGAATCAAAATACATCAAAAAATAAACAAGCCACATAATAATAACTTCCCAACAAAATAGATCACACTAGATTAACTATTTCATAATCACTACATAATTACAACCAAGGAAGAATAACTCACCACACATGATAAAATCAAATTCTTCATATCTCATGTTAGTATGAAAGTAAACCCTTACAAAATATTAAAAAAACAATCAAAGATTTAGTTCATATTAAAATTCCAGTAATATAGGATTAAAAAATTACCTATAATTATAGAATAGTTAGAATTATAAAAATAAATGTAATACAATTTTATGGAAGAAAAACAAATGGATTAAAACACATGAAAACATAAGTTTATTTGGAAATAAAATAAGCATGTGTAGAAAAAATATCCACCATTTAAAAATAAAACTAAAAGGGATATGTCCCTACACATAATGTTATTAAAGTGGAACCATATTTAGAATATCTAAAAAATACCTAAATTTGGACAAAGCCACAACCTTAGTCAAACTATCTATTGATTTTTCATCAATGTGTATCTTGTCAACATACAATATTACACTTTCAATAAATTCTTTAATGAAATGAAACCTAATTTATATATACTTAGACCTTTCATGGAATGCTATGTTTTTAGATAAATTCAAAGATGATCACGAATCATAATAAACAGTGATACCATAGTTATTTAAATTCAATTAAAAAACCAAATATTTAAAACACATTGATTCCTTAATAGCCTCTATTAGTGAAATATACTCAACCTCAGTGGTTGATAGTTCCATGGAAAATTTCATGTTACATTTATAGGATATGGGACCCTCACAGGAAGTAAAGAAATAAAAAGCTAAAAATTTTCTAGTGTCCACATTTGCAACATATTTAAATTCAACATATCCAGTCATAAGCACATTATACTTAACATCTCAACTATAACATACTGATAGTGAAGGAGTAGAATAAATATACCTTAACAACCACTTAATATAATGATAACATGGATTACCTAGATTTACCATGAACCTACTCAAAGTAAAAACAGAATAGGAAAAATCTGGTCCAGTTCACATCATAACATATATTATGATACTAACATCATCATAGGGAATTCTACTCATAAACTGAGAACCAATAAATGTGGCAGAATAATAAGATAAAGGTAATTTAAAATTATGGGTAAAGGGAACACTAAAATGAATTAAATAATCAAATAAGTATATTTTAATATTTTTAAGAACATTTATATGTCAAGATAAGTATCATAACTATCCTTAGGGGGTCATATGCCATTCCACAATTGGCCACGTCAACTGACCAAGTGTTGGATAAATTCCTCTCCACTTTCCATGTGGAAATAACTATGCCCTTCCATCTGGAGATTTTATTCCACCTCCCCCACAACTCTAACTTGATACCTCTGGCATAGTATCCCACTGAGGAGTATTTCAAGTACCACTAACACCCTAGAATGTTAAAGAGTTAAAATGATAAATGATATGACTCATTTCAACAAGGTGAACCTTTCTTTTTTGGAGCCCACATGATTAGAAATCTACAATTAAGCATTCTTATCATGGAGTATCAATTAGGATAGGAGACCTCATGTGAAATTTTCTAGGGTGTGTGTGAGTGAGGACAAAGTATAATGAAATAAAAAAGTGTTATCCTATGGGTAAAATCATTAATCTGATGATCTGTTTGTGCATGTGGGTGGGCCTTATGGAGGAGACCATGCTTTTACGGGGCAACTGGTGGTTCATGGTAGGCCAGGATCCAATGTCCATGTTAAGGCAAGGTGTTTGTGCTATTAGTGGGGCCTAGTTGTTACATTGGTATTAGAGGAGGAACCCAACCAGAAGTGTAGTGGAACTAACTAGGTTGAGATATGGGGTCCAAAAGTACTCTGGGGGGGGGTCAATTTAATACCCCATAATATTAAATAGTTAAAAGGCTAAATGATATGACTCATGTCAACAAGGTGCACCTTTCTTTTCAGGATCCTATCTGATTAGAAATCAGTATTTAAGCATGATTGGCATGGAGTAGTGATTAGGATGGCTGAAATCATAGAATGTTTTTTAGGGTGTGTGTGAGTGATGAAAAATCACACTAAAATAATAAGTGTTGGCCTATATGGACAATCACTAGTCTGATGATTTGATCAGGAATGTGGGTGGGCCCTAGGGAGGGAACCACATGTCTGCGGGGCAATTTTTGGTTCCTAGTGGGCCAAAACCCAATGAACACGTTAAGGTGGAGTGTCTGTGATTTCAGTAGGGCCCATGAGTTTCCTTGAAAACACATGGTTGCCTCCCTGGGGTGTGTGTGAGTGAGGAAAAATCACAATGAAAGAACAAGTGTTGTCCTGTGGGGACAATCATTGATTTTACGATCCGTTTGGGCATGTGTGTGGGACCTAGGGATGGGACCACATTTCTACGGGGAAATTGGTGGTGCTTGGTAGACCAGGACCCAACAACCATGTTAAGGTAGGGTGTTTTTTTCTATCAGTGGGGCCAAGTTGTTACATTGACATCAGAGGAGGAACTCATTCAGAAGCATGGTGGCACTGCCTTGGTTGAGATATAGGGTCCACAATGAGGAAATTATTCTCCAAGGGGAGTGGGGGGGGGGGGGTGAATGTAACACCCCATAATGTTAAAGTGTTAAAAGAATAAATGATAAGACTCATTTCAACAAGGTTGACCTTTCTTTAAGAATCCTACCTGATTATAAATCCACATTTAAGTGTACTTGGCCAGGAGTAGTGATCAGGAATGGTGACCTCTTGGAAAGTTTCCTACGGTGTATGTGAGTGAGGAAAAATCACACTTAAATAACAAGTATTGGCTTGTGGGGATAGTCATTAGTCTAATGATTCATTTAGGCATGTGGGTGGGCCCCAAGAAGGGGACCACATGTCTTCGGGGAAAATAATGGTACCTAGTAGTCTAGGACCCGACAACCATGTTAAGGTGGGGTGTTTTTTCTATTATTAAGGCCCACTAATTGCCCCAAAAACAAGCGGTTACCTCCTTGGGGTGCGTGTGAGTGAGGAAAAATTATAATGAAAGAAGAAGTATTGGCATGTGGGGATAGTCATTAGTCTGATGATTCATTCGGGCATATGGGTGGGCCACCGGGAGGGGACCATGTTTCTGTGGGGAAAATGGTGGTGCCTAAGTAGGCTAAGACCTGATGACCATGTTAAGTCAGGGTGTCTATACTGTTAATGGGGCCTGGTTGTTAAATTAGTATTAGAGGAGGAACCCAAATGGAAGTGTGATGACACTACCTAGGGGGGGGGGGTGAATGTAACACCCTAGAATGTTAAAGGGTTAAAATGATAAATTATATGACTCATTTCAACAAGATACACCTTTTTTTCAGGAGCCTACCTCATTAGAAGTCTAAAGTTAAGCATGGTGGTACTAGAGTATTGATCAGGATGGGTGACCTCTTAAAAAGTTTCCTAGGGTTTTTGTGAGTGAGGGAAAATCATACTAAAAGAACACGTGTTTTCTATAGGGATAACAATTAGCATGATGATTCATTGAGGCATGTGGGTGGGCCCCAAGGAGGGTACCACATGACTGTGGGGAAACTGATGGTACACAGAGAGCTATGACCCAACGACCATGTTAAGGTGGGGTGTCTATGCTATCACTGGGTCCCACCAGTTGCCCTGTAGACATGTGGCCACCTCTCTGGGGCCCACCCACATGCCTGAACGAATCATAAAATTAATGAATTTCACTATGGAAAACACTTGAACTTTCAGTGTGCTTTAGCCTTATTAACACACACCTTAGGAAACTACCCATGACATCACCCATCCTGATCACTACATCAAAGAAAGCATGCTTAATTATAGAGTTCTCATTAGATAGACTCCCAAAAATAAAGGTGCTCCATGTTGACATGAGTCATTTCATTTAATCTTTTAACCCTTTAACATTCTGGGATTTTACAAGTATAGTAGTTTATTTTTTCTATCCCTTAAAATTTTCATACCTAAAATATGTTTTCTATAATCATGATGTTTTATTTTATTTTTTTTTCAATTTTATTTTGACAGTGGTGATCAATTTCATGTTAATACCAATAAGCAATATATAATCAACATAAAGAAATAAGTGGAACATAGAATTTTAATTGATTTATAAATAAACACATGAATCAAAATTACTTCTATTAAATTTATTTTACAACATAAAAGAATGAAACTTCTTATAGAATTTTCTAGAAGATTAATTTAAACCATATAAAGACTTATTGAGTAAGAAAACCTGGTTTGATTTGAATTCATAAGAAAAACCATCAGGATAATTCATGTAAATATTTTCATCAGGATAAAAATGCAAGAAAGTAGTTTTAAAATCAATTTGTTCAATATGAAGATCAAGGTAAGTAGAAAAAGGTAACAAAAATATAATAGAATAATGTTTAACTATAAGAGTGAAAACTTCATAATAATAAATCTCTTCTCTTTGAAGTAAACCCTTATCCATAGGTATTAACTTAAAACTGATCCTATTTTCATTAGTTTTATCTTATTTCCTATTAAAAATCCATTTACATCCTATAATCTTAATAGTAGGTGTATTATTCAAAATATACCATAATTTTTTAGGGAATGTATATCATCATGCATGGAAGTGATCCAATACTTAAAATCATTATCATTAACAACCTATTTATAGGTCCTAGATCATCATTTCTAAGTTCTAAGGCATTATGTAAGTCAAAAGTAACCATATTAGCATGGAAAAAACTATATATAGGTCTAATAACTTTCCTCTCTCTATATTAGTGATTTGGTAATCCCTAATATTATTAGGTAGATCTATATCTGAACCATTATTAGAATAAGAATTATGTTGAGTCACAGGTCAAGAATCAGGTGGAGGAATCTCAATAGGAGGCACAAAACCTCTTGGAGGTTCAACCTCAACTTACCTAGTTTGGGGTGCATTACCACTACCATTAGTGGTAGGTTTCTCTCTAGGAGAAGCTGACTCATAGAACACAACTCGACTAATGATTATTTTCTAAAAGCTAGATTTATCAACCCAAAGTTTATATCACTTCACCCTTTTAAGATCAAATATGAAAATATACTTAATAGACCTAGGTTTGAGCATATTATTTTTGAAATAGGCATAGGCAACACAACCAAACATCCTTAAATTTTCATAGGATGGGGGTCGGTTAGTCCAAAGTTCTTATATAGTCTTAAGATGATTGGAATAAGATGAGAATTTATTTATAAGGTAGACTTATCCAGTAGAAACTGATGGTTTCAGATGTAGAGGAAGCGCCTATTGGGCCTATAACCAACTTTATTTTTGTTATATTCAATGGATCTTTTTTAATTTACATGATGTGAACGCCATGAACAATGAAACTTTTTCTAAAAAATGTTGACAATTTTTTTCCAAAACCCAAAGAGTGGATCTTTTCACATTAATTTATAATTAATTTAAAACATAAGAAGAAATATTCCCTCAGTATTGAGATATTTCTTCATTGATGAAGTTGATAATACTAAACCAATCAGTGTATCTTCATTGTGTAGTGAGGACCCAAAGAATATCCCCTATATATGTGATCCACATGTACTCCTTTGATCACTGAACAACACCGATGAACCATCAGGTGCTAACATGACTGATCGATCATCTTGCACTGTCTGACTTGATTGATTCATATTCCTTTAGGCTTAAAAGAATTTTCTCTTATTCTTCTTGTTCTCGAGGTGAATATTGGAGGAGGGATATCATGAGAGGAAATTTTTGTGAACAACTATTAACCTTTCACCTATTGAAGTTATAGTCTATTTATAGACTTAGGGCTAGGGTTTGATGTTTAATTAATTGAATAAAGGCCCTTAATAATATATTAAACCCAAAATGACCCTAATTCTATGCAATAAAATAATATTATCATTTTATTTTATAGCATTCCCTAACCTGCACAATGATAAATATTTATTTTACAATCTATTAAATAAATATTCATCACTAGAAAAAACTGGTCCACTCATCCTCCTCAACATTTGTTTCATTCTAAAATAAATATTTAAATAAATATTATTCATTAAATAAATAAAAAAATATTCTATTCATAGTCTATTTAAGATTTTTTTTTAATATTCACATAACTCAATAAATTATTTCTTCAATAAATAAATAATTATTTATCATGGTGAAAATAACATGAGATAAATAAATATTATATATTCTCATAACTAAATATTTACCTTATGAATAAATATTTATTTAATATTTACAATAATTTAATAAAACTTGAATAAATATTACTTCACATTATAGAGAATAATATTTATTTAAATTGTTAAATATAAATAATATTTAATGGATCTCAAAAGAACACTTTGTGTGTGACCCTCAATGCCTCTTCCTCAGTGAAATTAGTTAGGCTTTCCTAAAATCGAAGATTACTATATAACAATAAGTCATGACACCCACAGAGAAAGAAGATATGTCACAATGAAAAAACCACATACAAATTATCACTATGTAATATAACCCCTTTATCATGACATCCCATCAAGTAGAATTCACACTCCTGTCATCAACTTATATTCTTGATACATCTTTCTTTGACTATCTGAAATGAAATCACCAACACCCCATGATCGAGGAATTTAATGTGATGGTTTCATTTCAATCAATGGGATGAGACATTAATATTCATAAATATGGAAGTGAAAAATCCTTCCTCAACTTATTCATTAATAACATATCATTCATGATGCGCCCAATGTACCCAAATTCATTGCGATCATATGTATTCACTATTTAGGACAATATATCAAAGTGTATGAGTAATAACATGCTTTAATAATAATATTAATGTCTAAGGATAATTACACATGCTCATAGTGAGTAATATACAATGACACAAAAACATGTGGATTTCCAATAGGCGGGCCTATTCTCATAATCTCCCATCCTATAGGTTACCAAGTCTAAACTTCATGAGATAAAGTCTCATATGCTTACAAGTACTCACACCTAACAGTAAACATATAATGTATCCCATAATATAATTTTATTTTACTATTGAACAAGGTTTAAGAATATTGATATGGAATTTCATGGTTCCAATCCTAATAGGGAACTGCTATACCCTTTTCAATGATATGGATACTTCAAGAAAATATTACATTTATTTCATGCAGAAAAATGAACAATTTTTAATAAAATATTTAATTAATATGTACCTATTTGAATATATATGCGATCTAAAGTAAAAATATTTGGTTTTAGGACACCAAATCCAAAAAACTCCCACTTGGACTAGATCTAAATACCAATGAATTTTATTACACTAGCTCTCACATGATGGTCATGTTTATACCGAGTTAATGATTTAGTCAAGGGGTCCACCACATTTTCTTCCATGAAAAATATGATCACAGTGATTTCACCTCTCTGAGAAAAATCACCCAAGAGATGATATTTTTGAAGTATGTGTTCCATCCACTGATGTGACCTTGGATCATTTAAAAGAGCCACTTCTGTAGTATTATAAAAATAGAGTGTGATAAGGTATTTACTACTAGGAACCATATCAAGCTCTTAGATGAATTTTCATATCCAAACTACATCTTTAGTTTCCTCAGAAGCCACAATATACTTGGACTCTACTTTAGAATAAACCACTGTGATTTTCTTTGATCTCCTATAGCTCAAAACACATCCATTGAGAGTGAAGATGTATCATGATTGTGATTTCATTTTATCTTAATCCATTTGGAAACTGTAATTTTCATATCCTCTGATGATTAGTTCCTTATCTCCTATATATACTATAAATATATCCTTATTATTCCTCAAATACATAAGGATAATATTAAATTCCCTACAATGATGATCACCTAGGTCAGATTGACATATTCATACCACACTTATGGAATAGGTGACATATATCTTGGTACATAGAATAACCTACATGAACAACCTAATTACTGATGTATATTGATTCTTTTCCATCCTCTATATATCCTAATGTGTTTGAGAACACATTTTATTTGAAAGATGAATGTCATTTAACACTATAAATAATCCCATATTATATTTTTCCATACTAAATCTCTTGATTATCTTATAAATGAATTTATTTTGACCCAGTACAAGAAGCCTATTGTATCTATCATGATATATATTGATCCTAAAAATATATCCTACTTCACCTCAGTCCTTCATAGAGAAACATGATCCTAACCATGACTTAATTATAAGGACCTGACCTTATTACATACATAAATCTTGAATTTAAAAAAGAAAACACTTCCTTTTACATTGATGATATTTTCAAGTTTATAGATTTAGAGAATTGGGACATAAAAAATTCATAACAATACACATTGTTATAGGGTGGATACCATAAAAACAGTTTCCATTTTCTTTTCAAAATTGAAAACATTAAAACTTAAACATGATTCGTTGAAAATTATTCAACATTTAACATGGCTTCATTCTTTGACATACACATCCATTAACCTGTGAAAATCATTTAAAAACTTGGGATGAGCATAAAAACTCAGTAAGGGATATAAAAATAAGGAAAGAACACATTAGTCCAAGAAAACTTGTAACGTATGAAATCATTTTCAAAAGACTTACTTATCACCTGTATATATAAACATATATACTTACCTTGTGAAAAATGAGATTTACACAATTACATAAGAACATAAGTAGAACCATAAAGGTATCTTGGGACATTACTTACATAATCTTGTAACCATTCTTGGCTACCTTAAAATTTGTAACCCTCACAGCTACCTTACTTTGTGTAACCATCACAGTTACACTTGGAGTAACCATATGGCCGACCTCCAACTTACTCATACCCAATTAATTGGAGGAAAATATAGTTCCCAAAATTCATCATAAAAAATTCCCAAGAACCAAAACATAATCATACAACATTAATAATAGCATAAAAACATTGCTTTTGAATTTTGTAAAAACAAAATTTTAAAAGAGGATTTTAGAAGAAAAGTACCTTATAAACATCATATACTTGAAATGAGACTTAATAGAGTGGATGGAATATGTATATACTATGGAAATACACATTTTTAAACATATTATAATCATAAATCATCGCAAGAACAATTTAAATACCACATAAAAGATGAAGTAGAATGTTAACCCAAAGAATTGAAATCGGGTTAAGAATTCCCTTACCTTAGGCTTGTATTACTTAAAACTTGTTTAAACCTCCTGTATATTGGTTAAAATAGTGTTATTAGTATTTTACAGAAACATGTTTATGTTTATAACATCTTATATGGTCATTTAATAACCTCATTTCACCCCTCAATTGTTAGTATTTTGTTCCTTGCATTATTTTGGGTGAGTTCTTTTATGATTTTCACGATCGGTTCATGATGAATCATTCTTGTTGATTGGAAGTGAAACTCCAGAATTTGAATGGAGTAGTGTTTAAATATTTCCAGTACCATAATTTATACCATTTATCACTTTGATGCTTTATATGAGAATGATTCATAAGTTAAAACATTAATGATGTTCGTTTAGATCATTTTAAGGGTTCTTTGATAATAACAACCTCATTTTGTCTTATAAATTAGAACCATGAGTACAAAAGAATTACAGAACCATATATGAGTCATAAAAAATATATTATAACCTGGTTCAAACATATAAATGGTTTCATGATCAGACTTGAAATAATTAATGGAAATTGAAAATACATCGTCCACGATGTCGGTAATTCGACACAAATGGACAATGTTTTTATTCTTTAAATAAGTGTAATAAGAGAATAATACTGATGAGGAATTTTCCATAAACATGAGAACATACTGAATATACATGATTTTGGAGATTTCATGCCTCTTGGATAAGAGGGGGTGAGGAAATAAGAAAAAATAATGATGAAATAAAAGAAAATCTTGAGAAATTTCTCACGAAAATTCGGCAGCCTAACGACACCTCTTAAAATTTCATAAAAACAAGATTGATGAGAGGAATGGAATATCCCATCATTCATACATAATATGGACATTAATGGGGAATATTTAATGAAATATCCTAACACAATCCAAAGGTAATGGAAGAGAATAACATAAAATGAAAGAAAAGAAAGAAAATAAAAGAGGATGTTTACCTCTTGATCTCTTCTCCTTGAGATCCACCTTAAGGGATTTGATTTTGGTCTTTTGGTGAGACCAGAAGATCTAGGACGTGGGGAAGAAGATTGGGGAGGGAATTTGGAAGAAATTAGACAATTCTCGATGCTTGATAGGTGTGAGAGGAAGAGGAGAGTGAGGGTGGTATTTATAGTGGAGGAGGGGAGGTATTTTAGATTATTTTAATCATTATTATAATAATTTTATCAATACTATGAATAATCTCAATGCAAGTGACCCTAAATAGTAATAATATCATGTGAGTTCAAACCAAGTGTCCTTGCATCACTTATGATGTCATAAATAGTGAATTTTACTGATAATTTGATTATACGGTATTTTATCGTATTTCACCATTCACCGAAAATTCTTGAATTTCAGAAAATTCCCAAAAATTTACCCCTACCATTTTTCGATGTGTAGAATTCAAAAATGAACTCAATTTTTCAAAATTAATTTCGTAAATATTATTAATTTAATTTTTAAATAATAGCATAGTTAATTAAAAAAATAACAATTTTAAGGTGCAATTAGTTTTATTTCATAATAAAAAATTAATTAAGATCTCATTATCTTATTGCCTTAAGAAAATAAAATAATAATAAAATTTACTATTCATTAGGGTCATATCACTATTCATATTACTATTCATAAGGGTGTGTTACTATTCACAAAAAAAACAAGTTGGTTCCAAAAGACTCCAAATAACATACTGAACACAAATGTAGATGACAGTTTCTTGAAATTCAGAACATAGAAGTAGAAAAGTTGTGTTTTAAAGTCTAATTAAAAATATCTATTTAAAATAAATTTCCATGCATTTCTATTTATTTTTAGAAAAACATGGGGTGTTACATTATCCTCACCTTCTTGAAATTGCGTCCTCGCAATTTTATTTACTTATTAAACAAATGAGGGTATTTTTCCCTCATAGAATTTTCAGACTCCCATGTTGCTTCTTCAAACATGTGGTTTCTCCACAAAACCTTTACCTGGTGGATTACCTTATTCCGTAATACTTGTTCTCTTCAATCAAGAATCTGAACCGGTTTCTCTTCATAAGAAAGGTTCTCTTCCAGCTGAAATGCTTCTGGGCTCAAGACATGTGATGAATCTGGAACATACTTTCTCAACATAGAAACATGAAAAACATTGTGTACCTGAAGAAAACTCGGAGGAAAAGCTACGCGGTATCCAACTGTTCCAAATTTTTCCAAGATTTCAAAAGGATCGATGAACCGTGGACTTAGTTT
This sequence comes from Viscum album, assembly GCA_963277665.1. Classification (NCBI taxonomy): domain Eukaryota; kingdom Viridiplantae; phylum Streptophyta; class Magnoliopsida; order Santalales; family Viscaceae; genus Viscum; species Viscum album. Next base: position 1,559,116,663 of record OY728125.1, read on the forward strand.
ACCTTTCTTACCGAAACGCATCACACTTTTCCAAGGAGATATTTTAAGGAAAACATGGTCACCTACCTCGAAAGAGAAGTCTTTCCTTCTGTTATCAGCATAACTTTTCTGCCTGCTCTGAGCTGTCCTCATGTGTTACTGGATCATCCTCACTTTCTCAGCCACTTCTTTAACTAATTCTGGACCCATCAACTTTCTTTCACCAAATTCATCCCAAAATGCCGGAGTCCGACATCGCTTCCCATACAAGGCCTCAAAAGGTTCCATCTGAATACTAGAATGAAAACTATTATTATAAGAAAACTCAACTAAAGAAAGATGTTGATCCCAAATTCCCTGATAGTTCATTGAACAAGCTCAAAGCATATCCTCCAAAGTCTGAATCGTTCATTCTGACTGCCCATCTGATTGAGGATGAAAAGCTGTACCGAAATTTAACTCTGTGCCCAATGACTTCTGAAGTCCCTTCCAAAAGTTAGAAGTGAACCTGAGATCTCGGTCAGATACAATGGAAAGAGGAACTCCATGTAACCTGAAAATCTCCTTGAGGTACAATCGAGAAATTTGATCCAAAGTCATTGTATCTCGAATAGAAAGAAAATGTGCAGACTTTGTTAGCTGATCAATAATAACCCAAACCGCATTGTTATCTCGAGAAGTCTTTGGTACTCCCACCACAAAGTCCATGGATATATTCTCCCATTTCCACTCTGGAACTGGTAAAGGCTGAAGCATCCCCTTCGGTAACTGCCACTCTTCTTAACCTGCTGACATGTCAAACATTTCATTGTAAAATCAGCAATATCTCTTTTCATCCCATTCCACCAATAATACTCTCGAAGGTCTCTGTACATATTAGTACTTCCAGGATGAACAGAAAATGGAGAACTACGAGCTTCACACAACAATTATTTCTTCAACTAGGAATCACAAGGCACACACAACCTTTTTCCAAATCTTAAAACACAATATTTATCAAGATGAAATTCTGGAAACTTACCCATTTTAACCAATTCTACCTTTTTCTGTAGCTCATGGTCTTCCCTCTGCGCTTGCTTAATTCTGTATGACAATGAAAATCACACTGAAACCTGAAACAAAACAGATATATTCCCTACACCAATAATTTCTAAGACAAAATTCATCAAATCGTTAATCAAGGGATCATGTGCCAAACGTATCATGGTTAATGATGCATGATGTTTTTGACTTAAGGCATCTGCTACTTTTTTTGCTTTTCCAGGATGGTAATTGATCGTGCAGTCATAATCCTTTATCAGTTCTATCCATCTTCTCTGCCTCATGTTTAATTCCTTCTGAGTGAATATATAATTAAGACTTTTATGGTCAGTATATATTTGGCATTTGGTTCCGTATAGATGATGCCTCCATATTTTCAAAGAAAAAACCACAACTGCCAATTCCAAATCATGTGTGGGATAATTTAGCTCATGAGGTTTAAGTTGTCTCTAAGCATAGGCAATTACCTGATCATTCTGCATCAAAACACAACCAAGTACCTTCAAAGAAGCATCACCGTAGATGAAAAACTCACCATTCTAGGAAGGTAAGGACAAAACTGGAGCATTCACCAATCTCTTCTTCAGTTCCTGAAAACAAACATCACATTCCTCTATCCAAACAAATTTAACCCCTTTCCGTGTTAACTTAGTTATCGAGCTAGATAACCATTTAAAGTTCTTAATAAACCGTCAGTAATAACTTACTAAGCCTAGAAAACTACGAATCTCTGTAACATTTGTGGGTCTTTGAAATTCATCAAATACTTTTGTTTTGGTAGGATCAACTGTTATTCCATCCTTATTTACAATGTGCCCAAGAAAAGAAATTTGTTGCAACCAAAAATCACACTTTCTGAATTTTCCATATAGTTTCTTTTCTTTTAAGGTTTTTAAAACAACCCTTAGATGTTTTTCATGCTCCTATTTATTCTTATAAAAAACATAATGTCATCAATAAATACAACCAAAAACTTATCAAAGAACTCATGAAATAATTTATTCATAAGATTCATAAATACAGCAGGTGCATTAGTTAATCCAAATGGCATAACAACAAATTCATAATTCCCATATCTAGTACGAAAGGATATTTTCGGGATGTCATCCTCCTTCACCTTTAGCTGATGGTATCTGGATCTCAAGTAAATCTTGGAAAAATACTAAGATCCCTAGAGCTGATCAAACAAGTCATCAATATGAGGAAAATGATACTTTTTTTTAACAGTGATGTTATTCAAATCTCTATAATCAATGCAAAGTCTCATGGAACCATCTTTATTTTTTAACAAACAAAACAGGGGCTCCCCATGGTGAAGTGCTAGGATGAATGAAGCCTTTGACAAGAAAATCCTGCAACCGATTTTTCAATTCAAGAAGTTCTATTGGAGCCATATGATATGGGGGTTTTGAAATTGGCTTATCATCAAGAACTAAGTCAATTGTGAATTTGAATTCTCGATCAGTTATGACACCAGCTAACTCATCAGGAAAAACATCAAGGTATTCATTTACCACTGGAACATCATTAATTTGAATAGTTCCCTTGTTTTCATCAATATGAGCAAGATAAATTTCATTTCCATCTTTCAATAATTTCTCAACTTCCTGATATGTTATCAATTGTATGGGTTCATTCTTGTATACAAACTGAAACTCTATCTGAAAAACAACTTCTTTAGCTCTACAGTCAATCTTAGCATGAAATCAGAAAGCCAATCCATCCCTAGAATAACATCAAACTCGACTAAGGGTAAAACAACAAGGTTTGCAGGTAAAGTCTATCCACATACCACAAGAGAAAGATTCTTATAATTCCTATTTTCTATAACATTTCCCCCATGTGTTTTAACAACAAGTTCGGGTCTCATTTGTTGAGGTGATATTTCCAATTTACCAGAAAATTTCTGAGAGATGAAGGAATGTGTAGACCCCGTATCAAACAAAACTTTAGAAAAATCTGAGTGAACAATCAAAGTACCTGATACAACTTCATTGGATGGCTCGACATCTACTGATGTAATTGCAAAGGATCTCACTACACCTTTCTGCTTGTAGTCTGGCTTCTTTGCATCATTCAGATCTCTCTTTGGGCAGACATTTGCATAGTGACCCATCTCACCACATTTAAAACACTTTACAGTTTGCTTATCAGGATTAGTATTTGGATCATTTTCATTGCAATCTCATTCCATATGTCCAAACTTACCACATTTAAAACACTTCCCAGTTTTATTAAGACATTCCCTAGGGTGATTCTTGCTGCACTTTTCACAAATTGGAAATTGTATTTTCTTACCATCATATTTCTTTGGTTGATTCCTTCCCATTGATTGCCAACTGGACCTCTTCTTCTCTTTGTTTCCAAAATGAACATGATCATCAACAAACTCCATCTCTACCCTCTTAGCACATCAGAAAAGTTTCTCATAACTTTTGAATTCACAGGAGGCCAACACCCTTCGATACCTTGACTTTAATCCTGAGTAAAAGCAGTTGATTTTGCTATCAAGATCCAGAATAAGATTTGGAGCATACCTCGCTAGTCGGGTGAAGTTCGCTTCATACACAACCACTAAATCTTCCTCCTTCTGTTTCAATTCAAGGAATTGCTTTTCCATTCTAAGTCGCACCACCTTAGGAAAATATTTTTCAAGGAAAAGACTTTTAAATTCATCCCACTCTAAGGCATAAAAATCCTCTCTACCCCTGATATTCCTTACCATTGACCACCACTGATTAGATTCCCCTTCAAAATGATAAATGGAAAGACTTACCTTTTGATTGTCTAAACATCCCATAACATCAAATATCTTTTCAAGGGCTTTGATCCATCCTTTAGCTGCCACTGGGTCAGAAGATCCATTGAATGCAGGAGGATGTTGTCTCATAAAATGTTCCACTACTTTCATGTTCCGTTGTGGTACCTCTATTGGTCCTCTTTCATGGATGTCACCACCATTTATTGCCTGTGTTAGTTGGGCCATTACTATCACAAACTGCTCAGTTCCAATCCCTACCATTCTGGGCTATAGATCAGGAAGGATGTCATTCTGTCGGTGCCTCTCCTCTTCAGCATCCATGTTCCTTCTGCGGACAACCATTATGAACAAACATGTATTAGATGAAGCAACATGGTAATCTTTAAATGCTATATCATTTCAAATTAAACATAGAGTAAAAATCATTTATGGTATTCTATTAACATCACCCTAACCCCTAAAGTTATCTAAACCATCCTCTGATACCAACTATAAGGACCTGAACTTATTACATACATAAATCTTGAATTTAGACAATAAAACACTTCCTTTTACATTGATGATCTTTTCAAGTTTAGAGATTTAGAGAATTGGGACATAAAACATTCATAACAATACACATTGTTACAAGGTGGATACCATAAAAACAGTTTCCATTTTTCTTTTTCAAAATTGAAAACATTAAAACTTAAACATGATTCCTTGACAATTATTCAACATTTAACATGGATTACTTCTTTGACTTACACATCCATTAACCTGTGAAAATCATTTAAAAACTTGGGATGAGCATAAAAAATTAGTAAGGGATATAAAAAGAAGGAAAGAACACATTAGTCCAAGAAAACTTGAAACGTATGAAATCATTTTCAAAAGACTTACTTATCACCTGTATATATAAACATATATAATTACCTTGTGAAACATGAGATTTCCACAATTACATAAGAACATAAGTAGAACCATAAAGGTATCTTGGGGCATTACTTATATAATCTTGTAACCATTCTTGGCTACCTTAAAATTTGTAACCCTCACAGCTACCTTACTTTGTGTAACCATCGCAGTTACACTTGGAGTAACCATACGGTCGACCTCCAACTTAATCATACCCAATGAATTGGAGGGAAATATAGGTCCCACCATTTATCATAAACAATGCCCAAGAACCAAAACATAATCATACAACATGAATAATAGCATAAAAACATTGCTTTTGAATTTTGTAAAAACAGAATTTTAAAAGAGGATTTTAGAAGAAAAGTCCCTTATAAACATCATATACTTGAAGTGAGACTTAATAGAGTGGATAGAATATGTATATACTCTGTAAATACACATTTTTAAACATATTATAATCTTAAGTCATCATACAAACAATTTAAATACCACATAAAAGACGAAGTAGAATGTTAACCGAAAGAATCAAAATCGGGTTAAGAATTCCCTTACCTTAGGCTTGTATTACTTCAAACTTGTTTAAAACTCTTGTATAATGGTTAAAAAAGTGTTATTAGTATTTTAAATAAACATTTTCATGTTTATAACATCTTATATGGTCATTTCATAACCTCATTTCACCCCTTAATTGTTAGTATTTTGTTCCTTGCATTATTTTGGGTGAGTTCTTTTATGATTTTCATGATCGGTTCATGATGAATCGTTCTTGTTGATTGGAATTGAAACTCCATAATTGGAATGGAGTAGTGTTTAAATATTTATAGTACCCTAATTTATACCATTTATTACTTTGATTCTTTATATGAGAATGATTCATAAGTTAAAACATTAATGATGTTCGTTTAGATCATTTTAGTGGTTCTTTGATAATAACAACCTCATTTTGTCTTATAAATTAGAACCATGAGTACAAAATAATTACAGAACCATATATTAGTCATAAAACATATATTATAACATGGTTCAACCATATAAATTGTTTCATGACCAGACTTTAAATAATTAATGGAAATTGAAAATACATCATCCACGATGTCGGTAATTCGACACAAATGGACAATGTTTTTATTCTTTAAATAAGTGGAAGAGGAGAAGAATACTGATGAATAATTTTCCATAAACACGAGAAAATCCTGAATATACATGATTTTGGATATTTCATGCATTTTGGATAATATGGAGTGAGGAAAGAAGAAAAAGGAATCATGAAATAAAAGAAAATCTTGAGAAATTTCTCACGAAAATTCGGCAGCCTAACGACGTCTCTTAAAATTTCATAAAAACAATATTGATGAGAGGAATGGAATATATCATCATTCATACATAATATGGACAGTAAGGGGGAATATTTAATGAAATATCCCAACACAAGCCAAAGGTAATGGAAGATAATAACATAAAATGAAAGAAAAGAAAGAAAATAAAAGAGGATGTTTACCTTTTGATCTCTTCTCCTTGAGATCCTCCTTAAGGGCTTTGATTTTGGTCTTTTGGTGAGACCAGGAGATCTAGGACGTGGGGAAGAAGTTTGGGGGGGGGGTAATTTGGAAGAAATTATACAATGCTCAAGGCTTGAGAGGTGTGGGAGGAAGAGGGGAGTGAGAGTGGTATTTATAGTGGAGGAGGGGAGGTATTTTAGATTATTTTAATCATTATTATAATAATTTTATCAAGACTATGAATAATCTCAATGAAAGTGACCATAAATAGTAATAATATCATGTGAGTTTGAACCATGTGTCCTTTCATCACTTATGATGTCATAAATAGTAAATTTTACTGATAATTTGATTATACGGTATTTTATCGTATTTCACAATTCACCGAAAATTCTTGAATTTTAGAAAATTCCCAAAAATTTACCCCTACCATTTTTCGATGCGTAGAATTCAAAAATGAACTCCATTTTTCAAAATTAATTTCCTAAATATTATTAATTTAATTTTTAAATAAAGTCATAGTTAATTCAAAAAACAACAATTTTAAGGCACAATTAGTTTCATTTAATATTAAAAAATTAATTAAGATCTCATTATCTTATTTCCTTAAGAAAATAAAATAATAATAAAACCTACTATTCATTAGGTTCATATCACTATTCATATTACTATTCATAAGGGTATGTTACTATTCACCAAAAAAACAAGTTGGTTCCAAAAGACTCCAAATAACATACTGAACACAAATGTAGATGACAGTTTCTTGAAATTCAGAACATAGAATTAGAAAATTTGTGTTTTAAAGGCTAATTAAAAATTTCTATTTAAAAAAAAGTTCCATGCATTTCTATTTATTTTTATAAAAACATGGGGTGTTACATTAATGGAATGTAATACTAGGATTTTGTTTCTAATAAGTAATATTTCACCAATATAAACTATTAGGAAAATTACCGCACTACCACTAAACTTCTTATAAAAACAAGTCTCACATTCATTCTTTATGAAACCAAATTCCATTATGGATTCATCAAATCGAATGTTCCATGACTTGGATGTTTTCATTAATCCATAAATGAATCTATATAATTTTTATAACTTGTTTGAATCTTTTTGAGTCACATACCCATCTGGATATGTTATATATACATATTTTTGAAGGTTCCCATTAAGGAAAGTTGTTTCGATATCCATATGAATGATCTCATAGTCATGTTAAGATGCTATGGTGGGTAAAATTATGAATGATTTTAGTATAGAAACTAGAAAAAAGGTATCAATGTAGTCTATGCCTTAACGCCATTGGAACCATTTTAAAATCATTTGTACCTTATAGGTATAAAATTTTCCATCAATATCCAAATTCTTCTTGAATAACCATTTACAACCAAATAGATTTACATCCACCAGAGGATCTACCAAAATCCAAACTTGGTTTTGTTACATGAAATTCATTTTATAATTCATAGCTTCTTTCCATTTTTTAGCTTTTGTGACACTTATGTCTTCATTGTAAGTTAAAAAATCATTTTTATCAACTAATAATGACTTAATATCCTTGGTGACTTGAAAACCATATCATTTTAGATGTCTAATCTCGCTCATAATCTTACAAAGTACTTGTGTCTCTAGAAATTCCTCTTCTATACGGCTTTATAGAATTCATTCTTATTCCAAATCTTGTGTATCTTGAGCCTATACTTCATCAAAGTCTCTCTTTCTCCCACTATATACTTTATATATGTGGCCCTTTTTAAGAAAGTTGGGAATTTTGTTGACCAAAAAATTCTTATCTAAAAGACCATATTGGTAATATAATTTCGTTTCCATAGGATATCCTATAAAGATACACTTAGTGCATTAGGGTGTAAGTTTGTTACAAAAAATAACCTTAAAAAATTCTTCGTAAATCCACACTTGTACATACAACAACATGGGTTTATTTCCACATGAAATTTGATATGGAATACTATTTTTTTTGAAAATTTGGAACTTGATTTAGTATATATAATATTTTCTATAAGGTGTACCCCCAAAAGGATAATGGAATACTCACATGAATCATCATTGATCTCACCATGTCTAACATGATGTGGTTCCTCCTTTCACTTACACCATTCCATTGTGGTGTGTAATGTGGAGAGAGTTGAGATAAAATCACAAAATCCCACAAATAATCAATGAATTATTGATTATGATATCCCTTGCTACGATCTGAGTAGAGTTTATTATTATTATTACCAAGTGGGTTCTCAACTTAATTATTATATTCCTAGAATCTTTAAAATGAATCCAACTTATATCTCATTAAGTAGGAATATCCATATCTATAAAATTCATCAGTAAAAGTTATGAAGTATGGGTACCCACCCCTACAATCAACTAAAAATGGTCCAAACACATTGGTATGAACCAACTCTAGAAGATCAATTACCCTTTAAACTTTTCCAATAAATAGAGATTTGGTTATTTTTCCTTATAAAAATGCATTTCATACACCAAGTGATTTTAGTTTAAATGAATCCAAATATCTATTTTGGTGTAATATGGTCAAATGATTTTTTTACATGACCTGACTAATGATGCCATAGTTTGGTGTGGTGTGAGCCATGTGAACTATATTTGTTATCAATTTACATTACTTTTTTTTGTGTAATCCAACATAAAATACCATTGTTTAAATATGAATTACCATAAATTTTTTTATTATAAAATAAGTGAAACTTATTTCCAAATTTGAAGATAAATCCATTTGTATAAAGTTTAGAAACATAAATAATATTTTTTTGGTAACTGACATAATATGATAAAAATATTTCAAAACCAAGATCATTTTGGTTTGCAACATGAGGTGTTGAAATCTAATAACCACAATAAAAATTCTAGCTCTGTTGGATGCTCATAGGTCCACCTCACCATGGTCACTCTTTCAGAATCTATAAGGTTCCTATATTTGAATAATACGTGATCATAAATTATTATATCCAATATCTAATTTGTAAAAACTAATAAATTTCACTTGAAAACATAAGAACCTAAATCTTCCCCTTGCTTCTTTATCTGGGTGAAATTTTTCATCCATTGACCTTTCGTGCCAATACAAAAAAGACAGCGTCTTGTTCCCTTTATTTCCCCTTGATCCCCCTCTTCTTGGAATGGAATTGCAGAGAAACTTTAGTCTTGGATTTAGTCTTGTAGCTCATTTTTTATCCTTTAATTTAATTTACCATAAGTATAGAAGTATTTTATCACTTCATATCATATCGACATGAAAATGTAGAGTTATAATATCTGGGAGAGACTTATCTATGTTGTTCATATTGAAATTTACAAAAAATAGGAGAATTTATGAGGGTGTGATGGAATAATGAGATAAATGTGTAGTTATTTAAGAAAATTAAACCCTATAACCTCTAGGCGCCCAATGTAGCTAAAGAGTTTGGCTACTTAAGGCCCAACTTGTGCCCTTCTACAAGATTTCTCATGTAGAGATCCTTGGACATCTCAAAATATTCTTATATTTCTCTCTCTTGATAAATATAATAAAGATATTGGATCATTCTATAGGCATCCATGCCCTAATGGGGCTTCATGAGTTCAAAAGATATAGATGAAATCATCAAACACTAGACATATCACACATCATTCAAGTGTTTTTCATAGAAAATGAAATCATCATCACTCACATCCTTAGTAGGAAGATCATGGATTGAGGATTATAGCATGTAAGACTTCTATTCATGATGAAACACTACCCATAAGTTTTTGAACCAAATATGGATGTTACTTCTAGTTGGGAAATGGTCTTTCTCTGTAATTAATCACATAGATAACATGGTTGATGAAATTTTCATTATTATATAATAATAAGAGAGTATATTATTAATAATTTACTTGATTACAAATTATCTGAAACAATATAATTAATTTTATTGAATCTACCACTAGTTTGTCAAGTATCAACGACCCTCACCATTGAATTCAGAATGTACCATAACTTTAGACATTATAGTGGAAAGGATCCATATTTCCCTAATTATAATCAATACTATGGCCATGAAAACCATAATAAGGTGTTTAGGTAGGTGGTATTGACAACCGTGGGCTTGCAGTTCCTTTTCTTATTGAGTGGATTCCATAATCTTGAAATCATAACTTGGATTTCGTCAACACTTACCTAAAAATTTGTAGTGAAGAAACTATTTCTGTAATAGTGGGTGACCTAGACCCAACTAAACAATACTTTTGATTACCATATCATGTATACAGTTATATATACATGATTTATTATTACCATTATACTGTAGATATTTCTATTTCCACTATTTAATGACAATGTCTGTAGATTAATTATAGTATCAAAATGTTATAGTAGATCCAAGACTATAGTGAAAACCTTAATATACTATAAAATTAATCTTAAAAAAAGTTCCTATGGTCTAGATACATTATACTGACTAGAAAAAATTGATGTTTGACTATCAGGTGCTGGGGGATCATAAGCATTGAGACTTCTTCTCATGAAGTTCTCACTTGGTGATCTCTAGTAGTGAGATCGTGAGGACATACCAACTAATAGGAACACCATTTTTTTTGGGTGTCATTGGTTGTTACTATCTATGAACATGTGTGTTGTTATCCTAACTTGAGATCATTATCAATGTGTTCCTTTGATCGCGTACTTTGATGCAAGGAAAAACAATGATAATAAAATCGTGGTGAGGTATCTTGTGTTTGGTACGTCATTGGTGGTATGGCATTGTTTGAATGGTCAAGAAAGGATTTGTCACTTCCAGGTTGAGGAAGTAATATATCTCAATATATGTTGATTAGGATGGTAATACCTTCATACATCCTTGTCTAAGGAAGTTTAGGGTAAATCCGTATAGTTATATCAACAAATAATAAAGAAAGGAAGGACGATGACACAAGTGTGCATCCTGATTTATGAGATATCAAAAGGAAAAAGATTATATTACACAGTGCATGTTCGTAGATTAGTTGTCATTTATAGGTATATTCCTTATCTATTTAGGGGCTTTGATGGGTTACTAGAATCTTCTCTTGGTCTATGAATTCTATTCACTACTATTTAGATAAGGTCATATAGGGTCACACACAATAGTGTATTCAAGAATCCACCATATTCTGTTGAATAGGTACATTGGACATGGTGGGCCCCACCACAGGGTCTGAGTGTTGTCATAGTCATCGATCACTGGATTAGTACATTTTCCACTGGATTGGTTAGTTAGGGCAGCCAGTTGGTTATAGACTTAGGAGGTTCACGATACACCGATAGGTGGTTCTGAAGCCAAGTACGTCCAGGGGTATTCTAGGTATTTTTAGGATCACCCATGGTTACTGGATTATTTACATTGCTTGTTTACTTTCCGTTTCACTAATTTATTTTTAGTTTTCACTTTTTACTTGTTTTACTCTAGCCCAGCTTTAGTATTTTATGTTTTGGATTTTATTTATAAAATTATAAATGATTTTGGAAATGGTATGTAGCGTGTGTTGGGTTTTTTAATGGGAACAACATGTTTCTTATTTTAAAATGTGAAAACCCTACTTTTATATTTGCATCTCAAACTAGTGTTAGTGGACTGTTTTGGAGAAGAGAATTTTTGGATTCAATGGTTTATTTCTAGCATCCCTACTGAGCATCTCGGTGCTCACACCTATTATATCTTTTTAGTTGTAGGTTTAGTTTCTTCTTCAGGTTCTTGGTTCAACTTCTCAATGTTGGAGCAGACTTTGTTCTGAGTTGGGTGGTGACCTGAGGGGCCACAAGGAGGTATGTACATTTATTTTCTTTCCAATTATAGTCTTATTTTCCTATCGTCAGTATTTATTTGTTTGTTTATATTTTTTTCATGGGCCAAATAATTCACAACAGTTAGATTTTGATGCTCAGCACTAGTTTCCAGACCGTGGGGATCAGGAACACCCCTTGGGCCATACCGTGGGCCGGTTCGGGTGACCATTTTAGGGTCGAACCAGTTTGGTTCGTGACACCTTCTATAGATCTTCGATGCATTGGTAGGTCTCATGATACAAACTAGTGTCTTGCCACAATGACTTGACAATTTTTTTTGTAGTCTTGGAATGAGGCCTTGACTATGTGGTAATGATGTCCAGAGTTAGGAATTCCCTCATTATGAAATTAATTATTACATGTGATTATTCAACTGATAGAATATCCATGTGCATATTTATATGGTAATGTTTGATTTATTTGATTGATATTATTTTCAAGTTTATGTTTAAAAGGATTTTGTTTTTATTAAACATATTGCCTTACAAGTTTATAGATTCTTCTAAATTATTTACCCTTACTGAGCATCTGATCTCACCCCTTTCTTATGTTTTATTTTCCCAGGATCCCAAGAAATGTTTTATAATTGATATGTAGGGTTAAGCTAAGGGAATAATGGAATTATAAAAGGATTATTTATGCTGTGTTTTATGTTAAAAATTATAATGTAAAGTTCATGTATGTAATCTATTTTCCAAGACTGCTAAACTGATCGGTCTTTCAGGACTTGATTCCTTGTAATCATGCTAATTTATTAAAATAATGTGCTGAATATGGGTAACTGGGGTTGGGGAATTAAAGAAAGAGAGTATACCTTTTATCTAGTATGTTACAATCTCCTCACCGTAGGAATTTACATCTCCAGTATTTCATATGGAAGAAGAATGCTCCAGAAAGTGGTGAGGTCACTTCTCCCTCACTAATGATTCACACTCCCAAGTCTCGTGAGAATTTTATTCGTTCCACCATAACACTATGACCAATGAAATAGAATTCCCATGGAAGACTTTCACTTAGGTATCAATGATCTCCACTAGTTTTTCCATAAGAAAAACATCTAGGTCTAGCTAAATCTCTTCCCACCTAATAATATTGGAAGGATCAAGAAGCTAATTCCTGAGTTGAGATATGTGGAAACATCATGTATACTCATCAACTGAGTTAGAAATATCAACCGATAAGAAAACCTAATAAGGTACTCAATGAATTTAAATGGTCTAATATATATCAGATCCATATTTCCCTATTTCTCAGGATGTCAGTAACCCAACTGAGGAGAAATTTTCAATAAAACATGGTTACCAATGGAAAAATTAAAAGTATGATGTCGATGATCCACATACTATATCTTTTGACTATGAGTTATAACCAAACATCTTCATATATCATGAATCCTATTCAATGTCTCCTGAATAAGACTTGGTCCCACAAGAGAGGCCTTTCCCACATCTTCCCAACAAATATGTGACCTATATGGGTGACCATAAAAAGACTCAGAGGGTTCTTTTATGATCTATGCCTGATAACTATTATTATATGTTAACTCGACCAATTACAAATGGTTGTCACATAATCCAAAAAAATACAATTTGCAAGAATTGATCTTATCCACTAGGATTTGAATAACATGCTCTGTATGATCGTCCATCTGTGGATGATAATCTATATTCAGCTTGAACTGAGTCCCCATTTCCTCATAGAGACTCTTACAAAATCTTGAAGACAACATGAGATCTGTGTCTAACACACTAAAGAAGGTAACCCCATGTAACCTCATGAGTTTTTATACATACAACTTACCTAAATATTCAACCTTAATGGTGTCCCTGATTGGAATGAAATGATTAGATTTCATTAACTCATCAATCATCAACTAGATATCATTTTTCCCTTGAGGATTCTATGATAATACAAAAACAAAGTCCATGGACACCTCATCCCATTTACAAATTAGAACTAGAAGAGGATAGAGCAGACTAGAAGGTTTTATGTGCTCTAAATTTATCTTTTGGCAAGTGTAATAGTGGGACAAAAAATTAGAGATGTCTCACTTCCTACCCGACCACCATAAACTTCGTCTCATGTCATAATACATCTTCATATTTCCTAGATAAACGACTCATGAGGAATTATGAATTTCATGAAATGATGAATTTATCAAATATTATCGGAGAATAAAAAAATTATTAAAGTAGATAATACCATCAGAAGGGAGAGACTAAATAAGAATGGTATCCCCACCATAAAGGGTTTCCTTGATTCCCCTGAACTTGTTTCCCTACTGCTGACCCTACATAACAGACTCAAGGAGAGATGTTCATAACTGAGAACTAGTCAGAACCATTCATAAATCACCCCTTAGCATCTAGATGCATTTAAGTGAAGATTACCATTAGGTTCAACTCTTCCTTAAGTTCCAAGATATACTACAATGGAGCTTCCCTAACGAGAGCATCTGCGATAACATTCCCCTTTCTTGGGGGTGTAGGCGATGTCAAAATCAAACATCTTAAGATATTATACCCATCATATCTATCTGAGATTCAAGTTCTTCTAAGAAAATATATATCTTAGAATCATATGGTAAAAAATCACCATTAACAATATACCCAAAATACAATGTCGCCAATACTTAAGCACATCTATAACTGCAACAAGCTCCAAATCCTGAGTGGGGTAATTTTTCTCATGCGGTTGAAGCTGAAAAGAGATATAGAACAAAATGTGGCCATCCTATATAAGCACAGAACCTAGAATAAGACAAGAAGTATCATAGTACACCACATATACCTTACCTATCTCAGGTAATATAAAAATAGGTATTGATGTTAAAAGTTATTTCAATTCACTGAAAGAAGCCCAACATTTAGCATCCCATGTGAATTTTACCCATTTCTTGGTAAGAGTGGTCAAGAGTGATGCTAAATTTAATAAATCCTTAAAGAAACACCAATAATATCCCAAAATACCTAAGAATATTTGAATCTTGAAGATAATCCATAGTCCCTCCCATGATAAGAAAAACTTCACCATCTCAATATCGTTTAATAGGCCATGTTCAGAAATCATGTTTCCTAAGAGCTTCACTTCTTGAATCTAGAAATTTTATTTTGAATGATTCCCTTAAAGTTAGTGATTCATCAAAATTTCCAAAACCAAATTAAATTAGCGCTCATTATCCTGATTGGATCTCGAATAAAACAAAATATCATCTCTACAAACAATGAAAAAGGAGTCGAGATACTGATAGAATATTGGGTTCATCAAATCCATAAAAATTGAAGGGGAATTAGTTAGACCAAAATGCATCACAACATATCCATAATGGCCATACCTACTCCTGAAACCAGTCTTTAAAATACCATACTCCCAAACCCTGAGATGATGATAACCCAAACGAAGATCGATTTTCAAAAACCAGTTCTCCCCTTTTAACTAATCATACTAATCATACACACAGGGAAAGGGTATTTATTCATGACCGAAACTCTATTAAAATTTTTATAGTATAAACACAATTGAAATGAACCATTGGACCTATTGAAAAATATCATAGGGGATTCCCATGGTTAAACACTAGGGAATACAAAAACTTTCCACATTAGATCATCTAACTAGATCTTGAGATCTTTTAGCTTAGCTAGTTCCATACAATAAGAGGGTATCGAGATCCACTGTGTACCTAGAAATAGATTAATCTTGAACTCTCCATCCCTCTCTAGAGGAAGACTATAAAATTCATATGGGAATACAATAGGGATATACCTAGAAACCAAGCACTACTATAAATTGGAGCTACACTAATGGACCTATACCAATGGTTTGGAAAATCATTGGTATAGGCTACCTATACCAATAGTTTGTAAAACAAATATTGGTGTAGGTACCTTATAGAGACCCTATACCAATTGTTTTTTCAAAACCGTTGGTATAGGTACCATGGAGGGACCCT
The DNA here is from genome assembly GCA_963277665.1 of Viscum album. Lineage (NCBI taxonomy): Eukaryota > Viridiplantae > Streptophyta > Magnoliopsida > Santalales > Viscaceae > Viscum > Viscum album. The sequence goes on from OY728125.1 coordinate 1,559,132,616, forward strand.
ATACCAATGGTTTCTTCAAAAACGTTGGTATAGGTCACTTATATGGACCTATACCAATGGTTATGGAAAAACCGTTGGGATAAGTCACTTATATGGACCTATACCAATAGTTTTTTCCAAAACCATTTGTATAATACCAACCTATATGAACAGTTTTTCCAAAATCATTGGTATATATCAAAAATCTAATTACCTATACCAATAATTATTAAAACCATTGGTATAGGTAACCATATTTTTTATGGATTATTTTTTCAAATAACATTAAATACATAAAAAGTTAAAATACTTGTAAATATAAATATATATATTTATCAAATTATATTTACAAAACTCATCTTAGTTTAGTGGTTAGGTTGTTGGATTATAAATGTGAGGTGTTGGGTGAAAACCTACTGGGTTTTATTTTTTACATTATCTATACAAACAATTTTATAAAACCATTGTTATAGGTTTTTATATATCCTATACCAATTCCATAATAACCAACACCCCTCCAAACCATAGGTATAGACCATACCAATGGTTTGGAGACCTATAACAATGGTTACAAACTGTTGGTATTGGGTATTTTTCTATTAGTGAAGGGAATATATCTGAAATAGGGAACATTATTGGGATCTACTACAATAGTAGAATTTTTTTTTGATCTATAGAAGGGAATGTTCTACACAACCGGACCTCAGATCCCACTCTCCCTAAAACTCCCAAGAGCTCCCATCGAAAAAAAGAATGAAACATTCTGATTATAAAAATAAATCTTAGCATGATGAGCAATAATACAATCCATTTTGAGGATGAGGTCAAATATATCCAGATCGAGAATGAAAAAATCCCAAACTAACACCGTGTCAACTATCGATAGAGAAAAATATAGACATTGAAACACCTACTCTATAGCATCCCGCCTTTTTATCACATAAACTTTCATTACATTTTACAAAACCGAGGATCTTTAAGGTTTAGTGTCTTGGAAAACAGAAACTTAAAACATAAAAACATACATAAAACATTCTTCTTAAACCATTGAAAGGCTTATCCTTAAGTTAATCCTAGGTTCATTACTGCATCTCATAACCTGGGGACATACAACAAAAGAAAGGGTGAGCAGAAGGCCCAGTAAGAGAAACAAGAGAAACATTTTACATGTGAACTTGAGATACTTCAATAAGGACATGAAAAGAACTTTAAGGCATGAAAATGAAACCATGAAGCATATCATAATAAAAATAAAATTTTTCATAACTTGAAGATGTGGCTACAACATTTAATATTGAAAATCGTTTCATTTCACCAAGGTCCATCCCCAAGGTGTCGTTAAAAATTACCAAGGTTATTCACCAAGGCGTCTTTAAAATGGTCATCTCTAGAGATTAAGTCTTTACCCAATGCATTGGAGCGCTATCAGGGCGCACCCTTGACATGTATTTATTATCATGTGAGCCACATATATCATCATCAATCATTTCATAAAAAACCCATAAGGCATTAAAGAAATGGGTTTCATTTCATAATCATAACGTTTTAAAAACTGCTTTAAAGACATGATCTTTGTTTCACTTTAAACCCACGGAAAGGGAGAGCGGGTCTCATGTATGAAAATCCCATAATTTAAAATAGAACAACTTTTTATATATATGAATACACCTATAGAAGATATATCTTTGAGTATTCACTTAATAAAATAAAAGAACTTTAGAAAAATAGAGAGACATTTTGAGACGGAAATTCTGCAGCATAACAGCTATATTTCGGGGTTTTAAAAAACATTGAAAAGAGGGGGGGACATGGGTCAAACATTCATAAATGACCCATAAAACAGTAGAGGGACAGAATATAAGGGATTTTAGAACATGGTAATGAAATTTGAAAATATACCATATGAAATGAAGAACATGAAAGGATGACAAAAATAAGATTTCTCTTATGAAAATTCGGCAGCCTAACAGCGTTACATAAACTTCAACCAAAAATGAATTGATGAGATCAAATAGGGTCTCTCATCATATGAACATAAAATATTAGTATGATAGATATAAGGATCATACCCTAACATGATAAAAAGGAACTTGCAAGACTTGACATGGAATTAGAACTTTGAAAAGGGAGAAAGGTGCAAGGACCACTTAAAAATTCAGCATCCTAACGACGCCACTTAAACTTTAAAATACTGAATTGAAGAGATCAAATGGGGTATCTCATCATATGGTCATAAAATATCAGTATGATAGATATAGATATCATACCACAACATAAAAAAAAGGAACTTGAAAGAATTTACATGAAAGTAGAACTTCAAAACGAGAAGGGTGAAGAACCACTTAAAAATTAGGCAGCCTAACGGCGCCACTTAAAACTTCAAAATACTGAATTGAAGAGAACAAATGGGGTATCTCATAATATGATCATAAAAGATCAGTATGATATATATAGATATCATTCCCCAGCATAACAAAAAGTAACTTGATAGAATTGACATGGAAGTAGAACTTCAAAATGAGAAGGGTGAAGAACCACTTAAAAATTCGGCAGCCTAACGGCGCCACTTAAAACTTCAAAATACTGAATTGAAGAGATCAAATGGGGTATATAATAATATGATCATAAAATATCAGTATGATAAATTTAGATATCATACCCCAAAATAATAAAAAGGAACATGAAACACTTTACATGAAAATAGATCTTGACAAATGAGAAGGGAGAAAGAATCCGTTACAAAAATTTCGGCAGCCTAACGACGCCACATAAAACATCATAAAACGAAATAATGAGAGTAAGAGGGGATATCTCATTATATGAACATGAAAAGGGCAGTAAGAGGAGTATAAAATACCATCCTTTAACATAAGAACATGGAGCATAAAAGAAATGACATAAAAGAGATTTCTTGAAAAGAAAGAGAGATGTCGGATCCCTTACCTTAAAATGTAACTCTTAAACCTCAATGGTTGGGACCTTGAGGGCTTGGGGGCACCTTGGGAGGACTCCTTGGGAGTTAATGAGACCAGAACTTCGTTGGGGAAAAGTGGGGAGTCGAATGGATGAGAGGAAGTCTTGGTATTTATAGGGAAAGTGAGGGGACACGGCATTAATGACCAAGGGACACCTCACATGTGCTTTTCTCAAACCCATGTGCTCTCCCTTGGCATTTACCATGGAGTTAGGCCACATGGGCCCCCCAAAACAATAATTCATCACCCTTGGCCGGCCAACCCTTAAAATATCTCATGACATCATCATGACACAGTTATGATGTCATTAAACATACCAAAACCCTAAAACTGCATTTTTACTATTCACTGAAAAATTCATCTTTCTCAGAAAAATCCCAAAATTTTACCTTAACTAAATATCGATGCTCTAATTAAATTTATGAACTCTATTTTATAAAAATAATTTTCTAAATATTTTTAATTTAATTTTTAAATAAAAACACTATTCATCGAGAATTCATTTTTTTCAGAAAAATCCCCAAAAATTACCATAACATAATATCGGTGCTCTGAGTTCAAAAATGAAATCCATTTTATAAAAATAATTTTTTAAATATTTTTAATTTAATTTTTAATTAAAAAACACCATTCACTCGAAAAAACTAATACTTGAATAATAATTTATGAAATCGTTATTTAACCATTTTATTGAATCACATTACTTAATCAAGGTGCCTAGATTATATTAATACTTTCTTTAAGTGAGATTACTAATCCATTTGGACACATTAATAATCCTAATCATAAAATCACTATTCATAATTTACTATTCATCAAAAATTAAGTTGATCTTATTAGACTCTAAATTTCGTACTGAACATAATTGTAGAAGACCATTTTTTGAAAATCATTACACATTTTTAATTATTTAAGGTTTACATAAACATTTTTAAAATATCATTTTTCTAAAATTCATCAAAAATATAGATACTATATTTATCCGATCATTTGAAAATTCATAAACTTCATCATAAGAAGAAATATCAAATTTTATTTAAAACAAGGATTACACAAGGAAGTTACGGTCTCGTTACATAGCCCCTTATAACACCAGCATAGGACCTAAGTGTAAGGTGTGCTAAGGTGATAGAATCTGAGGGAGGCTCGGCCAACATCGCACGAGTAGTAATTTCTATTAGTTTGAACTTCTCGCAAAGGCGATTCCGTTCTAGTTTTACACGATGAAGTTCAGCTTGGGTTTGGTCCAGAGCAAAGCCCAGTGGTGCTACCTCTTTCCCAAGTTCTGTTAGATGGGCTTCGATCAGTCCAAAACTACTTGGTGAGGCCATCAAATCTTCTTTCTATAACAATTAACCAAGATTACTTGTATTTAGAGACAATAATCAAAACATTTTGTTCACATCGGTCATATTGACCGATGGTCATATAACAGTCAAAACCCAATGGTATCATTTTAATTATAATCATGTTTATCAAATAAAACATTTTTGTTGAGTATAAAAATAAAATAAAATAACACATGAAATTAGGAAACAAGATTTATTCAAAATTTCAGGCCGTTACAATCTTCCCCCCTTAAGAAATTGCGTCCTCGCAATTTTTAAAATTGGGTTTTGAAATTTCGTTGAAAGTACCACATCGGAAAAAGAGTCAGTAACACCATTACTTTAAATGAAAGAAGAGGAAGTACAAAGGCCACCCGAGTTTACTCATACTAGGATTCCATGTAGGAAACATGGACATGGAGGAGAAACCAAAGGTTCATGTTCTAAAGGAGAGTGATAGAAAACATGATTAGGGGGAAGTTAACCACCAGAAAATCCCAAAATTATGATGTGTGTAAGCGGTCTTTGATTACCCAGTAGGAAATGTAAACCAACAATGTTTTTGTTTTATGTTCCTTTTCATAACTTTGAGGAATTCATTTACAACATAGAACAAAAAAATAAGGAAATATATATATCTTCATGTAGAGTTTCATACTTTAATAAGTTTCTACCAAAACTAATCTTTTCTCCAAACGATGATCATTCAAAACAACTTGGTCTCATCAAAACACAAGAATCATCTTCTAGAGAATCACATAATCCACAAAAGATTAACTATCTATTTCTTATATATTTAAACATTATCCCAAAAATAGAAAGGGTAAGGTAAAACAACTCTTCAAAAAGAATCCCATAGGAATGGAAACTACTTTTAAATCTTCAAAGTTCCATGGTACTACCCAAAGTTCATCATAGACCATTCCATAAATAATGGTCCTTAAGATTCCTCAAAATAAACCAAACTAAGATTGAAACCCAAATACAAGAAAGATTTGATAACATAGTCTTCCAAAATAAACTTCATTGTTCATCTCCAAACAACATCAACCACTCATAACATCTTATAACAAAAGTAGCTAACCTAAACATATTTTACCCAAGACAGGTTAATCATTCCCGTAAGTAACCTAAATTACTATAAGTCCAACTTAAATTTATCGATTCTTCAAAATATAAGTCAACCTCACTCCTCAATGAAAATACCGTAGTAATCTATTTACCTCGATCAAATATGGTTCCCAAAATAATGAACGTCTTCAAAAATAATAATCAGCTTTTAATCCCCTAATCATCTCTTTCATATTAATATGGAAATCGTTGCATTTCCTATCACATTGGTTATTGGGACATGTTCTTTAATCTCCCACCATTAACTAAGAAGAGAAATTATAATTAGAGGCTTAAATACTTAACCAATAATCATGAAAAGGAGATTAAATCATATAAGGATAACTTGTAGAAGAAACGTATACCCTAACTTGTGATCCCCTAGGTTCCAATCTAGGTTATCCATGATCATATATTCTTATGTGAATCTTTGTTCCTTTAACAATGGTTCATACTAAGCTTATGAATTTACCAAAGCATATCCCCCGGGAGTGTCGTAACCAAGAGTGCAGCAAGGCCCGTTGTTGTGTGACAGTTCCCATTCGAGTCTAGCTCAAAGCGGTGTTTTCAGGTTTTACCCCTATGTACATCTGTGCCAGAGCCACCTCTACCTGCTCATACCCAGACAGGGATGTATTTGCTTGGAAACCCCTTACTCAATACTCACCAAAATACCAGGAAGATTTCCTATATTTAAACTTTTCTATAGGGTTCTTCCTAAAGCTTTCATATCCTAATTTCCACAAATAACTAAACCATACTTTGATACTAACTATAGCATCCCGCCTTTTTATCACAAAAACTTTCATTACATTTTACAAAACCGAGGATCTTTAAGGTTTAGTGTCTTGGAAACCAGAAACTTAAAACATGAAAATATACATAAAATATTCTTCTTAAACCATTGAAAGGCTTCTCCTTAAGTTCATCCTAGGTTCATTACTGCATCTCATAACCTGGGGACATAAAACAAAAGAAAGGGTGAGCAGAAGGCCCAGTAAGGGAAATAAGAGAAACATTTTACATGTGAACTTGAGATACTTCAATAAGGACATGAAAAGAACTTTAAGGCATGAAAATGAAACCATGAAGCATATCATAATAAAAATAAAATTTTTCATAACTTGAAGATGTGGCTACAACATTTAATATTGACAATCGTTTCGTTTCACCAAGGTCCATCCCCAAGGTGTCGTTAAAAATTACCAAGGTTATTCACCAAGGCGTCGTTAAAATGGTCATCTCTAGAGATTAAGTCTTTACCCAATGCATTGGAGCGCTATCAGGGCGCACCCTTGAAATGTCTTTATTATCATGTGAGACACATATATCATCATCAATCATTTAATAAACAACCCATAAGTCATTAAAGAAATGGGTTTCATTTCATAATCATAACGTTTTAAAAACTACTTTAAAGACATGATCTTTATGTCACTTTAAACCCACGGAAAGGGAGAGCGAGTCTCATGTATGAAAATCCCAGAATTTAAAATAGAAAAACTTGGTATATATATGAATACACATATAGAAGATATAACTTTGAGTATTCAATTAATAAAATAAAAGAACTTTAGAAAAAGAGAGAGACATTTTGAGACGGAAATTCTGCAGCATAACAGCTATATTTTGGGGTTTTAGAAAACATTGAAAAGAGGGGGGGACATGGTTCAAAAATTCATAAATGACCCATAAAACAGTAGAGGGACAGAATATAAGGGATTTTAGAACATGTTAATGAAATTTTAAAATATACCATATGAAATGAAGAACATGAAAGGATGACAAAAATAAGATTTCTCTTATGAAAATTCGGCAGCCTAACGGCGTTACATAAACTTCAACCAAAAATAAATTGATGAGATCAAATAGTTTCTCTCATCATATGAACATAAAAGATCAGTATGATAGATATAAGGATCATACCCCAACATGATAAAAAGGAACTTGCAAGACTTGACATGGAATTAGAACTTTGAAAATGGAGAAATGTGCAAGGACCACTTAAAAATTCAGCAGCCTAACGACGCCACTTAAACTTCAAAATACTGAATTGAAGAGATAAAATGGGGCCTCTCATCATATGGTCATAAAACATCAGTATGATAGATATAGAGATCATACCCCAACATAAAAAAAGGAACTTGAAAGAATTTACATGAAAGTAGAACTTCAAAATGAGAAGGGTGAAGAACCACTTAAAAATTCGGCAGCCTAACGACGCCACTTAAAACTTCAAAATACTGAATTGAAGAGAAAAAATGGGGTATCTCATAATATGATCATAAAAGATCAGTATGATATATATAAAGATCATTCCCCATCATAACAAAAAGTAACTTGATAGAATTGACATGAAAGTAGAACTTCAAAACGAGAAGGGTGAAGAATCACTTAAAAATTCGGCAGCCTAACGACGCCACTTAAAACATCAAAATACTGAATTGAAGAGATCAAATGTGGTCTCTCATCATATGATCATAAAAGATCAGTATGATAAATTTAGAGATCATACCCTAAAATAATAAAAAGGAACATGAAATACTTTACATGAAAATAGATCTTGAAAAATGAGAAGGGAGAAAGAATCCGTTACAAAAATTTCGGCAGCCTAACGGCGCCACATAAAACATCATAAAACGAAATAATGAGAGTAAGAGGGGATCTCTCATTATATGAACATTAAAAGGGAAGTAAGAGGATTATAAAATACCATCCTTTAACATAAGAACATGGATCATAAAAGAAATGACATAAAAGAGATTTCTTGAAAAGAAAGAGAGAGGTCGGATCCCTTACCTTAAAATGTAACTCTTAAAACTCAATGGTTGGGACCTTGAGGGCTTGGGGGCACCTTGGGAGGACTCCTTGGGAGGTAATGAGACCAAAACTTCATTGGGGAAGAGTGGGGAGTCGAATGGATGATAGGAGGTCTTGGTATTTATAGGGAAAGTGAGGGGACAAGGCATTAATGGCCAAGGGACACCTCATATGTGCTTTTCTCAAACCCATGTGCTCTCCCTTGGAATTTACCATGGAGTTAGGCCACATGGGGCCCCAAAAACAATAATTCATCACCCTTGTCCGGACAACCCTTAAAATATCTCATTACATCATCATGACACAGTTATGATGTCATTAAACATACTGAAACCCTAAAACTGCATTTTTACTATTCACTGAAAAATTCATCTTTCTCAGAAAAATCCCAAAATTTCACCTTAACTAAATATCGATGCTCTAATTACATTTATGAACTCCATTTTATAAAAATAATTTTCTAAATATTTTTAATTTAATTTTTAAATAAAAACACTATTCATCGAGAATTCATTTTTTTCAGAAAAATCCCCAAAAATTGTCATAACATAATATCGGTGCTCTGAGTTCAAAAATGAAATCCATTTTATAAAAATAATTTTTTAAATATTTTTAATTTAATTTTTAATTAAAAAACACTATTCACTTGAAAAAACTAATACTTGAATAATAATTTATGAAATCATTATTTAACCATTTTATTGAATCGCATTACTTAATCAAGGTGCCTAGATTATATTAATACTTTCTTTAAGTGAGATTACTAATCCATTTGGACACATTAATAATCCTAATCATAAAATCACTATTCATAATTTACTATTCATCAAAAATTAAGTTGATCTTATTAGACTCTAAATTTCGTACTGAACATAATTGTAGAAGACCATTTTTTGAAAATCATTACACATTTTTAATTATTTAAGGTTTACATAAACATTTTTAAAATATCCTTTTTCTAAAATTCATCAAAAATATGCATACTATATTTATCTGATCATTTGAAAATTCATAAACTTCATCATAAGAAGAAATACCAACTTTTATTTAAAACAAGGATTACACAAGGCAGTTACGGTCTCGTTACATAGCCCCTTATAACACCAGCATATGACCTAAGTGTAAGGTGTGTTAAGGTGAGAGAATATGAGGGAGGCTCGGCCAACATCGCACGAGTAGTAATTTCTATTAGTTTGAACTTCTCGCAAAGGCGATTCCTTTCTAGTTTCACACGATGAAGTTCAGCTTGAGTTTGGTCCAGAGAAAAGCCCAGTGGTGCTACCTCTTTCCCAAGTTCTGTTAGATGGGCTTCGATCGGTCCAAGACTACTTGGTGAGGCCATCAAATCTTCTTTCTATAACAATTAACCATGATTACTTGTATTTAGAGACAATAATCAAAACATTTTGTTCACAGCGGTCATATTGACCGATGGTCATATAACAGTCAAAACCCAATGGTATCATTTTAATTATAATCATGTTTATCAAATAAAACATTTTTGTTGAGTATAAAAATAAAATAAAATAACACATGAAATTAGGAAACAAGATTTATTCAAAATTTCGGGCCGTTACATACTCTTTTCTCTTTCCAAGAGATGTTTCTAACTCCATGAAAAAGTACATGAGGTTTGTTGGAAATTTTAGTACATCAATAAAATAGGTAGATATAAATGAATGTGAGACACCAATATAAAATAAAGAATTTTATATATAATAATCGACAAAAATGGTAGCTCTCAATATTACCAGGCCCATATCAACCCCTACTGAAAAGTCATCCACTACATTAATGTGCTTCACTCCCAAGGCCTATAGATGGAGACCTTTGGACTTTGAAGCTTCTGACTGCACCTCACTAGCCTCTAGAGTTGAAGATCCCTAACCATAATGAGGCATAGATATGGCTTGAAAGAACCACTATAAAATTTCCATGTCATCCATAAGCATTGAACATATTCATGGGTGTAGGGAAATAATGTCAGGTGTGACCAACCTTTCCATAATGGTAGAAAGTCAAGGTAATACCACTGGCTATAAGTGATGGTGCATAGGAGACTCACTGCTGAGAACCACCTCCAATAACCCTACAATGATCATTCAACTTCCTATTATTTCCCTACATTACACTATAACTTCTTGACCTGGGTGCCACATGTTGGTTCCCCAATTTGGTTGGTTACATGACCTCAGGCATGCCTCCCCATATGCTAGAGGCTACCGACTAGTAGTGAGGGTCTAATATATATATATATATATATATTTTGGGGAGAATATACCCTATTTATCAAAGAATCACAATAGCAGAAATCAATAAAAAATAGCCAAATGATAATGAATAATAACAAAAATAATGCCATAACAAATAAAGAACAACATCACATGATAAAACCAAAACACATATAAACGAATATAACCAAATTGTTAAATATGTCATGATATAAATGCACCAAGTATTTAAAAAAACCCAAAATAAAGACACCCTGTTAGCTCCCAAGTGGGTCCCAACATCATGTATAGTTCCCTAATCCATGATCTATCCCATATCCCAACTCAACCATCTAACATAAGGCTCTTTCCCTTATACTGTCATGAAAACATGAAGTTTATTTGGGAACTAATCAGGAAGCCTAAGTAGGGCGTGAGTACAACCCAGTAGGCCACCACAAATGGAATCTAAAATAATATCCAGTCTATAATAGTGCATTCTATTGTATAAAGAATAAAGCACAAAAGTTAAAGTAAACTATTTTCACATTAAATTATTCTTTAATTAATCACATAAATTCTCAGGTTCATAATGAAACCTGTACCATTAATACCTTCTTTGTCCCATTCTAGAGTATTAACTATTCATAAAGGGATATCACATTTCATTCCATCATGGGTTTTCATTAATAATTTAATACTAATTTCACATTCATACAATGGGGCCCTAGAGTAGAAGTTTGGGACCTCATGGGTTTTTAGAGAAGTGGTCCCTATCCCACAACTCAGTGACTAGATAAAATACATACATACATACACACATACATACATATATATATATATATATATTGGGGTGTAGAGCAATAATCTAGAACCTTGTGGTTATTTTGGAGTGAAAGTCCCTATCCCACAACCCAATCACAATTATCATCCAATTCCATAATTCATTTTTCAACCCATTTCATAAATCCATTTATCAAACTTGCATAATTTATAAATCATCATTTCAATCATATAGACACATCCCTTGGGTAGCTATTAATTTTATAATCTCATTAATCAATCAACTTCATAAAACCATTATTCACCAATTTCATTATCACATATTCAACCGATTTCATTATCACATAGGACAAATAATCAATTAACTAATTTAATTTATAATGAAATTTACCAACATTGAAATTTCAATTGCACAAAAACATAAACCCAATTATAATCAAGACTATGGGATTTGATAGTTAGACCACCTACCTCAAGGTCGTTGGGGAACGTTCACCAAACTGTAATCCAAAAATTGATGTGGAAGATCTAGATCACAATAATGTAGAAGATCTTAGGACCAATACTTAAGATCAAGATACAAAGGATTAAGATCCATAAAATCCTAGATCTAAACCTTCAAAAACAGAGTAAAATTCATTCCTCTTCATCAAGAAATAGATATGGTAGAGAGAGAAAAACAAATGGGGAAGAAATCACATACCATATAGGAGATGACCCTTTAATCAGATCTTTTATTTTCTAAGAAAGGGGTTCTAGGAGGCTTGTAATCCTCCTAGTAGATTTAAAAATTAAAGGAAATGGTTTAGGGTCAAGTAGGAGAAAAATGGAATAAAAACTAGGGGGTTTGGGATTTTTTTAAAATTCCAGGGGAATGAAATCCCATGCCCATGGTTTCTTGGATAGAGGTGCATGTTTTTACAAAACGTGCACATTAATTGTGTGAATATACTTAGGGAGTACACAATTTATCCTAATTATCACAAATTTTGAAAAAACATGCCCCAAACATGTAGTCCCCCACTATTTCATAATGTACGGTTTGGGGAGGGTGGTCATATGGTTTGGCCAAACCATGAGCTAACCGTGCACCACACCCCGTGCCTCCAAAAAGGGGTGCACAGTTTTTTAGGAAAACCACATGGTTTTTCCTAACCATGCACCAACCATGAGTAGTCCCTTTGGATTTCAAATTTCTCAAATTTCACCTAACACATCCCAAAAAAGCCCAAATAATTTATAACCAAAACATGGTAAAATAGTACCTCAAAATGAGAATAAGGAATCTCTAGAAAGGTCAAGATCTTACACCACCTAAGTTACCATTGGGTGGAAGGGAAGGGGAGGAATAGCCAAGATTTTCTATCATGTTCATTTATTCCATCATAACCTTATCATCTATCTATTTATAAGTGGATAGGTTAAGTATAAATACTTGTGATCTAATATCTAGTTGAAAACTCTACGGTTACTTCCAAGATTTCAGATGATCATTTCCCACCACATATGGGAAAAAAATGAACTAGCTCCACAAACCAATTGGTGCACTCTGACATTGAACACTCTCTCTATTTTAAATATAGGAACTCTAGTTAATTTTCCATAACCAGAGACTCAGGGTAGAACTACTGAAGGAATAGGGTCTTAAAACCCTTCCAATCCAAGCCCACATACCTATCTACCTATACTATAGAATACCACTATCACATGCTAGGACCCTCAATCTTGAATTCCACATATTTCACCTTAACAACTTCAGGTGTATCTATGAAGTTGAAGATCTGATCAATCTTTTCTAACCACTCTTCCGCCTATTGGGGTTCATTCATACCTTTAAATGATAAAGGATTCTCATGCAGGGATTCTCATGATCGATCAATGTCTCCAAAAACTCTTGGATATGCCCCAAAAACATGTTATTGAACTCATGGTATATTATATTCTACAATAGTAACTACTATCATGATATCCTCTATAAGATTTTGATCCACAAGAGGATTCCCTTGAGAAGAATCACTCATTTCACCCGCCTGTTCAACCCATGGAAGGCATCTTAGAGGCATGTTTATATACACCAGAATAGAATGAAATGATCAAATAATAGTATAATCTCAGTTTAAAATAGATAGAAAAAACAATAAACTAAGATCAAGGTCAAAACTCAACATACGAGACACACATCCCAACATCACTTAGTGACTTGAGGCTTGTGACAAAAAGAGTTGGCCAGAAACTCACCAAAAAACTACCTTTTAAGCACTGAAAATCCTATATCATTTCTACTAACATCCCAAGGATGATTATAACCATGTTATAATACCATTTTTTAATGAACTGACCAAGATAACCCTCACAATTGGCACTTGAACTGATTCACTTATGACTTGAAGGGAATTCCTAATCCCCACGGGCTAGTGACTAGCACTCGAGCATCAAAAAACAACAAAAGGGAATGATTTATACCAACATGGAACCATTTTCATGACATATATATACAATGAAAAGAAACATAATAAGAAAACTAGAAGAAAAATATGTCATAAACCAAGAGACACAATAGTAGTGATACCACTTGAAATCCAAATAAAACCAAAGGTACATATCTAAGAAAACCAAAAAGGAAAACTAAATACCAACAACCAAAACTCCATGTGATATGCGAGAAATCACCCACCATATCACCACTAGCTACCCATACCCTACCGATATAAACCTCATTATCTCATTATGGCATTTTGCCTTTTTCTTTCATCAAAAGGAAATACCAGGTCTACACACTGTTAAAGGGGTGTTCATGGTGTGAGATAAAAATTCTCTATAGGATCCCACATAAATTCTCTATAGTCTCTATAAAAATAATCCCAATATGATAATTTTAAATAAAACATAGAATGATAAGTAGAAAATAATTTTTATATCAAAATCATGGTAAATATTTCCCTTTTCTACTATTTTAAAATATATTATGGTAAAATAATTTCAAAGAGTAAATCTAATAAAAAATTTACATTTCATCAAACATGAATATCAAGCCAAAATAGTACAAGATAAAGAATAATGGTAAATATTACAATTATCACAACAGGTCTGGCTAGCAGACTACTTGTACCATAATCAATGATTAGTTCACACTCAATTCCTTAGAACATAGGCCTAATGAGTAGAGGAACACCCCATGAGTGAACCCCATGACAATGTCATTATTAAGTCCCTAGAATAATAATCCTAGAGCATATAAGAACACCCCATGAGTGAAACCCCCCAATAATAAAAAATAATGATTCCCAATAATATAACTTTCACATAAATACCCAAGGCTTCTCATGTTCTAGATTTATAAAATCAATTTCAAAGGGATTCATAATTCACAAACGATTCCAAAAAACCCCTTGTTAAAAAAAACATGCCTTGAAAACCCATTTCAAAATACATTTCATAATGATTTGAAAACACATTTTCTTTTACCAAAACAAGTAAAAACCATATTTTATCACAAAACCATTTACAAAAAAAAAATCATCCAATTTATTTATAAAACAATTTATAAAATAAAGATCAATTATGGTTCATCCAACACAGGTTAGAGACAGAACAACATACCTCAAACTTAGGATGAAAACTACTTATAATGGGATCCACACGCACCAAGATGAAAAAATTAAAACAAAGGATGACCTAACAAAAATTCCCATAACTCAGAATCAAATCACATAAGAAAAATTCTTAGAGGAGAGGATAAGTTAGAATATACCTTAAGAAACTCGAACACCACACCAAAACAAAAATAAGGGATGAACCTTGAAATATGATCACATAACATATCTAGAATGGATATAAGAAACTTCATAATCACATGATCATAGATCCATAACTGAATCCCAACATCACTTCCAAAACTAGAGAAATGAAGAATCCGAAAGGTCTCTCTTACCTAAAGTAAGATAACCAACAATGCTAGAGATCAAACACACAAAAGAAAGTGATCTAGATGGGATAGAACACCTAAATACACCTAGAAGGAACCCATGGTACAAGGTAAAGAGGAGGAAACTGAATAAATTAAGATTTAGTCTTGAAACACATAAAACCTAATATGAATGACAGGTTTACATTGTAAATGATAGATTTATAGTGTAAACTCCACATAACTCTTGTACATTGAAAAATATATCACCCTAGTCCAAGTAATCCTGGGTGATATATTTATAATGTAAAAAATGTATTTACACCATAAATGTATTCATGTTGAAAAATATTTTCATGGATTGTTCCCCATGACCCCTTTATGATGTAAATTTGGAATTTATGACAAAAATTTTCCATGCAGGTAGTTCCCATCCCATGTTCTTTTGAAACTACCGAAATATATCTTATTTCCTTTGAACCCAAAGAATTAACCCTAAAACTTTTAAATATAGAATACCTTTTATATAGGATGTTACACACATTGATAAAATCATTGAGAGATAAGAGTGGTGTTTTTACAAGCTTTTATGATGTTGGAAGTTCCAAGCATCAGAATTGGGGGTTTTAAGTTGAATCCTATAGTGTGGAGAAACATAGGCCAATCAGGTGTTTGGGTGATGAAACTATCATTTCATCAAGGTATATGGGATCATATAACCCCCATCTAAGAATTTAATCTTTGACTATGAGTGTTTTCTTAGGTTCTAAATGATTTAGTACCTTGAGTTGGAGTTTTTGCCTTTAATGTACTTTAGACATTTTCATATGGAATGAAATCATTAGATTTGAATGCATGATTAGCACAGGTTAGAAGATGTGGTTGGATGACCAATCTGGATTCTTAGGGATAAGAATAGTTATGGTGGGGAGGTTGTAAAACCCCTGATTTGTATGGGTGTTTATATTTGGAGTAAAATTTGATTTTTCAAAGAAGTATATGGGTCATTTCTTGAAGAAGGAATCAAAATGGAATTTTGATGGTTGGAAAACCTTAAAGGAACCAATTTAGGTTTGAAATGAATTCCACTAGGGTGTTAGAAGCTCTTGAGAGTGCCCTATGAGTTTAGGGTTCAGAGATCATGATTTTAGAGAGGCATCCTATGTTTCATGGTTGGTGTACTATTAATGATAACTGTGTACCTGACAAACAACTATTGTAGGGAGTGTAAAAAGAAAATTTCTTTTCCTAATGCAGTATAAATTATGAACAATGTTTTCTCACTTGAAGAGTTTAATAAATTTTCACCTACTTAATCTAATTCGCCCAACATACTTATTTTTTATTGTTTTTATTAATTGTATTAAAAAATGTAATTTGAGAAGATAAATGAAATGCTAAAATTTATACTAATATGAAATGACTGAATGTGATTAGAAAAGAAAGAAGTTTTCCTTTTTGGTTTGGTTTATGAGTTCAATCACTCTCTTTTTTTGTGTTTAAATTTAGTTTTATAATTCAGTTATGAGATCTCATGCATGAATTACTATTATTTTATTTAATGGTGTGAAATCTTGAATTCCTTTATAAATCTAAATCCCACCTCCTCCTATAATGAAGGTTGATGGTACACCTCAATCAAGAGTTTGAAATCTTCCAAGACCTAACTCCATAATATGCCATTTCATCCACTGGATGGCTTAGCTCTATTGTATGAAGAGCTTGTATCTAGTAAAAGGGAGGGAAAAGATTTAATAAAATTATATAATTGAGTTTGAGTTTAGTGTAATGGTGGGAATAATCACACTTGTGCACTTAACTCTTTATCACCACAAAAGTAAATAAAACATAAGAGTTCAAGGTCATAATGAATGGAAAATATCACTTACATCCCTAAGGCCAAGCCATGAGTAAGCCCCTCATTTTTGGGGGTAATAATTCATAGTGGTAAGACGAGAAAGAAGAGAATAAGAGAATAATAAAATAATAAAATAAAATAAAATAAAATAAAATAAAAATAAGATTGAGAATAAAATAAAAATAATATAAGGGAGATAAATAAGAGAGAAAGAGAGAAAGATAAAAGAATAAAATAAAAATATAATAAGAAAAGAAAAGAAAATAAATTAATGGAAAGATTAAGAAAATTAAAATAAGTGGAAGAAGATGCAGAAGTAGAAGAAGAAGAAAATAATATGGATGGGTGAAACACAATTGTTAAGGAATAAATGAATTATATTATTAAATAAGCTAAATTAAAATTACATTTAAAATTAAAAAATAGAAACAAAAAGAAGGAACATAATGAGATGCAATAGCTTTGGCTAGAATAAGGATCTATTCTCCTCAGATTTCCCCCTTCTTTCTCTTGATGGTAGACCCCTCTATTTATAGAAGATGCATTATCTTCATATGTCTCTGTGGAGGATCTACAAATATTTAACTTTGGATCTCAGTTTAAATAACTATATTTTGAATATCTGAATCTTTCAATCTTCACAACAATCATGATTTCCAAAAATGTAGCATGGACCAGGGGAAACATAAGTCTTCTCTATACACAAATGGACTACATGGTGTATTTATGGGGACATGGTAGTGGGGGAGATCTCAAGCCCGATATTTTATAGGCATCAACAATGGAGATTCTCCAGTCAGTAACAATGATGACAAATAGTGGTTTACATTGGTGGAAATTGATCAACAATAGCTCACGAGTCACCGTTGTCTCAATGGTGTCTCATAAGTCACTATTTCCTCAACATTGTCTCACGAGGCACTGTTGGCTCAACGGTGTATCATGAGGTACCGTTGGATCAATGGTTGCTAATGATCCACCATTGGATTGGATGGTGGTTGTGGATCTAGATGGAATCAGTGGATTTGAGCAATGACGTGCTACCATTAGTGTAATGGTTGAAGTGTGGAAATGGAGGTGAGCATCCATAGGAATAGAGGATGGTGGTCTATAATCCCCTCCAATCCTTATACATTAATTGTGGCTAATGTGATCTTTAAAATAGCCTCTATGGTGATTGTCTGAGGTCTTTTAAATGATCCATGGTGTCTAGGTGCTTTGGTAGTGGCATAAGGCTTGACCTCAAGATTTAAGGTGGCTTCAATGGAGTATTCCAGTGAGGAATAGTATTGGATGGTGAGTGTAGATTGGCGGAGGGTGGAAAAGTTGAGTGGAGATGGTGGGGATGAAATTTCTGAGCACGGGGAACATATTTTTAAATGAAATGAATAGTAACCCATAAAAGGATGTCCCACATTGATTTAGAGAAAAGGGGAGCCCCCGTTTATAATAAACTGTATGGGACTCCCAGCTTAGATTCCTATATAAGGGATAATATTCTGTATAAAACTTTCACACACACATTCTATGTGCACTCTATGGCCCACATGGGCCTTTGGGACCACTATGCTCCTCCCTGCAGGATTGACCCCCCATGAGACACCTCTACATGGGATTGATGCCCTCGTGTAACCTCTTACTTGAGAAGGACCTCCTAGGGATGGCTTGGATTGATACCCCTTTGTGGTTTAGCTAAATAGTGGGCTAGTCTTGGTTTATGGGATAAATTAAGTCCAAATACTCTTTTATTAAACCTCCTGAAAAGGTTAAAGAAAATTTAAATTACTTAATAAAATATTCATAAAAAATTTGTATGTAATATTTCAAATCCTAAACAAACATTATTTTATTCATCTAAAACCATTTTCATTCCTTCCATTACAAATTACAATATTTTATCGAAACATTATAATTCATGGTCATTCATATAAAAATTCATTTAAAACCATATCAAATTATTTAAAAATATGCATGAAATCTGAGTGTGTTAAATACCCCCACACTTAAACTATGCTTTTCCTCAATCATAAAATATCAACATTGAATTTAGAGGGAACCAATGTTACCATCATTCAAATTAAAAATAAATAAAAGAAAAAAATTATCAATTTCAAATAAAAATTTATAGTTCCATATAAAATGTCAATTTAATTTCCCAATTTTCAAAGAAATAATCAATTTTAGTATTTTACTTTATCCCTTTTTGGAAATTATGGAACTTCTTCGTTCATATATTCAATCTCCTTAATTAATTATTATTAAACACGCCAAACCATGATTTACCACTCTTTTGAATCCTTTCAATTATTACTCATGATACAATTCAAATAGAGTTATCCTCATATCATGAGAACATACTCCTTATCCATAGTATTGTAAAGGAACTCTTTTCACCACTTTGAAAAGACAAAAGGTGCATAAAATCATGAGGACTTTGAATAAAGGTTCACATGAATCTGAGTCTTAAGGTTTATAGGAATTTATGTTTAAAAATGAAGGATCAAGGAGTAGGTTAATATCTAAAGTATTAAGCACGATATCAAAATTGAAATCTTAATGACATTATCCCCTTAAAATTGGTACAACTCCCACTTTCTCAAAACTAAATGTAAAGGTTATGATCAAAATAAATAATAATAAATGATTTATGATCCTTGATTTTTTTATCTATTTTTATACATTTTTTATTAAATTACTTTTTTTTTTCAAAATTTATGATTAGAATAAACATTACACACCCCTAACCACATATGATAAAAATATTTGGTCTAGTGCTAGTGATTTTTGATTCTTCTAAGTCAAAACCCATTCTTTTCATTTTTTTGATTCTTTTTTTTTTCAAGAGAAAAAGAATAATAAATAGTGAAATTAATATTTTTTTTCTAATCCCCATATATATCACCCCACATATCTTTATTAAAATATAAATCATCCCTTTATTCATGACTCCATTCTCCCCCACACCTCAACTTTAAAATATCACAAAAATACTAAAAGGATTGTAGTAATAGATAAAAATGTATTGAATCACAACTCATTCTTAAAATATCATTCATGGTTTCTATGGTTTAAATAAGGATTGATGTAAATTTGGTATTTAAGGATAAGGGATTTTCAAAAGACACCTCAATAATTTTAAATGTGTTTTTTACAATCATAACTTTGATAAGTTCAAATTCAAGTTTTAGAAACTGTCATGTCCCAAGATCACTCAAGAAATATGCTTAAGAATAAATATAAAGTACTTGGTCTATAAATACTCTTGGGAATGGGATATTTGATTTTGGTAAATCACTATTGGAATGAATAATATTAATAAATCAATTCACATGATTTTTAAAAATTCAAAGCATGAAAAATGATTGGGAAATTTCATTTACATGAATCAATTAATTCCCTCAAATCATGAGTCTGAATTTTAATACCCATGCTTCACTTCAAACATACAATTCTCTATTTTACTCATTCAATCTCATTATCATTGAAATCTAAAACATGAAATCATATGATTCCTAAGAAAATAACGTCTCATCGATAATTTAAGTAAACTATAAATTCAAACATGGGAAAGAAATTATAGTTTAAAGATCAGAAGATGTTTTTAGTAAAAAATATATGGATTTTAAAACATAAATAATATAAGTAAACCCCATTTTCTATGAATATTATTCCTCTTTTTTCCATTACTATTTGGGACTGTCTTCTTCCATCATGAACCTATAAAAAAATTATTCAATAAAAAAAATGATCATGTCATTTAAGATCAAAATGAAAAGAGAGAGTGGGATACATGCCAGAATAATTGTAAGAAAAAAATTGAAATATAAATTCATAGAAATAATGTAAAGATGAATATTGGTATGATCCCCCAAGTGGGCATTTAATTTTTACTACCTCCATAGGTAAGTACTATCTATTATATGTAGTTTGATGGTTGGTGGATCTTCTTGGTCTTGAACCACCATATATGGATTTTCCTAACTTCCACTTCTTCCTTCTTGATGAAGAATGATCCCTGGATAGAGTATACCAGATCCACCTTCACAATTAAGAATATCTTTCATGGAGAGGGTAGGATGAAGTATGAATCATCCTCCTAGTTGGTTTCTACTTGTGAAACCAAATCCTTATTTTCCAGTGCTGTATCAACACGAGATGCATGAATTGAATGATTTAAGGGAAAGTAAGAAAGTATTTTTACTTGAATAAAATTTGAATTTGAATTTTTAATAATAAATTTCTCCCTTTCAATATTAATATCCTATATCTTTATTTCCTCAGGCTTATCTACTTAGACTTATTTATGGTCTTCCTCAAATCCATGTTCATCAAAATCAGGGAGCTCCTTGTGTTCCTCTATAGGTGCATGTGTTGTTTCTTCATATTACTCTAAGGCATGGAAAATATGGACCAAATATGAAAATTCAAAACAATAAAAAGTGATACTCAAATAAATTTGAATAATATCAGAAATGAAATAATTAAAAAATAATATCATCTCCCTGAGTTTCTTCTAGTTCAATCACTTCCTTAGTGGTGAGTGTCTCTTGAATTTGGATCTTATTGAATGGTGGTAGGTAGTTAGTCTCCTCTATATTTTCTTCAAATTAAATTAATTTTGTGGCTTCCCCCTCTTTCATGGATAGAGAAAAGTAGAGTGGTTCTAGTTCTTTTACTTTGTAAAGAATGGGTAGATCATGTTTTACCTCATACTCATTCTAGAAATTATCCAGATCTTTTTGATCTTCCACATGTATATCAACAGGAAAATATTCCTCACCATGAATCCACTCTAGATTATCATGGTTATCTTGGATCTGGATCCTCAGATGGTTGGGCTGTTGATGGTCTTCAATTTGGTTCTCAAATTCTTGGATGTCTTCATTAAAATTGGGTGGCTCCAATTGCACTCCTTACTTGGCCTTCAATATTTGGGTATCAATATTGAATTCATAAATCATATATCCGAGTACTTGAAATGAATGTCCAGTTTCATGCCCATTCATCATATGCTTGGCTAGGTTAGTGAGTTCATCAAGCCTTTATAGAAGATACTTCTCAGCATCATGTAGCACTATCTTTTGATCTGACACCCCTGAGTAACTATTACATGAATTAAAAAATTGATCATTTGAAAACATCATATAAAATTAATTTTTATGGGTTTTAAAGAAATTATAACTATCTAAAATTTTAAAATAAAAAAATTAAATCAAAAAAACTAATTAGATCTCCAACAACAATTCCAATTTCGATGAATTCCTAGTATTGGGAATGAAAAAATAAAATTTATTTTCTTAATGCATCATAGAGGTTGAACTGTGTCATAACACTCGAGGAGATTCATAATTGTTCACCTATTTAATCTAATTCACCTAAACTACTTATTATTGGTTGTTTTTATTAATTTTATAAAAACAATGGAATTTTAGAAGATAAATGAAATGATAAAAATTTATACTAACATGAAATGATAGAATGTGATTATAAAAGAAATAACCTTTCCTTTTTGGTTTGGTTAATGGGTACCATCATTCTCTTTGTTAGTGTTTAAATTTAATTTGATAAATCAATTATGAGATCACATGCATGAATTGATATTATTTTATTTAGTGGTGTGAAATATTAAATTCCTTTATCAATTTCAATTCCACATACTCCTATAATCATGGTTGATGGAACACCTCAATCAAGAGTGTGAAATGGTATAGGACCCAACTCCATCATATTCCATTTCATACACTAGATGGATTAACTCCAATATATTAAGAGCTTGTATCTAGTATAAGAGAGTTAAAATATTTAATAAAAGTATATAAATGAGTTTGAGTTCATTGTCATGATGAGAAATTTTCACACTCATTCAATTATCTCATTCTCACCACAAATGAAAATAAAAAATAATAATTAAAGAGAAAAATGAATGGAAAACACCACTTACCTCCCCCAGGATAAGCCTTAGGTTATCCCCTCATTTTTATGGTAGGAGTTCATGGTGGTAAGATGAGAAATATGATAAGAATAAATTAATAAAATAAAATAAAATAAAAATAATAATGAGAATAAAATAAAAATAATAGAAGGAGATAAATAAGAGATATAGAGAAGAAGAATAATAAAATGAATATATAATAAGAAAATAAAATAAAATAAAATAATGGAAAAATTAAAAAAATTAAAAGAATAAGAAGAAGAAGAAGGAGAATAAGAAGTAGAAAATAACTTGGATGGGTGAAACATAGTTGTTAAGGAATGAATGAATTATATTATTAAAAGAACTAAATTAAAATTACATTTAAAATAAAACAAAATAGAAATAAAAAGAAAGAAAACAATGAGATGCATCATCTTCATCCAAAATGAGGCCTTCTTCTCCTCATATGCCCCCTTCTTTCTCTCTATGGAAAGACCCACTATTTATAGAGGGTGAATCCTCTTCATACCTCTCTATGGAGGATATGAAAATATTTAACTTTTGATCTTGTATTGAATAAGGATATTTTGAATATCTAAATACTTAAATCTATATAATTCTCAGGATTTCTAAAACTGTTGTGTGGACTAGGGGAAGCATCGACCATCTCCATACATGCATGGACTATATGGTGTGCACATGGTGATGTGGAAGTGGGAGAGATCTTGAGATCTAGCTTCTTGGAAATCAGAAGTCGATATTTTCTAGTCAGTAGTAGTGCTAGTAGATGGAAGCATCCGAAAGTGGCAACTGATCAACGGTGGATCACGAGTCACCATTGGATCAATAATTGATCACGAGGTACTGTTGATCTAATAGTGGCTCAAAATTCACCATTGTCTCAAATTTGGATCATGATCCACTGCTAGATCAATGGTGGATCACAAGTCGCTGTTGTCTCAGTGGTGGTTCGTGAGTCCCCATTGTCTCAATGGTGGATGAAGATCCACCATTGGATCAACATTAGCTCATAAGGCACTGTTGGATAAATGGTGGATCATGAGCCCCCATTGGATTAACGGTGGATCATGAGTCACTATTGAATTGTCCAATGGCAGTGGCTCTGAATGGACTTAGTGGAGTCGAGCGACGACGTGATACCATTAGTACAGTGGTTAAAGTGCGGAAGTGGAGGTGAGCGTGCATGGCAGCAGAGGATGGTGGTCCCCAATTCCCTAAAATCCTAAGGCCTTCACAGTGGATAGTGGGAGATTCAAAATTTCCTCCATGGTGATCGTATGAGGTCTCTGAAATGATCCATGGAATCTGGGTTCTTCTAAAATGGTGGAAGTATCGATCCCAAGCTTTAGTATGGATTCGATGGCATCTTACGGTGAGGAGAAGTGGTATTCGATGAGTGCGTAGTGACATAGGGTGGCAGAGTCAAGTGGAGAAAATGGGGATTGCGTGCCCAAGAATGGGGTTCATATTTTTAAATGGGATAAACAGTAACCCATAAAAGGTTTCCCCACATCGATTTGGTGAAATGGGTGATGCATTGGTTTATAATAAACTAAATGGGATGCCTAGCTTAGACACCTATGGCAGGGATTGGCTCTCATATACCACTTGAAAACAAATAGGAAGTGCACACTCCATGGACCACATGGGCCTTTGGGTCCGCTATTCTCCTCCCCACATGATTGATCCCCCATAGGCCTCCTCCGCACGGGCCTGATGCCCCTATACTGCTGCTAACTTGAGAAGGTCCTCCCTGGGCTGGCCTGGATGGCTAACCCCTTGCCGGCTGGCTAAATGGAGGGATAGCCCTAGTTTATGGGATAGATTGAGTCTGGGTATTTTCTAGTAATCCTCCTAAAAAAGTTAAATAAAATTTAAATCACTTAATAAAATATTCATAAAAAAATCATTTGAAAGATTTAAAATACAAAATAATTATCCATTTATTCATCTAAAACCATTTTCATTCCTTCCATTACAAATTCACACTTTTAAGTAAAACATGTGAATTCATGGGAATTTAGATTAAAAATTCATTTAAAACCATTAAAAATTATTTACAATATGCATGAAAATTGAGTGTGTCAGTACCCCAACTGTGTGGCCCAAAATAAAAAAGTGAATGACTTATGGAAATCATGTGGAAGGACCAAGAGAACTATACTGGTGTCTGTAGAGTTATAAGGGGTATTGTATGGTTGGTGAATAATTTACATAAAAAATAAGGGAAATGACTATTCCCCCCTCTGATCCTTTAAGACTTAACAATCCCTTTTATTTATCCTCACACACGCCCCTCCCATCTATCCAATATCCTCTTCTCCCCTTCAACCACCTTTGATATTGGGTGGTTTTGACTTGTTTCTTTGATGTTTTGAGGTAAGATATAACATTAGATAACCCTCATTTCAGCTTTTATTTACACTATTTAATTTTTATGTTTTTATATTTAGGTTTTGTTGGTGATTCCACGAGAGAATAGTGGAATCACCCATTACTCATGGGGATTTTAAATTTCTTGTGCAGAGGAGGTCCTAAGATGGTGTCTATATGATTTCATATATCTTTTCGATAGAGGTATGATACACCATTTAATTTTTAAGGGTTTTTTTTATTAAAATTGAATTTTATTGATATTTTTTGGGTTCTATTGATTTAAGATTTTTCCTGAGATGTAATTGTAGGTATTCTATGCGAGGTTGATAAGAATTTGTCCTTGGTTATGATATGACGACAGTTTTTGGTAGGATTCATTTGTTTTTAACTAGTATGATTGTTTGTTAAATTAATTATAATGGTTGATTATAATTAATTGTTGATATGTTTTGGTGTGGGTAAGATATTGTTTGGTAATGTGATCCTTGGTAAATTTTTGGCCCTTGGAGATAAAGTGTGAAAGTATCATACGAGGTAAATGGTCCCTAAATTTTCTCATAATCTAATTTTAATTTTTTACATGCATGTGATTTCCATTTCACTGGTTTTACAATTGATTAACTTAGACTTTAATTTAATGTTTTAAACTGGAAATGGTATTTTTGAAATATGGTTTTTAAAATGTAAATGGTAATTGGTGCATGAATAATAGTTTTATAAATTGATAAGTGGCTTGGTATTTTGAAATGATAAACAGTAATGGTATTATTGAAAATAGATTGGAATTGGGTAATGTAATTTGGTTTTAAAATAATCAAATGGTTTTGATTTTGGTTTGTGAATGTGAAATGGTTTTGATGACATGTTTTTGGTTTTCAAAAACATTATTTTTGGAAATTGGATTCGAAATGGTTTTTGACTAATGGAAGTTGGTTATGTTTTCAGAACATAAATATAGAAAGACCCATTATACATTATTGTTTATTTTTTGGTGTGGATTTATGTATGTTTTTTTGGTTCCATATGATTGTAATGGTTAACCCAGGGTGAATGATTCCCCCGAGGGATGATGGTATAATGGTTCAACCAGGGTGACCACAACCCCAGGGGATGCGGTGATAATAGTTAAGATAGGGTGAACATGACCCCAAGGGATGTAGTGATTATGGTTAACCTGGGGTGACCACAACCCCATTGTATGTAGTGATAATGGTTCACTATGGTGAATATGACCCCAAGTGATGGAATGATAATGGTTAACCTAGGGTGACCACGACCTCAGGGGTTGAAATAATCATGCTTAACTCAGGGTGGCCAAGATACTTGGAAACATAGTGAATATGGATAACCTAGGGTGGAAATGACCCCAAAGGATGTAGAGACTATGGTAAACCAGGGATGAAAAATTTCCCTGAGGGTTGTATGGCTCTAGGGATGGGAATATTTCCATTTTATATCATTTTGGGCCAAGGATGGTTATATTTACCCTTTTTAAGAGTGATATAGTTGGAATAGTTTACATGAAATGATCAGAGACACCCTGACACTGGTTGATGTGGGTTTGTACCTTCCTCAGGGAAAACCTATCCCATAGGTTCAACGTCTATGTTATGATTTGTGTTTAAATGTTTTAAATGACTATTGTAACTGTATACTTGGAGAAACTTTGCATTCACTACTTCTGAGATTGGTTACATTTAAGGACACCATTGGCAGTGTCCTACTAAGTTATACTCACATACTACACTAAACACCATGGATCTTGGGTACTCGAGCATACACTACTTGATTGCATGTATAGGGAAAGGGGCAACCTTGTCATTGTTACTTGGTGTACTAGGAATGGAGTTGGATGATGGGACTAGGAAGGACTCGAGACCATATGAGGATAATCTAAGAGCCTTTATTTTATTTTATTTATTCATACTACTTGTGTATTATCGACACATTGGGTATCTTTTATGTATGAAAATTTATCTGTTAACACATATGGTGTTTGATTTATTTATTGGTGATTTTATAGTTGTGATGTTATTTTTGGATGTTATCTATTTTATTTTATTTTATTTCCAATATTATCATACTCTGATTATGATGTCATACTCTCCCCATGGTAACCTCTCAGGCCCTCACCTATAGTTAGCAGCCTCTGCATTTGGGGAGGAGTTCCTAAGGCCATGTATATTTCCGACCCAATTACTATTCATGGACTGATCTAGGGTGGGATGTTACATACATTGAAGGTACCAAGGTGGGAAACGAAAGACTATAAGATGGATATTTACAAATTTTCATCTATGGGATAACATAACTTTTTGTCTTCGGTGATTTGAATCTCAGTATGGTTCGAGGATCACACGTAAATTAAACAGAGAATAAAAATAAAATAAAAAACATAAATTTTTCTGATCTAAATCCATGATCGAAATCTACTTATAAATGGTAATAAATTCTTGAAGGATACAAAGTACAATATCTCTAGATCATCCACACATGATTCAAAAATTCACAGGATCATTGATTGTCGAATATTGGGTGTTAGCATGGAGACCTGATGAATCCTTTGATGTCCTAACAATCACTACATCTACGTGCCTTTAATATAAGGAGATACACTTGATTTGATTACTAGGATCGAGATATTCTCTCTCTATAAAGTATGATAGGAGATGAAGGCTCTGGAAATCTCACAATGAATATTTATTATGCCAAATCCTCTCTCACCTATTTATAGTGGATGTTCAAGTACTCGGAAGGGTTCCCTGGCCCCCATATATTTAACATCCACAAGATAAATATTTTTTATGAACTAAACTACATCATAAATTTTATTTATATTTTATCAAATACCTATAATATATATTAAATATATTCCATGACAGACCTGAGTCATTAACTTGAATTGTAATTTCTACTTAATATTAAATGAATCTAGAATATTAAAATCATATTCTTCCGATTAATATTATTCCTCATATTTACTTAACTTGTAAATAACTTTAATAAATAAATTCAACCCAATTATCCTTTAACTTAATAAAATAAATTTATTTATTTGTTTGGTGATCGTACATCCTTGAAAAAATCTCGGACCCTAGTGGTGGGCCCCACCATGTCTAATATAACTATTTAGCTAAATAGGGTAGATTCTTGAATATGCTATTGTGTGTGACCCTCTAGAACCTTATCTCGACAGTAGTGAATAGTATCCATATACCAAGAGATAAGTATAGAAACCCATGAAGGCCCCTAAATAGATAAGGAGTAATCATAACAACGACAACCAACCTATGAGAATGCACTGTGAAATATAATATCTTTTTATTTATATATCTCATAAATAAGGGCACACACTTGTGTCATCGTCCTTTATTGATTTATTATTTGTTGATATAACTGGACAAATTTACCTTCTGACTACCTTGGCTATAGATTTATGAAGGTACTACCATCCTGATTAATCAGGCTTGAGATATATTACTTCCTTAACTTAGAAGTGACAAATCCTTTCTTGACCATTCAACCAATGCCATGCCACCAATGACGCACCCAACACAAGATACCTCACCACAATTTTATTATCATGGTTTTTTTCTTACATCAAATTACATGATCAAATGGAACACACTAACAATGATATCAAGTCAGGAGACCAATACACATGTCCATAGATAGGAACAACCAATGAAACCTAAAACATATGGTGTTCCTATTTGAAGTTCTGTCCTCATGATATCACTTCTAGAGATTACTTAGTGAGAAATTAATGAGAATAAGTCTCAATGATTATGATCCCCTAAAACATGATAGTCAAACTTCAACTATGACCAGTCAGTATGATGTATCTAGAACATAAGACCTTTGCTAAAGGTTAATGTAATAGTATATTGAGTTTCTCATTATAGTCTGGGATCTTCTATAACCTTTTGATACAAAAATTAATCTATGGAAATTACCATT
Organism: Viscum album; assembly: GCA_963277665.1. NCBI lineage: Eukaryota > Viridiplantae > Streptophyta > Magnoliopsida > Santalales > Viscaceae > Viscum > Viscum album. Next base: position 1,559,161,854 of record OY728125.1, read on the forward strand.
TCAATAGTGAACACAAAAAAGTATACACTATTATGGTAAGAATACATCATGTATATATAACTATATACACTATATGGAAATCAAAAGTACTATTTAGTTAGGTCTAGGGAACCCAATATTTCAACATACCTAACCACCTAGTATGAGTTACTTCTATTCAATATATAGATATAATTAACTAGGGATCCCTTAATGACTATATGAGAACCTTTAGAGATCTTAAGGAAACTAGATTTGGATTTAAAGGTAAATACCTTAAGATTTGAAAATCCTAATGAAATGATATTTCTATGTAGGATAGAGAGCCATATCACATAAAACAAGGTGATGAGAGAATAATTATCTAGATATAATATAATAGAGGCTTTAACCATGACTCAAAACCTATTATTATTACCCAACACAAACACCCATTTTTCTCCATTATCCAACAAAAAAAAGAAATAACAATTCGAGAACATGTGGAAAGAGTAACCCAAGTCTGAAACCCAATCATCTAAAAATATATAGTGAGACACAGTTGATTCTTTAACACTATCATAACCTATATTGGAAAAAAACGAATGATCTTTAGTCTATTTCCAACTCTCACCAAATTTAAATTTAGGGAAATTTGGTATGACATGTCTATATTTCCTAAAATAGTAGGAGGTAACATCTCTTGACTTAAACCTTGAACTCTTATTCCTATAATGACTATGGTGATTTATAATATTCTTTCTTTTACCTTTATTTTTACCTCAAAACTAATATTCACCCCTAGTAGTTAAACCCTCTACCTTGGTATTAACATTAATCTTTCTATGTAATTCTCCTAAAATAAATATAGATTTTACTTATTTTAAAGTCAAGGAATCTATACCATACATCATAAAATATATAATATTATCATATAAGATATCAAAGGAAATAAATAATATTATGTCTTGATATTAAACATCACTTTAAACATTAAAATTAACAAAATAAAGCATATTTTTGTAAACACATCAAGATATTCCCAAATTGGAGTTCCATGGTGCATCTTGATGTTTTACAGTTTAAGTTTCTTATGCATTCGACCTACCAATAAAGTATTCATGTATAATTTATCAAGTTTAGTCGATGTTCCACCAATTCAGGTTTCATAAGCAACTTATAGTAAAACTTTATCAACTAATGATATCATAAGGGAACTATGTTCTTTTATTAATATATTGAGGGGGTCATAAATATAAGCATTATTAGAATTTCCATCAACAAAATGACTAATATGAGGTTTCTTGGGGAAATTAAGTACATATTACAACACCTATTAGACTAATAATGCTATAATTTTGAGTCACCATAGGTTAAAATCATTGTCACCATCAAATTTATCAATTTTATACTTGGATTCCATTATCATATACATAAGGACTAGTTACCAAATATTGAGGAAAACCATAAGTTTACACACCCATACCACAACCAAGATCTTTGTATACATCACCGGTTTCTAATACATCCATGATTCTGAGGTTTGAAATTCAAAAAATAAAAAAAAACATAATCAAATACCTTGGTGAAGATTCAAGATGCATAATAAAGAAGAAAATAAAATTAGTAACAAGACAACATAAATTTAACATTCTTTAAACTAGTTTCGTTCTATGTGTATGGAAAGAACACCACCCTACTCACACATTTTATAAATACTAAAAAATAATAAGTACAAGATAAATAATAAAGAACAAGAAAAGGTAGATATTATAAAGATAAAATCACAAGAACTTAAAGAACACTATAAATCGAAATGAGAATACTCACTAACCAATCATCCTTACCAATAACTACTTCTATCTTTATAAAACTCTAAAGATAATTTGGTCATACTTTAATATTTGGAAATCAAAAGTGAATAAAATTAAGGATCTCCTCAAACATACCAACTTATAATATATATTGAACTTAATCTCTAGGATCATATGTGTACAAGAATAGTAAGGCAACATGTGTGATCCTTATAGAAAAAACTCTAGCCCCAACTCTGATGATATGTTCTTTCACCCTCTTCTTATTCTGGAAGAAAAACCAGTCTAATATAATCTAGTGGCCAAAGACATTAAAGAATCAGAGATCTAATAATAATGATGGATAAGTTCTCAAGGAAAGGATGTAATAATTTTGAGATTGGTGGATGACTAATATTAAATTGACTATAATAAATTTTATCCAATGGTAGTTGTAAAGGGAAACATGACAACTTCAAATGAAAAAGGGTGAAAAATAATAAAATCCATGTAATGTGAAGTTTAAATGCCTCATTAGAATACAAAAAATATAATCTAATTATATTAAATTTAAAAATTAGTGTAAGAATATATCAAAAAATAAAAAATCCATGTAATAATAACTTCCTAGAAAAATAGATCATGTTATATTAACCACTTCATAACTACTAAGTAAAAATGGCCAAGTTAGAATAACCCACTAGGTAATATTAAATAAAATAATTCATGGATCATGTCAGAATGAATGTAAACCCTCATAAAATATTAAAACAAACAATCAAAGAACCATTTTAAATTAAATTTCTAGTCATACAGGATTAATTAAATTTCATATAACTAGATAATAATGAGAATCATAAAAAAATGTAAATAAAATTACATAGTATAAAAAATGGATTAAAACACATGAAAATATAGTTTTTTTGGAAATCAAATAACCATATAAAAAAACTGGCATTGGATTTTGATTTTTGAATGAAAATATTTTCTAGAAACCTATTCTTTATATTAAAGTAGATATTCCAAAAATCCATTATGTATGTGATTCATTTTTCCCTATAATAAGAGATGATATGGGTATATCTTAAGGTATGTCAAGGAATTACATTGGATAAAATATCACCACCTTTGGATAATCATAGAATATAGTTTGGTTATATCATATTGTATCAGTAATAATGTATGATTGTTATGAATATTATTATTTTTTCGATAGAAAAATGATAAAATTTATCATTTAGGAATTTGTTTCATGTTGTATATTATCATTATAAAAATTTCATTTGATGAAACACATGTATGGATTGATGAATTTATGCGATGAATACATGTATAACTATAGTATTCACTCATACATTGTGAAACATATGAGTCAATGCATTATTTCTCAAGAAGTGTCATTGATGGATATATAAATAGGAATCCACTATGATATAGTGATAATATAAACTTTTCTATACATTGGTTGATTATCTTCCATGCCCGAAGCTTTATTCCTACTCTTTTTACTTCTATAAGAACTAGCATGATATGAGATAGATAAGGGTTCTGCCCATGTGAAAGGTGATTCTTCTCAACCCATGGATATGATATAAAGGAAGGAGTATAATGAATACCTCTTATTAATCCTAATCAAATAACTATGATTGAAGATTTATGTGTAAATGTTCATTAGTGTAACATACACACAACTTGTTATTATTTTTATATATGTATGGTTTCAGTTTCATCCATGCTAGATCTTTAGTTTTAAGGTTATTAATTTATTCTTCCATCATTAAAAAGTGTTTTTAACCCTAATAAACCTTATTAATATTATAAAACCTTTCATACTAGTTAATGTGGTTCAAAAATAAAATTAAAAAATGAAGATTTTATTATATTATAGAACATGAATTTGGGTCATATATATAAATAAAGAATTGAAAGGATTGTTTTTGATGAGATAATTAATCCACTCAATTTTTCATACTTATAGTATTGTGTTGAGTATATTAAGATAAAATAGATAAACATAAGGAAATTACGATCCAATAGATACTTTGAAATCTTAGAACTAATATATATTGATATTTTTGGTATATTCCCTATGACTTATTGGAATGATCAATAATATTTTGTTACATTCATAGATTACTATTCAATATATGAATAATAATATTTAATTAATGAAATGTGTCAAAACTTAGGAAATTTTAGAATTTTTAAAATTGAAGTTGAGAATCAACATGGAAAAAGAATTAATGACATTAAATATAATAATGGTGGTGAATACTATAGTAGATATGATATAGTAGGAGAACATTATCTAGAAACTTTTGTAAATTCCCACAGGAATGAAATATTATCTCATAATAAAAAATTTTATGAAAACATATCATGAATGGTGGAATGGAGAGACATAATATAATACTAAAGGGTATGAAAATAAGTATGATTAGTTATTCTACCTTACCAAAATATCTAAGGGTGAAGAAATAAATACTGAATTTTATATCCAAAATAGGGTTCCAACTAATGTAACTACTAAAACAATTATACACACTAGACATGATAGAGGCATATAATTTGGAACATAAAAATTTGGGGCTATCTTGCTAAGGAAAATCTATTTTGGAAAAATGAAAATAAATTAGATTCTAGAACTATCAGTTGCTATTTTATTAGATATCTTGAAAGTTAAAGAGGATAAAAATTTTATGATCCCACATATCAATAATTTATTAAGAATATAAATTCTAAGTTCTTTGAGGATGTTGAGTTTGGAGGTGAGGATATTAGAAAAATTAATTTTGAGTAGAAATTTATTACTCTTCCTACAGTTGTTATTAATAAAGATCATATTTTTTCCTTGAAATTATTTAAGATGAAAATATAGGAAATCAAGATATTTCTATTTAATTACCTATCCAAAATCAAGAATTTTCTATAGAATATAAAAATAAATATCTTAAAATAAAATAATATTAGTGGTATGAACCACTAAAGGAAGGAGAAGTTCACTTTCAGATAATTACACTACTTAAATCCATGAACATGCGTTTGATATAGGAGTGATGAAAGACGATCCAATGAACTCTCATAAAGTCAAGAAGTTTTCTAATTAAGATAAATTGATTAGGGTTATGTATCATGTAATAAATTCTATGAAAGGAAACAATGTATGTGATATCATCAAATTTCTTAAAGGTGTGAAATCTATTGGATATAAATGGATATTTAAGTCTAAAAATGATTTATAAGAAAATGTTGAGATATATATAACTCATCTTATAGAAAATGGATTTACTTAACAAGAATGTATTTATTATAAATATACTTTCTCTTAGGTTTCATTGAAATACAATTTTTGAATCATAAGGGAACACATGGAACATTTTAACCTTAAGCTATATTAAATGGATGTTAAGACCACATTTATTAATAGTGATATTAATGAAACAATTTTTATGGTGAAAACTAAAAACATTTTTTAGGTAATTTGAAGAGAATGATATGAAAATTAAATAAATCCTTTTATGGAATTAATAAATATTCCCATAAATGGTATCATAACCTTCATCAAATTATCATTTTATTATCATTGAAATGAATATGGTTGATGACTGTGTAAATAATAAGTTTAGTGGGATTAAATATATTTTTCTAGTTTTATATCTCAATGATATATTTATTATTAGTAATGATATATTTTTATCATATGAAACCAATATATTTATGAAAAATAAATTTTAAATGAAATATCTTGGGGATACAACTTTTTTATAGATACAATGAGATATCTCTCTTGGTATTATCAGTTTATCAAAAAAGGTATATATCAATAAGGTTATTTGTATATTTTTAAATAAATAATATTAACTAAGATATACATATAATTTTAAAGGAGACAAGTTCAGTCTCAATCAGTGGACTAAAAATTAATTTGAAAAAAAGTATAAGAAAATGATTCCTTATGTATCAGTAGTAGGGAGTCTATTGTATGCTCAAGTGTGTATGCATGTAGACATAACATATACTATTGGGATGTTGGTAAGATAATTGAGTATCAAAATAATGGATCATTGGAGGACAACCAAAAGTTTTATGATATATTTATAGAGAAAAAAATATTTCATGCTCATATTTAGAAGATTATACCATTTAAAGATCATTAAGAATTCTAACTCTGATTTTTTAGGATGTCAAGTTAGAAGTAGATCCACCTCTACCTATTCTTACTTGCTTACTAGAGATGCTATTTTATGTAAGAGTTCCAAGAAGATAATCATATATTATTTCACCATGTAAGATGAGTTGATAGCTTGCTATGAATATCCATTCATGGAATATGGCTATGTAATGTTTTCACAATGCTATGAATCATAGATGGCATTGAAATTCCATTGAATATATTTTGTGATAAGAAATAAATTAATCTATATTCGAAAAAATTAGTTTCAAAATGTTAAAGTAAATTTTCATCATGTTTCATATTGTTTAATAAATATTTCATAGTGTCTTGGTGTATATAGACCATTTTGGAATAAATACCATGGTTGTATATCCAATAAGTAAGGGTTTGGAACCCAAGTTGTTTCATTACAATTTCACTTATATGGGAGTTAATTATTTGGATATTTTTTATTTTTAATAGGAGTTTTTATTGGAATGTTTTTAATTTTAAAAACACTTTATATTATAGTTTCTATAAAATAGAGTATATGATTTTTTTTACTCTAAACATGGCATAAATTCTTATGCTTATTTGAGATATCATTAAAGATTAAGAAATGACTAGTTGGAAATTGGAATATTTGACCACATTACATGTAATTGAAATGATATATATCCATAATTGATCAATTGTATTGAATATGCTATTATAGTGATCATAGATGTATTTATTCATAAATTAATGTAACAAGGGATCCTTTGGTTCCATTTCAATATATGATATAGACCAGATCATAATTAAAGGGGTTTTTTAGGAATTAATAATCATTTTTTCATGAATGTCATATAATATAATTATTATAGGATATAATATGTAGTCTAAGTGTAAGATTGTTATATTTTTAATCAAATTATTATGGGATTACATATTAAAATAATTATATTATGATATATCATTTTTTAAGGTTAATAAATGATAAATTTAGTGCTTTAATATGAAACATTTATTACTTATGATCTATAAATGTATAGAAGAACAATACTAAATTAAATAGGGTTTACAAGGTTGTAATTTAATTTAGTATATAAAGGTAAATATAGGGGATATGGTCCCAATTTATATCTTAATCATCAGTTTTTCTTCCCAATATTTAGAGAAAATGTGAGAGATATGATGGTATTAGACTTAAAAACACTATTCCCAAGAAAAATTTAATTTTCTATTGATGCAAGTATTATTTAATATAATTTTTTTAATCCACATTTAGTTTTCTAATGATTTAAATGTGTATTTGGAACTTCACAATTGATTTGTGATATAGAAATATTTCCAATAGATAAAACCAAATTTGTAGAGATAAGTGAACACACATGCATAAATATATAAAGATATAATTAGTGGACCTACAATTACACATCCATTATACTAAAAATTAAAAACACATAAAAAATTAATACTTACTTTATATCATCTTATTGGCACAATTCAATCCACCAGATCTATAATTCCACAATTCAACAATTGAAGAGGTATTATATGTATTATTATTTAGGGAATTTCATAATTATTCATAGTTAGGGATTATTAAAATGCCCCGACCCCAGTTACCCAGAGTCAGTGCATTATTACATAACATTGACATGATACACGGAATCATGTCTCGAAAGACCGATCAGTTTAGTAGCCATGGAAGTACTAGATACATACATAAGTTTTAAATTATATCATAAGATAAAAAAAACAAAATTTTGTCCCCTTTTAACACACTTATATCCCTTATCCTATCCCTACAGGTCAACCATAAAATACTTCTTCACATCCTGGAAAAATAAAACATAGAAAGGGGTGAGCTCAGATGCTCAGTAAGGATAACAATATAGCAGAAACTTTCATAAATGAGCATAAAAATTTAAGGAAATGTATACGAATAAAACATAATCCTTTTAAATTTAAAACTTACTCATAATATGGAAAATATAAATCAATTAATTCCATTAACTTATTCACATAGATATTCTACCAGTCGAATAATCACATGCAATATCAACAACCAATTTCATAATGATGGAATGCATAATGCCAGACTTCATAATCACATAGTCAAGGCCTCGTGCCAAGTCTAATAATAATATTTTGTCAAGGCCTTATGCCAAGACACTAGTTTGTCTCATTATACCCATCGATACATCGAGGAGAAATAGTGAGCTCCACCCGTCACTTACTAAGTCCAATGCATTCCTCATATGAAAAGGTTTAAACATAACATAAACATTCGTATTTAAAACTAGCATATGAAATGTCAATAATTTATCCATAAACCATGAATGGTATAAAAATAACACATCCATAGTCAAACATATCACAAAACCTTAAATACAATATGGAATATTTTTATCATTATAAATCAGCTTCAAATAAGTTTAAAATCCATCAAAGGATGTTGACATAGATAAAATGAAAAATATTTGAAAGAAATGACTCTTTCTATTTTGAAATCATTTAAACGTCACATAAATATAAAATAAAACATTTATTTTGAAAATAATCTTATAATATTGTAAGATAAGTTTAAAAGGTTTTATAACGGCGGAAAATAGCTGCACCCACCGTATAAGTTAAAAAACCATTCTTTCCTTAATTTTCTCAAAAAGGTCATAAAAGACCTTATTTGGAAAACGACGAAAATATTACATTATAAAAATATTATAAAAAGTAAAATACGGGTATAAATGACTTTAACCCATAGTCTATGAAATAGTAAAAATATTTTGAAATACATTTTTAAGAAACACAGATATGGATGATAAAGAGGTCCCCATAGATACTCACGTATAAACAACCAAAGATAATAAAGAGATTGTAGAATTAACCCTAAATTGTACTTTTACTTGGTTTAGGGTACGTTGAACACCTGTATAATAGTTAAATAATTGTTATTAAATTATACAATAACCACATACATAAATATGATATCATATATGATCTTCTAATATTACTTTGTTAATAATATTTCAGTAGTATCATTGTTTTGGGTGTTAACTGATTCATTTTACTTTATATGTTTTGTTAAGTAAGTCATGTTTGTTATGGATAATATGTATTTTATTCATATCCAGAATGATATTAAGTTTTTAAACATAATTTTTATCATAAAATGAAAATTAATCTTTAATGGTTATGATGGGGAATGAATTTTATCGCGTTCGTGGAGATGGTAATCCGTACGTACGCACGAGCAACAATATCATTATATTGATGGTGAAATAATATGTATTTGGATGGAATATAATATATACATAATCCTTAACATGTTATATCTATCAATTATACTCAGTATTATACCCATCGAAATAATGAAGTGTTTGAATAACAACTACACCACGACGTGGAGATGGTTAGCCGTATGTACACACATATGGTGATTTGTCATTCATAGGATGGATATAATAATGAATATGGTTGTAAAATATTTATAATAATATCATAGTATGTATAAGATACTGGATTTATTATTTTGGTATGGAAACAACAAATAAAGAGGAAGTGGAAGAAGAAAAGAACTTTGAAAGAGGTGGTGAAATTATAACCTCTTCTTCGGGTGTTTCCTTTTGATTTGATCAAAAGGGTTACTTAGGTTGGATTTATGATCAAATTAATCCCTCTAGGTCTAAGGGAGGGTAGTTGGGAGGATATTTGGGTAGGTTTTTCCCAATCCAAATGGCTATGGAGGTGTGATTTTGAGAGAAGGGGAAGTACCTTTTTATAAGAGAGGTGAGGGTCACTTTAGAAAAAACATGAAATATTATTTTATTATACAATCATATTTGGCTTATAATGGTTCCAAAATGATTTATTACGAGGATAATGTGGGGATGGGTCGAAAAAATCTCAACCAATAGGTTTTAGATAGGTTTATGTCACCATATTAACCTTATACTTTAAATTTAACTCTTAGTTAAATAGTTTAACTTTTACCATGTATTCTTGTATTATTATATTATATAGTTAATAATCTTACTATAAAATGCCAAGAGAACCCTAAGTGGTTCATTAATGATTTATATAACCTTATATAAGTCCTTTATATGAATATTATATTTTTAGGAATATTATATCAATTAATAATATAGTATTTATTTTAAAAACTCATTTATGTCAATTTTGACACTATTTTATATTTGTTTTTTTGTTAAAGTCATAACAACTTGATTAATTCAAAAAAAATTCATTTAATAAACCCTAAAATGTCATATTAACCTATAAAATTCACGAAATTCATCAAAAGTCTCAATTTACATTTTTTTTGGATATTTATAATATCAATTATTTTAAATCATTCATTAATAAGGTAATTACTGTATCATCATTGTGTCATAAATAAATTTAATTATTTAATGTATAAAAATTATAAATAAAATACCATTATGTAGGAAATATTTTTATATTTGTAATTAATATTTATATTTAAATTTATCTTATGTGTAACCCTATATTAAAAATGTTTTAGTTATCAAAATTTGATTTTAACCCTTTTAACTATTCTTTAAATAAAATAATAATAAATGTCTTAATCTAATCCAAGTTGAACAAAAGGATCATATTTTATCCTTAAGGTTAATTTTGGTCGAAATAAACTTATCCAATTTAATTAGGACATGTGTTAGGGTAATAATAATATCATTTTTACCTTTAATTACCATATTTACTTTTAACCGTGGTAAATAAAAGTCAAAAGTTTCTATTCACCAAAATTATTTTCAGATTATTGAAATACATTTTACTTACTAATATAAATAGTGTCTCATATTTTTTAAATTTAATTCACATAAGCGGTAAAATTACATTTTATGCAAATTTTCTAACGTGCCAAGAATGTGGGTAAAAGACATTAAAAAATTCAATAAAAATTTTAAAAATATAATTTTATTATAAAATGACTCCAATGAATTGAATTGAAATAGTACAGAAATTCTGTATCTATTTTAACTTTAAATAAATTTAAATAAAATAAATAATTATTTAAATAAAAATTCAGTTTTAAACAATAACACAGTGTTTTTCACTATTCATCAAAAATTGAATGTTTTCAGAAAAATACCCAAAATTCACTCTAAGATAATTTTGATATTCCAAATAAAAAAATGAAGTCCATTTTAAAAAATAAAATTTATAAAATTTAGTAGAGCTACTGGGGGTGGATCTAGAAAAGAATTAGGTGGTGACGTTTCTGCTCTAAAGATAAAGCACTCCTTATCATCATCGAAAATTGTAACCTCATTCTTCTTAAAATAAATTTTTGAATCATGGTTCGAAATCCAATCCATTTGAATGATTATATAAAATTCAATAATGGGTATGATAATGAGATCAGCAGATAAAGAACATTTATATTCCCTAATGGGAACTGATTCACAAAATGTTTTTGCAATGATACTTCCATTAGGAGTTTTGACTGATAACTTCCTTGTTAAATAAAATTAGAAATATCTAATTTTCTTAACAAAATGGGAATATATGAAACAATGAGATGATACAGAATCAAATAAAGCATTGGATAAACTTGAGGAAACCATTAAATTACCCACCACCACATCTTTCGAAGCTTCAACATCAGCAGTAGTGATTGCATAAGCTTGGCCTTGCTCCCTTGGACTTTTCTGAGGTAATTTTCCTTGGTGCTTAGGAAATTCGTTTTCATAATGCCCCTTTTCTCTATAATTTTAGCATTCAACATTGACAACCCATTTATTTCCCTTGCAATCACGAGCTTGGTAGCCTCTTTCACCACACTTATAATAGACTCCCATTCCCTTCAGGAAAGTACTGGGGTGTTTATTACCACATTTACCATAGGATGGATATTCAACTTTTACCTTCTTCCCCTTATTTCCATTTACAAATTGTTTAGCTGATCTCTTCTTCTCTTTATTTTCTTTAAAGTCGTAAGAATTAGAGAATTCCTTTTCTGCCTTTATAGAACATGAGACAATATATTCGTATGATGAGAAGGATTTTGAGACTAATGGTCGATGGATAAATGGGTTTAAACCATCAAATAGTCGACCAATCTTACTCCTTGGGTTACGTATATAATATACAACATGCCTTGATAACCTTGTAAAGTTAGCTTCATACTTTTCTATATTCTCATCCTCCTTTTGCCTCAGACTCAGAAATTGTCTTTTTATATCCTCTCAATGGTCATGAGAAAAGTATTTTTCTAATAAAATATCTATAAACTCCTTCAATTCCATATTTGATACTTCTTTATCTTCCTTTGTGTTTTGAATTAATGACCACCATTGATCTGCATCTCCCGTGAGCTGATAAATTGCCATGAAAACTTTTTCCCTTTTTCTACTCCCCAAATCATGAAATATTTTCTCTAAGGAACTTATCCATTGCTCAGCTACAAATGAATTTGTATTCCCATTGAATGTTGGTGGTTTTTGCCTCATGAAGAGGTCTAACGTTGTTCATCCACATTGTGGATCAGGGTGCTCCATACAGATAAGGTTATTATTCATAACATGTGTGAGTTGTCCTAGTATGGTGATAAGCTGATCAGTACTAGTTGCATCATTGACTCCACTATAATTATATTGAGAAGGTAGGAAATCCCTACATGGATTACGTGTGTTGATACAATTTCTATTCTTCCACTAGGCACCATTTCTAAACAATGGCATACAATAGATTAGTTTAGGAATCACAATACATAATTCCAAACTTGTAAAACACTTAACATAAATTGAACAGTTTATGGATATTATCCATAATCATAAAAATGTTTTCTTTGAGGAGGTATTTACACAGAAATCCTTCATAATTTTTTATAAAGAAAATGTGAATTATCCAAAGTATATCCCCCAGGAGTTTCGTAACCAAGAGTGCAGCAAGACCCATTGTCGTGTACCAGGATATCCCAGGTCAAGCTTGAAACTCCTTGTCAAAGTTTTCATTCCTAGGTACATCTGTGTTAGAGACACCTCTAAAAAATCGTATCTAGATAGGGATTCATTTCTTGGAAAACTCACAAAATATCTAAATTACCAAAATTATAGTAAGTTCTTCTATGATAATTTTCAAAGTCTATCTTAGGGTAATGTCCTCTAATCAAAGTTTTTCTAAATCTAGCTTCCAAGGTTTGTACTAAACTTTCTATGATACCAACTATAACACCACAACCCCAGTTACCTAGAGTTAGTGCATTATTACATAACATTGGCATGATACAAGGAATCATTTCCCGAAAGACCGATCAATTTAGTAGCCTTATAAGTACTAGATACATACATAAGTTTTACATTATATCATGAGATAAAAACAAAAACAACATTTTTTACCCTTTTAACAGACTTATATCCCTTAGCCTATCCTTGAAGGTCAACCATAAAATACTTCTTCACATCCTGGAAAAATAAAACATAGAAAGGGGTGATCTTAAATGCTCTATAAGGATAACAATATAACAGAAACTTTCATAAATAAACATAAACATTTAAGGAAATGTATAAGACTAAAACATAAGACTTTTAAATTTAAAACTTCCACACAATATGAAAAATTTAAATAAATTAATTCCATTTAATTATTTACATGGATATTCTACTAGTCGAATAATCACATGCAATATCAATAACCAATTTCATAATGATGAAATGAATAATTCCAGACTTCATAAACACATAGTCAAGGCCTCGTTCCAAGAATACAAATAAGATTTTGTCAATGATTTGTGCCAAGATACTAGTTTTTCTCATGAGACCTACCGATGCATCAAGGAGCTATAGTGGGATCCACCCATCACTTACTAATTCCAATGCATTCCTCATATGAAAAGTTTTACAATAACATAAATATTTTTATTTAAAACAAGAATATGAAATGTCAATACTTTATCCATAAACCATGAATGTTATAAAAATAACACATCCACAATCAAACATATCACAAAACCTTAAATACAATATGGAAGATTTGTATCATAATAAATCAAATTCAAACAAGTTTAAAATCCATCAAAGGATGTTGACATAGATGAAATGAAAACTATTTGAAAGAGATACCTCTTTCTATTTTGAAATCATTTAAAAGTCACATAATTATAAAAGAAAAAATTTATTTTTAAAATATTCTTATAATCTTACAAGGGAAGCTTCGAAGGTGTTATAACAGTGAAAAATATCTGCACCCACCGTATAAGTTAAAACAAACATTCTTTCCTTAATTTTGTCGAAAAGGTTGTAAAGGACCTTGTTTGGAAAACGACAGGAAGATTCCTTTATAAAAATTTTATAAAAATTCAAACAAGGGTATAAATGAATTTAACTCATAGTCTAGGAAATAGTAAAAATATTTTGAAATACATTTTTAAGAAACAAATATGTGAATGATAAAGAGGTCCCAGTAGATACTCACGTATAAACAACCTTAGATAATGAAGATATTGTAGAATTAAACCTTACCTTTTACTTTTCCTTGGTCAAGGGTACGTTAACCTCCTGTATAATAGTTAAATAATTTTTATTAAATTTTACAAGAACCACATACATAAATATGATATAATATATGATCTTCTAATATTTATTTTTTAATAATATTTCAGTACTATCATCATTTTGGGTGTTAACTGATTCATTTTACTTTATATGTTTTGTTATGTAAGTAATTTTTTATGGAAAATATGTATTTGATTCATATCCAAAATTATATTAAGTTCTTAAACATTATTTTTAATCATAAAATGAAAATTAATCTTTAATGGTTTTGATGGGGAATGAATTTCATCGTGTTTGTGGAGACGGTAATCCGTACGTATGAACGAGTGACAATATCATTATATTGATGGTGAAATAATATGTAATTGGATGGTATATCATATATACAGAATCATTAAAATTTTATATTTATCATTTATACTCATTATTATACCCATCCAAATAATGAAGTGTTTGAATAACAACTACACCACGACGTGGAGACGGTTAGCCGTACGTACACACGTATGGTGATTTTTCATTCATAGGATGGATATGATAATGAAAATGGTTGTAAAATATTTAAAATAACATTACAGTATTTATAAGGTACTGTATCTATTATTTTTTTATGGAAACAACAAATAAAGAGGAAGTGGAAGAAGAAAAGAACTTTGAAAGATGTGGTGAAATTATTTCCTCTTCTTGGGGTGTTTCATTTGATTTGATCAAAATGGATCCTTAGGTTGGCTTTCTGATCAAAGTAAAGCCTATAGATCAAAGGGAGGGTATTTGGGAGGATATTTGGGTAGGATTTGGCCGAGCCAAATGGACATGGAGGTGTGATTTCGAGAGAAGGTGATGTACCTTTTTATAATAGAGCTGAGGGTCACTTTAGGAAAATCATGAAATATTATTTTATTATACAATCATATCCAGTTTATAATGGCTCTAAAATGATTTATTTCTAGACTAAGGTGGGTATGGGTCAGAAAAATCTCAACCAATAGGTTTTAGAGAGGTTTAGGTCACCATATTAACCTTATTTTTTTAGATTTAACCCTTAGTTAAATAGTTTAACTTTTACTATATATTCTTGTATTATTATATTATATGGTTAATAATATTACTATAAAATGCCAAGAGAACCCAAAGTGGTTAATTAATGATATATCTAACCTTATATAAGTCCTCTGGCCAAACCTTATAGTTTTATGAATATTATATCAATTAATAATATAGTATTTGTTTTAAAAACTCATTTATGTCAATTTTGACACTATTTAGTATTTTATTTTTGTTAAAGTCACAACAACTTGATTACTTTGAAAAAAATTTATTTAATAAACCCTAAAATGTTATATTAACCTATAAAATTATTGGAATTCATCAAAAGTATCAATTTACATTTAATTGGATATTTATAATATCAATTATTTTAAATCTTTCATTAATAAGGTAATTACTGCATCATCGTTGTGTCATAGATAAATTTAATTATTTAATATCTAAAAATTATAAATAAAATAAAATTATGTATGAAATATTTTTATATTTATAAATAATATTTATAATCAAATTTATCTTATGTGTAACCCTATATTAAAAATGTTTTAGTTATAAAAATTTAAATTTAACACTTTTAACTCTTCTTTAAATAAAATAATAATAAATGTCTTAATCTAATCTAAGTGGACCAAAAGGATCATATTTTATTCCTAAGGTTTATTTTTTCCTAAATACACTTATCTAATAGAATTAATACATGCGTTAGTGTAATAATAATAGCATTTTTACCATTAATTACCCTATTTACTTTTAACCGTGGTAAATAAAAGTCAAAAGTTACTATTCATCAAAAAATATTTTCATCTTATTGAACCACATTTTACTTACTGATATCAAAATCATCTCTCAGATTTTTAAAATTTAATTCAGAGAAGCGGTAAAATTACGTTTTATGCAAACTTGCTAATGTGCCTAGAAGGTGGGTAAAAGATGTTAAAAAATTAGATAAAATTGTATACATCTAATTTTATTATAAAATGACTCTAATGAATTTCATTGACTTAATATAGTTATTATTTATCTATTTTGACTTAAATTAAAATAAAATAAAATGAATAATTATTTAAATAAAAATTCAATTTTAAATAATAACGCAATGTTTTTCACTATTCATCAAAAATTGAAAGTTTTCAGAAAAATACCAAAAATTCACCCTAAGCTAATTTTGATATACCAAATACAAAAATGAAGTCCATTTTAAAAAATAAATTTATAAAATTTCAAAAATTGGGTATTACTATTCATAACGGCTAGTTTGATTGGTCATGGTGTGTTAAAATTCCAAGTTGCGTACAACGCAAGCTATTGCATTATTCAAAGGGAAACATACTATGGAATCTTAGGGTGTTACAATTAATATGATCCTCATTTCTTAACATCAACTCTATCTTTTCATAGGATATAATATAATTCATTAATTTTTACTTGGTGATTGAAAAAAATATTAACCATTGAAAATATTTTTATATGGATAATAGAAATTATACTTTTGACCTACAATTTTCCTCTCCACTTATTGTCTTGATATTTATTTTAAATTAGTGTTATGATTATGTTTTTATGGTCATTCAACATTTATCATAATCACACTTTATCTATAATTTAAACCATTTCTCCATATTTTGAAATACTTCATGGTTTCAATCAATATTTCAATATTAATTTTCTACCATGTTATCAGTAAAAACTCAACTCACCTACATTTTCTTATAGGGAGAGTTTTAATTTTCATGGTGAACATTTTTAAACTTTGTTTCCTCCATCTATATGTCATTGGAAATAACTTCATGTCATGGATTTTGATGTTTATATGAATATGAATGAAGATGTTATCAGTGAGGTGATCAAAGTGGGTAATAATGTTTCCACACAATACTATTCCAAATATCATATTACTTTATTTCTATCTTCATGAAGATTTGAATATTGAATACTTGATGGTAAAATATCATCTTATCTTGTGGTGAAAGATCAAGTAAAAGTATGGTCACGTAAGGATGATAATTTTTCTAATAACTCATTATGAATAGATTTATTTGAGTTTTTATGTTTCCAAGTCATAAAAAATACAATTCCATCATGTTAAAAAAACTTCACCATAATTTTTTTAAATAAAATATTATAGACATAAATATATTATAAAAAATAATTTATACTTATCATGTATCAAACATCCTTATTCAATAATAATATCATGAAAATGATTTAAAAAGTACTCCAAACTATGTAATTTATTTCTCATCGTGTAAAAAAATGATAAACTCAAGATGAGGAATCATGAATCGAAGATAATTGACTTAGCTCCATTATCTAAAGTAAATGTTACTATATATAATCATAGTTGTGATAATAATTAATGCGATAGAGGTTTATATAAATCATATGATCAAGGTGGTTGTACATCAAATGAAAATAGGAAAGGGTGTTAGAAATATGAAATAAATACTAAACCATAACATGGTGGAATAAACCAAGTCATGGTTTGAGATAGTGTAATCAAAGAGGTAGTGAGGCTATCTATAACATGGTCTTGTGCATTTTAGTTTATGACTTATGAAATAATTTATGGTGATATATTTTTTCTCCTATTATAAGCTATCTTATTTGGATGAATAATAATATAATGATGATTAAAGGAGTTTTACATCTAAATGAACTATTTAAACATTACAAAATTACTCCCAAATAATGAGCCAAGAGTTATTAACCTGGTACCATATGAAATATTAATAAGCTTAAAGTTGAGAAAAATTTCGGATTCTTAGTGGGATATATAAATAGGATAATGGTTTCTGAATTAGTGTAAAATGTGCAACTAAATACCGAGAAAAAAACTCAAACAGAATCCCTCTCTTTCTCTCTTTTCTTAAAGACTTTAATAATTTTTTTTAGAAAATTGTGACTTGGATAAGTTCCTTACATAGTGTTGGGAGACTCACACAACTTTTTGATAACCTAAGAGTTAGGAGTTAGTTTAACCATATTAAGGATTCCTATAAAGATCATGTTGAAATGTTTTGAAAAACCAGATTATTATAGAAAAGGTTCAAAGCTCTTTATTTATTTCATTAATTCCAAACATATGAAATGAACTAGTGGAGAAATTTATTTATATTGATTGTTTTTTGTTATGTTTGGAAAAGTGTTGTCCCCTCCAAAAACCTTCAATTATATTAGATATACTTCCATATCATTTATATTGATGTCTTGGATATATAAAGAAACTGAAAAAAAGATTTTCCAAAACCACAGTATGTTTTAAAAAGTGGTTTTGGTTCCTGAAAATTTCCAATCCATGATGTGTTTTATGACAAATAAACCATGATTTTATAAATTTTATGAAACGATGTCACGGTTTTTGAAAAATGGTTGTGGAATAGTATCATAAAAAATAGATAATTTCAAAAAAATATTACATCATGGTTTATAAGAAAAAAGAAGCATGGTTAGCATAGAAATATAATAATATAAGTCAACCAAGACATAGCCAATATAAACCATTCCATGGTTTCAGAAGTGAGTGTTCTAAAGGCTGGATATGAACTGGCTTGACCTAATGAAAATAATCATGGTTTTTCCTTAATAAGTGTTATATTTGAGGGTAAAACCATAATTTAATTTATATTAAAAAATGGTTGATTAAATCATACAAAAATAATTTTGATGGATAATGTGGATTAATTTATAAAGTGTTTATAAATTATAAAATAAGGAAAATATAAAATATTATTTATTTATTTATATGTTTTTCATAAATGATAATATAAAATTTTCATATTAAAATCATTATTTTGGAAATTTATTTAAACTAATGTTTTTTATAATTTTTTTAGGGATTTAAATAAAAGAAAATATGTAATATTTATTTTATGTAAAATTATTACATAAAATATGAAATGTTTAAATGATTATAATTTGTTTCATAAATATCACATATATTTATTATGAAAGTGTTTATATTAAATTCCATGTAAAATAATCATATAAAAATAATTCATATTGAAATAAATGTGAAAAATTTACGTTTATTTATTTATGGAATGTCCATAAATATTTTTTAATTATAAAATGTCTAATATTTTTTATTTATGGAATGTTTATAAATTTTTATCTCATGGTTAAATTTAGAAATAATTCATTTATTTCATTTATACATAGATTTATAATATAAATTTTTTATATTTTTATTTGATACATTATCCAATTTAAAGTAATAAACTATTTATTATAAAGTTCATATCACACATATAATAAGTTAGATGCTAGGTACGACATATGATTTAGTTATGTTCAACCATGTCTATGATTTGTTTTCTTGGTTATGAACTTGAAATTAAAGGATAATTATTATTTATAAATATTAGTTGTTAGGATGCTATTGGAATTGAAGAATTTCTTAAGTATTGATCTACAAATAGCGATATTTTGTGTCAGGATGCTCACTGACCCGGGGATTAGGCCCTGTTAAGAAAATTTGGGGTTAACTATCTATTTCACCTTTATTTATCTTTTGGGGATTTTGGTTTCATATGATTTTAAACATTTATATGAAGGGATTTTATATAAATTGTGCTTTATATTCATTTTGATATGTGTAAATATAATTTTACTTTATTTTTGGGTAAGTAACACAAATCATGAGGGATATAAAGAATTATACATTAATATGTTTGGAACATATTAATTTGGTTAAATATATAGGATACTAAAACTAAATCTTTATAAGAATGTATAAATAATGGTAATACATTAGATAATATGGTCGGATTTTAAAACTCCTTAAAAATTTAAGTGTTAGTATCTTTACAAAGAAAAACATTCCAAGATTCTGATCATCCAACCAGGTAGGTTCCACTAAAGCACAATGCCTATGGAATATCTTCTCTAAGGAAAGTAAGTTATCAAAGACCCTAATATGATTACTTGATCATATTTGTAATATAAATTAGGTTACCCTTAATTGGGAAACCCTAAGAGTTAGGATACCATAGGAATAGATTTGGGATATTCCATATAATAGATTTGGGAAAAGAGTTGCTACTAAACTTTCCAAGATCCATATAGGATATGAATGAAATGATGACCTATAAAAATAGATAAGAGATTAGAGAAAAACCAAAGAGGAATAATTAATTAGGGAAATATGGATCTTTTCCCACTAATGGATATATTGAAAAGTGAAAATGGGTAATAATTTTAACAAGATAACATTTAATACAAGTTCTTATTAAATTAATGTAAAATATGATACTCATCTGATAAAAGATTCTATTACAGATAAAATGGAATCAACCTAATCAAATTTTAATTGAGATAAATTATAGAAAATGAAAATATAAATGGAAGAAAAACCTTAGACTAGTATATGAACTTAATAACTATTCTTAAGAAAGATAGAAAGTTCTATATGTTAGATAAACCCCTTCCTGAGTAGTCAATGGGTAAATTTGTTTAAAAAATATATTTTGATTCTTATTATAATAATATGAAGGATTCAATTGATTTATCTACTCCAATTATTATATTCATAGAGTATAAATTATAAAATAAATACGAGAACATGGTGTTAAGATTATGAAGTGAAGACTCTTATTTCAGTTTACTGAAGGTTTATGACTTAGTTAATCATAATAAGATTGTGATAGAAAGACTTCAACATTGGTAGGATGTCAGTTTTATAGAAGTTCATAATATTTTAATGGGGTTTGAGCTAGTGTTCAATATACTGGAAGTTTGGTATGTGTAACTATTCACTCTACAACATAAAATCTATGGGGAGAAAAAAAGGGTGAATAAAAAATGACACTTTTGTCTTATTAGTGATAGGAAATTGTACCAAGGAAATATACAAGGATTTAATTTTTTTTATAGGGAAACAAATGTAAACCTAATAATGTAGAATGTTGGTGTTACTGGATGACCAGGTGTGACCCTCTATAAAAGGATGGTGGGACCACTGTTATAAGGTATTGTATGATCATTCTAGTTAACAATATACATGGTTGTATAGAAAAAGTGATTGTAACTTTTTTACTTCTAAATTAATAAAATATTTTAGTATTATCCTATGTATATAGGATGAAAGTATGAACCGTATAAAACTAATGTCTTAGTTATTGTTTTTTTGTTTGTTTGATTGTGTGTACTTGTTTTCTTGGAAGACTTTATGCATAGTGATTTAAGGTTATTTCAAGATTCCTAAGTTCTAGATAATTTGATTCAGGTAGTTTTAAAATGTTTCTATGCATAAATTATGTAGAAGAGTGAACTTTTAGTGGATTTAAGATAATAATTTTAGTGGTTCAACTTCTGGTGACTTTATTGTTCTTATCCTATCTCCTTCCAACAATTGGTATTAGAGGTTGGTTCAAAGTAAATTAATCTTAACATATTTAGGTATATTATCTTTAGCTACCTTTATGATTTGATTCAACAGGAGTTACTATGTTAAGAATATATCATCAAAAGAATACAAAGTGTAAGATGATATGTTTGACAGTATGGAATTTTGTTTCTGGAGGATATAAATAGAAGATTATTTGATCCAAAAGGATCTTGAAATTCTATTGAATGAAGGTAAACTTGATAATATAGATAAAGATGAATGAGAATTATGGGATAGGAAATATCTTGGTTTTATTTAGATGAAATTAGTAAGTAATATTGATTTCAACATTCAGGAGAAAAAGAAAACCACAAAACTTATGGTAGTGCTAATAGATATGTATAAGAAGCATTCTCAGCTCAATAAATTGTTTCTCATGATAAGGTTATCTAGTATTATACTATGATATGGGAGATAAACAGAAAACCATGTTAACAACTTTAACATGATCTATAATCAAATCTTGGTAGTAAATGAAACATTTACCAATGATGTTTATGCAATTTTGTTACTATACTCTTTTCCAAAATCATGGAAAGTGATGGTGATCGAAGAGAGTAATTATTATAGAGAATATGATCTAGTGTTTGAAGATGTTATAAACATGATTTTGGACAAATATATTTGGCAGAAGAAAGTATATGAATCATCCATAAGTGTGATGAATACAAATAAAAGAGGACATTCACCTCATTAAAGGAATCAAATATATTAAATGGATAAATCTATAGGGAGGATTTGAGAGAAATAGACTGGACTTGGCCCTTTATATTAGCATTGTGAGAAGAGGGGGAACCTCAATAAATATTTTTAGGATTATAAGTCTATCAGAATAACAACTTATAGAAACTCAGGTTCCAAAAATATCATAGTATAAGAAGGTAACATTATAGTATTTCATGTTACTGTTACAATGTAATATTTAATTATATATTCTGAATCATCCTTACATTTCACATGTGAAAGAGGTTACATGTCTATTTTTTCTCTATAAAATTTTCTAAAGTGCATCTATAGGATAATGAAGCATTTTAGATCATGGGAAAGATAGATATTGAAATTTAGTTATATAATAGAGGGTTTCTTGAGTTTAAGTCTATTAAATTTATTAATGGCCTTTGGAATGATCTTATTTATATTATTTAGTTATATTATGTTGGATTCAGAACAAAATTTTCTAACAGGGTGTTGAAAATTACTTAGGGTTCTCTAGTTGTTGACAAGTGGGTGAAATATGGAACTCTCTGTCTCATCGAAAGAACATAAGGAGCCATACTTGATGGAGTATCAGCTTCTAGGAGCTCATATTTTTGGCAATATCTGTTGGGTTATATTAGCGAGAAGAATATATATATTTTAGTTGATAAACGAATGTTTAATCTTGATAATTTAGACTTTGTAAGTTATGAAAGTTTCATAATTTGAAATAAATAGAAAGTGTATTTCAATCTCACTGGAAAATATCCTAATAAATGGAAGCTTGAACTTGTATATACTAATTTTTAGGGACCATCTCCAGTGAAATCACATAGAGGTTCATAGTAATTCATGAATATCATTTATGATTCCATATTGAAAGTGTGTGTTTCTTCCTAAATCACAAGTCAAATGTGTTTGAAATATTTGTTAAGTGGAAAGAAAAAGTGGAGAGATAAACTAGATGTAAGATAGTGTTTATGATTTGATAACATAGGGGAATCATACATGACAAAAAAACTCATAAAATTTCTAAGAAAAATGGAATTGAGGAAAAAATGAATAAAATATTGATGAAGATGATGTGAAGTAGGGGAATTAACTCTAAAATTCCTAATGAATTTTGGGTAGAATATACGTATATAAACATATATTTAATTAATCCACCCCCTTCTTTAGTATTTAGGAAAGAGTTATTGGAATCACATTGGTCTGTTAGAACATTGAGACTTCACAATCTTAGGATCTTTGGTTGTGTTTTATATGTTCATATGGATACTAAGGGCCGAGACAAGATTGAATAAAAATCTCACATATGTTACTTTATAGGGTATAAAAATGAATAATTTGGATTTCAAATTTTTGATGATAATAAGAGGTAAGTCATCAAGAGTATAAATGTCATCTTCAATGATAAATTTCTTTAAAAGAATCCAAAAATTAATGGAAAAGGAGGATGATAAAAAACAAACATCTCAATTCCAAGTTGACTTGGTTAGAAGTTCTTGTGGAATTCAAATTTCAAAAAGTTATCGGATACCGAGTCTACTATAAATTCAAAAAATTTAAAGAAACTTTTAGGCAGTAACAACAAAATTTTAGATATAATAATAGTAGAAGTTATAACTGACAACTCAGTCACTAGTGAAGTCGAGGTAGGGCACTGAAATGAGACTTTTCATAAGTACTAGTTCTGTAAATATATGAACCACAAGTAGAGTTACAATGGCCTTCTTGATTTATATGAACAGTACAAAGGTATGATGCTGATCTTAACTTATTATTTTTAATAGATGGATGGGAACCTATAAGGTCAGAAGAGGTGGTTAGCCTTAATGATTCCTCTAAATGAGAGTTATCTTTGAAGTAAGAATTGAATCCATTACATACAAATAACATCTATGATGTATTGAAACTTCCACACAGAAAAATACTACTATAAAATAAATGGTTTTTCAGTTAAAGGAATAATCTAACAAAATTTAAAGGTATAAGGATATATTGGTGGTGAATGGTTTCTAATAAATTTATGATATTGTTTTTTCATAAATATTTTCACTAGTTTTTAATAATACCAATTTTATAAATATATCGAGTATGGTTGCTTCAAAAGATATATATTTGGAAAAAATGGATGTTAAGATAACTTTTCATTATGAAAATATGAAATAAGAAATATATATGAAGAAACCTGATGGTTTAATTAACAATACAATTATGAATTTGTGTGTAAAATAAAAAGGAGTATTTATGGGATGAAATAATAACCAAGGTAGTGGAACCTCAATTTTATTGATTTTTTGTCAAAGAAAGTTTTTTTAAGGAGTAAATCATATCATTATTTCTATCAGAATAAGTTTGAGGATATAAGTTTAATCATTCAATTGATCTATGTGGATGCTATTCTTGTAGTTGGTCTTAATCTCAAACAAATCCAAGATCTAGATGAGGATTTTTATGGAAGTTTTTAAATAAAAATCTTGGTGAATCTAAAAATATCTTTTATATATGGATTGACGATTTATGAGTAAAAAGTGTTTGTCTCTATCTCAAAAGGAGTACATCTAGAAAGTCATTGAATATTTTGAAATGACTGGATGCAAATCTATTACTACTCCTCTTCCTAGGTATTTCAAGCAATCCAAGGAGAAAACACCTCAAATAGAAGATGACGTAAAGCACATGGAGAAATTTTTATTTTCATCTACTAATAAAAGTTTTATATATTCTATAGTATATACTCATCTAGATATTCCCCATGTAGTGGGATTTATCAGTAGATTCATAGAAAATATATGGAAAGAACATTCGAAAGTTGTGAAGTGGATTCTATGATATCTCATAGGAATGAAAGAAACTTTCTTGTGTTTGGGTTTGAATAAACCTTTTCAAGGATATATTGATACTGAATTTGAGGTATATTTTTATAGTCATAAGAGTACTCTTGGTTATGTATTTACTTATTAAGGAATGACTGTAAGTTGGATGTTAAGATTATATGTAGTTTTAATATCTTATGAAAAAAATATGAATAGGTTGAAATAATGGAAACATGAAAGGAAATAGTGTGGTTGAGGTGATTTATTGAGGAACTCAAAAGGGTTCAAGTAAGTGGGTCAATTTATTATGATAATTAAATTTTCGTTCACTTAGTAAAAAGTATAGTTTTTCATACAAGGAAAAAAAATATTAATATGAAGTATACTTATGTTTGGAAGTTGATAAAAGATTGGGAGTTTGAGATGTGTAAGATTATTGGGAAACAAAACCCACTGGACATGTTCACTGAGGCATTTAACCAAGGAATATTGGAGAACACTGTAATTAGATGGAGGTGAAGTTCACTTTTTTCCAAAGCGGTGAAGTTTTTTAGGCATCCTTAGAGAAATATTCAATTTGTAGATTTTACGATTGTGAAGTCTCTTCAAGTATTAATTTTCATTTTACCAAAAGAAGGTAATGATATAAAACCTTCAACTTTGTTAGGATATCAGTTCACTAATATTTCCTGAACTTTCAAAGGTTTTTTAGCTTATGGTTAGTATACCAAATGTTCATAAAGAACAACTATTATTATAAAAAATACAATGAGTTTTTAAATGACTGTAAAACATGGAATTTATGGGGAGAAAATGAGTGAATCACTAGAAACGTAGTTGAATTACTAGTGATAGGAAGTCATATAGAGGAAATCTATATAAAGTAATTAGTTTCATAGTGCAACAGATGAATTTCTGGGAATTTAGAAAGTTAGTGTCACTGGATGACCATGTGTGACCCTTTATAAAATAAAAGTGGGACCACTATGCTGAGGTGTTTTGTGATCATTTGAGTTAGTGATCAACATTATGGTAAAAACATAATGATTGTAACTTTGTACTTCTAAATTAATAAAATCATCTAATATTCTCTCATGGACATCAGATGAAAATCTAAACCATGTAAAACTAATGTGTTCTTTAATATTTTTTTCTTTTATTCGTGTGTATTTTATTTTTCATGAAAAACATTTTTTGTTATGATTTATGATTCGTTAAAGATTTCTAATTTCCAGAGAATTTGATTCAGAGAGGAGTGGAATGTCATTGTGTATATAGTTTGGAGGAGTCTAAACTTCTGAAAGATTGATGATCAGAATTTTAGTGGTTTAAATTTTGATTACTTTACTATTTTGTCCTTTATACTTTCATGAAATGAATGTATTCATGATGATGGTTAACTTGAAAAGGATTTATTAGGTTCAAATAAGGAATGAGGGGAGAGAATTTTAAAAGGAACTTTTTAAATTAAATATTTTCAATGAAACTTTGTTTTATGCTCAAGTAATCAATATGATTAGATATTACAATTACTTGGAGAGACTAGGGTATTCTTTAATTCTTGATCTATCTTGGAATTCATTATATAACCATTTATATAAATATTTTAATAATTTATTATAAATTAAAATATGAATAATTCTAAAATTTTACCTAATCTCTTAAATATATTGAGGATAAATGAGTTGGAAATTATAGTGTCCCCAGACCTGTGCTCCCAGATCTGGTACTGAAAACCCATAACTTACACCATTGTATTTGACACACATCTATGATTAAAATATCTTTAAAACATTTAAAATCCAAGGACCTTTTAGTTTAGATTTTTAGATAATTAAGACATATCAATAACTAATAAGTCTCAAGTATTTTTATCAAATGTAGACTTTTTTTCTCAATTACAAAAGAATATAATAAATCAATAATGAGTATTAATCTCACTCATAAATTCTCCACAGAAGTTAATCTTCTCAGATTAGTACACTTAATAATTTCTGTAATAACTTGGGGAAATGGAAACATAAGAAAGGACTGATCTTAAAATGTTAGTAAGGTTAAGCATAATAATAAATCATAGCATGAGAGATGTAAGGCATAACATGATATTATTATGAGTATAATCATTAGAATGGAAGCATGGAATAAAGAGATGATATCATATGTTCATGGATTAAAAAATTATCATAATATAAGAGCATTACATTTTAGGAATGTGGGGATAACATAAACAAAAATTCATAAGAATAATCCAATGATCCCCACCTTGTTAACATAACATACTTGGCTAGGATAACTATCTACACACTATAGTTGGCTAGAATCACTACCCACACACCATGACATTTCAGGAGAAGGAAACATTACCCATTGAATTAGAGTGATATATAATTCCAGGCCCAACCATAATATAATGAAACTCATACATATGTATGCCACATGGTTTCAATAAACATAACATAAAAACCTAAGGAAATAA
The DNA here is from genome assembly GCA_963277665.1 of Viscum album. Taxonomy (NCBI): domain Eukaryota; kingdom Viridiplantae; phylum Streptophyta; class Magnoliopsida; order Santalales; family Viscaceae; genus Viscum; species Viscum album. The sequence continues at coordinate 1,559,189,685 of OY728125.1, forward strand.
AATGGGTTTTATATCCTTTATAAGTGGTTCCCTAGGAATAAATCATTATTCCATAAATAAAAATGACATGATAATCCTATATAAAATAAATGGGTATTTGATGAATTAAAGAATCATTCTAGTAAAATACCACTCAACAAATATGATTACACACATGGTATTTAGAACATATAGAAAACGTATATATGTTTTAAACAACAATTTCCCCCATTAATCAATTTATTGTGTAAATAGGTGAACACAATTCAATAAAGTAATAAAACATAGGAAATTTATATATGAAAACCATTGTAATTAAATCATTCCTATACAAGTGGATGATTAATAATGACATTATATGTGATCGATCATCCTATAGACATAAAAAAGAATTTCATAATCCATATAAATAATAAGGTGGATGGTAACATTTGAATAATATCCTTGATCAAGAATATGTCACAGATCAAGAACAATCTTATAAGCATTATAAAAATTTATTTGAAAATAATCATTTCCATTTTCCTTTGTTTTTTTATTAAGGAATATTTTATTAAATCATAAGAATTTCCATTTTTTAAAACTTGAAATCATAGAGAGGAATCCACTTAGAAAATGTTAAAGGAAATAGAAAGATATGTTCACATGGAAACATATAAAAGATATTAATTCAATAAAAAATGACCCATGTAGAAAATGTTAGAAAATATTTTTTTAAAGTAAAGGAAATGTAGTTGAAAATAACCATAATTTTTTTTTCTAAATAAGTCATTTTTAAACATTTTAGAACATTACTTTATAAGAAAATATTTCTCAAAACTAATCATGATGAATTTTTTTAATTTCCATTAAAACCATTCAGTGAAACTGATATCATAAGAAGAATGAAAAACTGTTCATTTATATTTGGTGAATAGTATTATTAAGGTCACATGAAACATTAATTTTTATAGGTAAAACTTGGTTATGGATGAAAAATATCCATTGGAAAGTATAAGAGTTATTCTTATGAACATCATGCTTTTATTTGAGGAAGAGTTTAATCAATGGGGAGATATTAAGGAATAAATGTAATATCCGTAGAGAAAAATAAAATTTACCATTTGAAAAATATAATGGTAGGAAACATAGACTTGTAAGATCAAAATCAAGAATATATTTCATGAAACAAGGGGAAAAAGGATTGAGTCGAGAAAACATTTACAAATTGAGTAACATTTTAATCAAAACCCTTGAAGGAGTAAGAGTATAAAAATGAACCTAACATAAAAGGAATAAAATATATTTAATCATAAAATATCAATTGGGAATCAATAAAACATATAAAAATAATTTTGAACATAAATTAAAACGCGTCTAAACAAAGATTGTTTGAGATAAAAATCCATTACCTTATTTCTAAACTTAGTTTATCACACTCTAAATTCTTGTAAAACAATATTAAATATCTTAATAATATATTTTATATCCTTATTAATTTATATAACCCATTTATATACTTAATTTTTAATTATTTATAATCAATATAATGGTTCATTATAGTTTATTATTATCATTGGGTGTTAACCCTTTTAATTTTCTTACACATGATTTGTAATGTTAATGTTGATACCCAATATTTGATACTTATTTAATTATTACTATATTACCAATTTTTATTTAATATATATCAAATTATAATTTATAATGTTATACTCTAATCCATTGAGATTTTTAATTATGACTCTTAAAGTTGAATCCAAATACAAACTTGTTTCAACAATTTTTAATGAACGAAGATGATATATTATTAACACATTTAAATATTAATATTATTACTCTAGGAACTTTTAAAAATATTTAATACCATATTATTAATTTTCATTAATAGTATATAACATTAATTAATCATTCACTTTATATATATTACAACATATCTTGAGTAGGTAATAAAAAACCAAAACAAATGCATGTCACAATGATCAAATGAGTAAGCGAGTGCTATTACATATTGTTAATATAAAATTTAAAGATTATTAGAAATTAAATATATATCATATATATTCATATTCATTATTATAACCATTAATTATGGGTGGTGTTGACAAACGAAATTCATTGTATGTGGAGGCGGTGGTCCGCACATACACATGATTAACACACTCATTTCCTAATAAATGAATAGAGTAACAATATATGAATGTTTATCACTAAATAATTATAATAATTTTTTAAAATTAATATTAGTTTTATAATTACATTTTTAGGTCCATCCATGTTAGGTGTTTAATAGAAATGAGACACGAAGTTCATGGATGTTTTAGTCCACACATATGTATGATTAATTATATTATTCCATAATGAATGGATGTAATGAAAGTAAATGTCACGACCCGTCCCTCGAGGCCTGTGCCGTGACTACACCAAGCCCGCCTTCCATGGGCCAGGGGCTGGCGACTAACACTGAAAGGCGTATTTCCTAAAACCGGGAAGACATTGCCTTTATATCCTATAAACACACACAACTAAGTACACATCAAGATATGAACATGAGTAAACTGAATAGAAAATAGAGTGAGTACAGTAAGTAAAAGGGGCCAGAACACAAGCTCAACTATAAAGTACAATAAAACTAGAAAGTACAAGTAAACTGAAGAGCTCTTGTGAACACCCGCCAAAGATCCTACCTGAAGGGTATGCACATCTCTCAAATGGTCATCTCTGCGGTACGCCTCATCTAAGGTCCACCTTCGAGCTACCTGTAGTCCTGGTACTCTCATCCTCATTCAGCGCTGTCCGTCGTCTGCACCAAACACAACAAGGTGTGGGCATAACCCGTGCAGGGGTGAGTATAACGATACTCAGTAGGGACCCTGATACCCTCAAGGTCTCACAAAATCCAAAAAGGATAAACCACAAAGCATAAAATCAACTGAAAACCTTACTTATGTATATGACCATACATATACCTAAGTTATCAAGTATACCCATCCCAATCATGAGGAAACACAGGGTCCAACTCAAAATCCCAAAGCTCAACTGTTACACAAAGGAAGGAATACCACAAAGGTAAGTACCACACATGTATGCCACACAGAATAATACCAAAAAGGTATCACCATGAAGGTAAGTACTCAGATCATACCGGGTATAACTTAGGTACAATAATAGAGATGATTATATGTAACTGCTAATTCATCTTACTCTATTAAGAGGCAGACCTTCGTAGGATCCCAAATCATCATCAGACCCATAGAGGATTGTAGTACATCATCAGAACCACAGAGGATCCTAGTACCTCATCAGACTAACACCGGATCCTAGTACATCGTCAAACAAACACATGATCCTAGTACCTTATTAGACCCACACATGATCCTAGTACATCATCAGACCCAAACAAGATCCTAGTACATCGTCAGACCCACACAATATCCTAGTACATCGTCAGACCCACACAAGATCCTAGTACATCGTCAGACCCACACATGATCCTAGTACCTCGTCCGACCCACACAGGATCCTAGTACATCGTCAGACCCACACAAGATCATAGTACCTCATCACAGCTGGCTACAAGGTACCTGCACTAAGCTTGCTAGTCTCTGGGAGATTCCGGTCCTCAAGCTACTGGTCGATACTCCAACTACCATGAAGTCCCACGAATAAATACCCCAAAGGACCACTACGTAATAGGAGTCTCAATTCAATAGACAGTGCGTCAATTGGATGCCCGGTCTGTAAGTTATTAGCCTTTTAGTCCCGAGGGCCCGGTTGGATTCGTGGTTGATCCAACCCGACAATAACCCAACTTATCCAAATCTCAAGTGGCATATAGAAAAAGGACCGAATCACTCCAAGATTTTTAGTTCCACAGAAGGTTTGTCAAATGGACGCCTGATGCCAAAGTTACGGCCAAAAGAACGTATAGGGTCGAAACTGGTCCGGGTCCGGTCCGACCCGGTCAGGCCGAACCGGTCCGGTTCAGGTCTGCCCGGCCCGCTGGGTTCTGCCCGGCCCACGTTGGGTGGACCGAACCATGCTGTGCGGCCCATGTTGGGTGGCCCGACCTGGAGTACCGGCCTGGGCGGACTGCGGTGTGGGGTGGCCGCAGTGCGGTGGGGTGGCCGCGGTGTGGCAGGGCAGCCGTGGTTGTGCGGGACGACCATGGTACGGAGGGGAGGCCGTGGTGCATCGGGGCGCCACGGTGCATCAGGGCGGCCACGGTGTGATGATCTACCATGGCTGGCCAAATGGCCAGCTGTCCTCCCCGCATGATGCGGTCGTGTGCTGCGCCTTCACCGGCAGCCGACTCTGCCAGCCATCCTCTCCTCATCTCCATGGCACAAGCCGCGACCCCTTGTTCGCCGGGTGGCACGGATGCTCTCCGCCTCCCCCGTCTTGCTTATGGCCTCTGGTTTTTGTTTTCCTCCATTGCAAAGATTTCATCAAAAACCACAAGGGATTGCGAAGAGGTCATGACATGTTCGTTTGGGCCGCACCCTCAGTATTAGAGTGGTAGAAAGTGGTTTACAACTTTTGAATCACGAAGAACATCAAGAACAGGTAAGGTAGGTATTTAAAACATCAAACACTACCTTGAAGGTTTGATGTTGTGTTGTGAGATGAAAACAGTGAAGGTGAAGACGGTGCCAATGTTTGTTGCTTCCGCAATCACGCTTTCGATGTTGGCTCGTGCGTCGTCGTTTTCTTGATTCTGAAGAACATTCTTCGATGACATTCTTTGTTTGGAGGAAAAGTTCTTCATTGGAGAGATAGGGTTTCTCCACAACTTTCTCCCAATTCTCCACACTTCACCAACCAATCCTCCCAAATAAAAGAGGTTCCACTATAAATTAAATTATGTAGGTTAATTTATGTTGGAATAATTAAATGTTGACACATTTAATTAATTTACATCGGCTCCAACAATTAAATGGTTAGTTGACCTAATTAATTTATGGGAGGAAGTCCAAGAGTTATCTCCCATGAAAGGGGGGTTCGGGTGGTCCCCACTGCTAGAATTTAATTTGGGGGGGTTTTCTAGTTCGGGTGGTCCCCACCTCCATAACCCATGTAGATAGGTTTCAAAAATAAAAATAAAAATGTTAAACATTTTTATTTTTTCCTATTACATGAAAATCACAAAAACTAACTTTCACCCTTGACCAACTACGGTCGAGGTAAAAGTATCCTTAAGAGAATATCGGTGCTGCGAGTTCAACAGAGTCCTTAGATTTCAATTCCTAGCACTGATTCAAATGTTACAAAAACCTTCTCGCACGTTTACTGAACGTACCCAATTTTTTTTAGGAATTCATTCCAGGCACACCGAGCCTCGGAATCATGCACCGTCAATTTTCACAGACTCATAAAATTCCCATATAATTAAAAAAAATTACATTGAAATTATGAGTCTTTACATTCCCTCCACCTCCGGGCTTTGCATCCCCAAAATCCACATTAAAAAACTTGGAAAACAAGTGGGGGTACTGAGCACGAATCTGAGCCTCTTGCTCCCATGTTCTCTCCTGGAGGTTCCCATGCTGCCAGTGAATGCGCACCAGAGGTATCGACTGCCCACAAAGGACCTGCTACAATTGATCCTCAATCTCTACTGGAAGATCCATAAATGTCTCCCCATCTTCGATGTCCAGCTCGTTGTGGTCAATGATGTGAGATGGGTCATGCATGTATTTACTTAGCTGGTATACATGGAAGAAGTCGTTCACCAGGTCCAATGAGGGGGTAGTGCTAGGTGGTAATCCACCTCGCCAAATCTACTAAGGACCTGGAAGGGTCCATTGAACCTCAGAGATAACTTCCCGTCCCAGCCAAATCTCCGCAAAACTCATCTAGGTGAGACCCATAGAAAGACGTGGTCTCCATACTCAAACTCCAGAGGTCTCCGTCTCCTATTGGTATAATAATTATGCCTGCTTTGTGCAGTCTTCATCCACTCTTGGATGATCTGCACCTTCTCTGTGGTAACCCATACCATATCTGGTCCCATGAGTGCTGACTCCCCTGGGTCAGTCCAGCACAAATACAATCTACAAGGTCGACCATACAAAGCCTTTAAAGGTGCCATCCCAATGGTGGAGTGATAGCTGTTGTTCTATGAAAACTCCACCAAAGGCAATTGATCCTCCAAACTGCGACCGAAGTCGAGGATGTAATTACGCAACATGTCCTTGAGGGTCTGAATGGTCTGCTCAGTCTGGCCACCCGTCTGAGGATGGAGGGCGGTGCTCAAACAAAGCTGCGTCCTGAAAGCCTCCTGCAACCCTTTACATAGTCGGGATGTGAAACGTGTATCATGATCGAAGACAATCGTTGAGGGTAATCTATGTATCCACACAATCTCTTGCATATAGAGGTGTCCCAAGCTCTCTATTGAACCCTGTTCTCTGATTAATAGGAAGTGGGCCGACTTGGTGAGTCGGTTGATGATCAACCAGATCGAATCATGACCCCTAGATGTATGTGGAAGTCCTATCACGAAGTCCATGGATATCCCACCCAACTTCCACTTTGGGACCTCTAAAGGCTGAACCAAGCCTGCTGGTACCTAATGTTCCACCTTCACTTGCTGACAAGTGAGGCACCGAGAGACAAACTCTGCTACTAATTTCTTCATTCCCAGCCACCAGTGATATCGTTGAAGGTCCTAGTACATCTTCTCCACTCCTGGATGTACCGCTAGAGGGGATGTGCAGAACTCCCTCAACACTTTCTCTCAAAGTGACACTAGTACCATGGTACGTCCTCTGAAGAGAATGACGTGCTCCCCACCTTCAAAAATCTCCCCAGGTGCCTGTCCTATTGATATTTGAGCATGTAGTGCCTCACAGTCTGTATCCCCATGATGTGCCTCCTTGAATCGCTGAAGAAGTGGGGGAGTGACTATAAGATACTGAAGAAAAGTTTCTCCATCTCAATCCACAAAGGAAATCTAAAAAGTGGCCAGCTGCTCCATCTCCTTGCCTAATAGTTATATACCAGATCTCCGACTGAGTGCATCTGCTACAACATTACCCTTCCCAGGAGTATAGACTATCTTGAAGTCATAGTCCTGGAGGAACTCAAGACAATATCATTGTCTTAGGTTCAAGTCCTTCTGTGAGAAGATATACCTGAGACTCTTGTGATCTGAGTAGACTGTAAAATGCTCACCCATAAAGTAATGTCGCCACATATTCAAGGCGAAGACTAATGCTACTAACTCTAGGCCATGGGTAGCGTAGTTCTGTTCATGCTCTTTCAACTATCGAGAACCATATGTGATCACTGCTCACTCCTGCATCAGGATACATCCGAGCCCGATCCCTGATGCGTTGTAGTAGAATACATACCCTACACCCTCCTCTGGAAGCCTCAAGATGGGGGCACTAGTTAGCCTCTACCTCAGCTCCTGAATACTCCACTGACATCTCTCTGACAACATGAAGGGTTGCCCCTTCTTCATCAACACTGATAAAGGTGCTGCAAATCTAGAGAAATCTGGAACAAACCTATGGTAGTATCTATCCAAACCCAGGAAACTCCGTACCTCCATCACACTCCTGGGTGGATCCCATGTAAGTACCGCCTCAATCTTCACTGGATCCACTACAACTCCAGCCTCTGAGATGATGTGTACCAGAAAGTGCACCTCTCAGATCCAGAACTGTCACTTCAAGAGCTTACCATAAAGCTGGTGCTCTCGGAGTGTGTCTAGAACTACATGTAAGTAATCAACATGCTCCTCCTCAGTATCTGAGTAGATCAGAATGTCTTCGATGAAGACTACTACAAATCGATCAAGGTATGGCTGAAAGATCCTGTTCATGAGTCCCATGAACACAGCTAGGGAATTGGTCATGCCGAAAGGAATAACCAAGAACTCATAATGGCCATACCGACATCTAAAAGTCATCTTCTGCACATCATCGTCTCTCAATCTGAGCTGGTGATATCCTGATCTGAGGTCTATCTTCGAGAACCATCGTTCTCCTTTTAACTGATCAAAGAGGTCGTCAATCCTTGAGAGTGGGTACTTGTTCTTCACGGTCACTTGGTTCAGGCGTCGATAGTCAACACAAAGCCTCAAGCTCCTATACACCTTCTTGGAAAACAAAATCGGGGATGCCCAAGGAGAAACACTAGGCTGAATGAATCCCTTCCCCTGTAAGTCCTCCAGCTGTACCCGCAGCTCACGAAGCTCCGTAGGATCCATCCGATACGCTAGTGTGGATATCGGTGTCATCCCGGGGTACAATTCAATGTAAAAAGTCCACATATCTACGAGGAGGTAGACCCAGAACATCATCAGGGAAGATATCCGCATACTGATCCACCACTATAGGATAGCTCAGACTCCCCACATCAACCGCTTTAAGGGTAAGTCTAGCCAACTGATGAGTGATCGGCTGCACTCTCCTCCGGGTAAGTCCATCCTATGCTGAAAAGGCTCCCTTCTCACCGGTGAAGGTAAAATTGGTCCCATCTGTGCGGACACACCACACTTTTCCCCTAATATAGCCAATCTGAGCATGGGCTGTAGATAACCCATCCATACCCAAGATGACATCGTAAGGCCTCAATGTCGCTACTAGGAGATCCCAGTCGAAGATCTCTCCTCCTAGATTAATCTCACACTGCCGGAACTAGTGTGTAATCTTCAAATCTACTCTAATAGGAGTCTCTAGCCGTAAATATTGAGCCAATGACTTCGTCAAAATCTCCAAGCTCCGAACGAGGGCAATGTCAATAAAATAATGGCTGGAACCTGTGTCTATAAGTACTGCATATAAGGTATAGTAGACACTAATCGTACGTCATATCATCTCAAGAGCGCCATGGTTGTAGGCCTCAGCTGCCTGGAGCTAAGATCACCCCTGTCCACCTGCTCCTTATGGTTGGGGTGGACCACCTAGTGGTGGTGGTGATAACATCTCAAATCGTCGCCCACTGCCAACTGCATGGCTAGATCCTATGCCACTCCTGCCTGCTCCCTGCAGACCTCCATTTTCAAACCTCTGTCTCTGCTTGAGCGGTCCCTTGACCATCTGATGATCATCCGTATGGAGGTTCAGATAGTCACAAGCCACGTGACCCTGCCTGACGCATGTGAAACACTTCCTGCTCCTCGCATGACTGGTTCTGTCTCTGGTTACCCACACAACCAATCCTGAATCATGCGGTCGTCCACCTGTAGGTCTAGTCCCCTTGGACCTCTGTGACATCTATCTGCTGCTAGCTGTAGAAGACTCCGCTACATGATGTCCAGTGGTCGGTCTTACTGTTGGTGATTGCTCAATAAGAAAACTCTCCACTAAGAGGGCTCGCTCTAACACCCCAACCTGCGTCAGGATGTTGAGAGAAATAATCGATTCCCTGATCTCCTGCCTGAGTCCCTGCTCAAAGGTCCGGTCCATAAAGAATGGGTCACACACCATATCAGTGGAGTAGTGTTTGAGGTCGGTGAACCTCACTGAGTACTGAGCCACAGTCATGCTGCCCTGCTATAGATGAAGAAGCTCCTGTATACGTACTGTGTGAAGAGTCACTTGGACAAACTCTGCCCAAAACAGACTCTCAAAGTCTGCCCAGAGAAGTGTCACCTCATCGTGAACCTGGAGCATCAAGCTCCACCATCTACCTGTAGCTTCCTATAGAAGACTGGTGGAAAGTATCACCATGATTTCAGCTGGTGTCACTATATGTCAGAAGACTCTCACCATGGCCTCGAGGAAATCCTCAACCGCCTGTGGGTCTGTCTCACCCCGGAATCTTGAAGTCCTATAGCATTGGAACTCATTCAACACGCTCAAATGACGTGCACCCTATGCTTATGGGGCTGGTGGCATCGATGGCCCAATGGGTAATGGTACCGCTGGTACCTCCACTGGTGCCTCTACTAGAAGAGGGCCCTGTACCGAGGCCTCATCATTCGGTGGGCTATCGGTGCGTACTATACACAGAGCCCTAACTGGATGTTTGCGTGGAGGTATCCTAAAAAGAAATAGGTGTGCCACAGTCAATAAGTTATACCTGGTAAGCTGACTCAAAGAGATCACAAAGAAAAATCTTGAAAACAAACACACAATCAGGGGTTTCATGCACTGAGTCAGAAATCAGAAGTTAGAGTCCTGGTGTATGGATACGTCAGCCGCCACACCAACACTGGGTTCCCTAAACTGATAACCACACTCAATACACTTAACACTATTGATGTTAAAAGAAAGATCAAAGTACTATGTTCTACAGTAGAACTGACTCCTCTGATACCAATTTGTCACGACCCGTCCCCCGGGGCCCATGCCATGACTACCCCAAGCCCGCCTTCCATAGCCCAGGGGATTGCGACTAGCACCGAAATGCATTTTTCCTAAAATCTAGAAGGCATTGCCTTTATATCCTGTAAACACACGCAACCAAGCACAAAGAAATATACGAACACCAGTAAACTAAATAGTAAATAGAGTGAGTACAGTAAGTAAAAGGGGCCAGAATATTAGCCTAACTGTAAAGTACATGAAAACTGGAAAGTACAAGTAAACTGAAAATATCCTATGAAAACCCACCAAGGATCCTACCGGAAGGGTAGGTACAGCTCTCAAACGGTCGTCTCTGTGGTACGCCTCATCTAAGGTCCACATACGAGCTACCTTTAGTCCTAGTACTCTCATCCTCAGTCAGTGCTGTTCGTCTTCTGCACGAAACACAACAAGGTGTGGGGATAGCCCATATAGGGGTGAGTATAACAATACTCAATAGGGACCCCGAGACCCTCAAGGTCTCACAAAATCCACAAAGGATAAACCACAAATCATTAAATCAACTGACAACCTTAATTAAGTATATGCCCATAAAAATACCTAAGTTATCAAGTATACCCATCCCAATCATGAGGAAACACAGGGTCCAACTCAAAATCCCAAAGCTCAACTATTCCACAAAGGAAAGAATACTATGAAGGTAATTACCTTAGAGGTATGCCACATAGAAGAATACCACAAAACTATCACCACAAAGGTAAGGAATCATCTCAAACCAGGTATAACTTAGGTACAATAGTAGAGATGATTAGATGTAACTACTAATTCATCTTACTATGTTAAGAGGCAGAAAAACGTAGGATACTAAATCATCATCATAACCACAGAGGATCATAGTACATTTTCAGAACCACATAGGATCCTAGTACCTCATCAGACCCACACAGGATGCTAGTACATCGTCAGACCCACATAGGATCTTAGTACCTTGTCAGACCCACACAGGATCCTAGTACATCGTCAGACCCACACATGATCCTAGTACCTCGTCAGACCCACACAGGATCCTAGTACATCGTCAGACCCACACAAGATCCTAGTACATTGTCATAGCTACACCGGATCCTTGTACATCGTTAGACCCATACATGATCCTAGTACATCGTCACAACCATCTACAAGGTACTTTCAATAAGCTTTCTCATCTCTGGAAGAGTCTGCTCCTCAAACTAATGGTCGATACTCCCACTGCCATGAAGTCTCATGAAGAAATATCCCAAAGGACCTCCATGTAATAGGGGTCTCAACGCAACAAATGGTGCGTCAATTGGATGCCCGGTCTGTAAGTTATTATCCTTTTAGTCCTGAGGGCCCGGTTGGATTCGTGCTCGATCCAACCTGACCATACCCCAACTTATCCAAATCTCAAGGTGGGGTATACCAAAAGGACTGTCTCTCCCCAAGATTTTTGGCGCCATAGATGGTTCGTAAAACGGATTCCCGATGCCAAAGTTATGGCCAAAAGAATGTATAGGGTTGAAACCGGTCTAGGTCCGATCTGACCAGGTCTGGTTCGGGTCGGCCCAGCCCGCTGGGTGCGGCCCTACCCATGGTGCGGTGGGGCGGCCGCGGTGCGGTGGGGTGCCGTAGTGCGGCGGGGCAGTGGTCCGCCACGGCTGGCTGGATGGCCAGCTATCCTCTCCGCGTGGCACGGGTGCGCGCCGTACCTTCGCCAGCGGCCGGCTAGGCCAACCGTCCTCCCTTCGTCGCCGCGACACAAGCCACGACCCCTTGTTCACCGGGGGGTGCGGACGCACGCCACCTCCCCTGTCAAGTGGCTGGCCTCCGGTTTCCGTCTTCCTCCATCACAATGACTTCATCAAAAACCACAAGGGATTGGGGAGAGTTCGACCGTGTTCGTTTGGCCCACACCCTCTACGTTAGAACGGTAGAAAGAATTTCACAACTTTTGAATCACTAAGAACCTAAAGAATGGGTAAGGGAGGTATTTAAGACATCAAACCCTACCTCGAAGGTTTGTTGTTGTGTTGCGAGATGAAAACAGTGAAGGCGAAGAAGGTGCCAATGTTCGTTGCTTCCGCAATCATGCTTCTGATGTCAGATCATGCGTTGTCCTATTTCTTGATTCCGAAGAATGTTCTTAGATGGCATTCTTCGTTTAGAGGAAAAGTTCTTCGTTGGAGAGGAAGGGTTTCTCCACAGCTTTCTCCCAATTCTCTAAACTTCCCCAACCAATCCTCCCAAAGAAAAGAGGTGCCAATATAAATTAAATTATGTAGATTAATTTATGTTGGCATAATTAAATACTGACACATTTAATTAATTTAAGTTGGATCCAATAATTAAATGGGTAGTTGGCCTAATTAATTTATGGGAGGAAGTCCAAGAGTTATCTCCCATTAAAGGGGGGTTCAGGTGGTCCCCACCGCTAGAATTTAATTTGGGGGTGTTTTCTAGTTCGGGTGGTCCCCACCTCCATAACCCATGTAGAGAGGTTTCAAAAAGAAAAAAAAATGTTAAACATTTTATTTTTTCTTATTCTATGAAAATCACGAAAACTAGCTTTCACCCTCGGCCAACTGCGGTCGAGGTGAAAGTCTCCTTAAGCGAATACTGGCACTGCGAGTTCAACAGAGTCCTCAGATTTCAATTCCGAGCACCGGTTCAGAAGTTACAAAAACCCGCTCTCAAGTTTACTGAAAGTACCCAAAAAAAGTTCAGAAATTCATTTCAGGCATATCGGGCCTTAGAATCACACACCATCAATTTTCACGGACTCGTAAAATTCCCATATAATTAAAAAAAAATTACATGGAAATTCTGGGTATTTACCGTAAATGTAAAATTTAATCATCTAAAAATTTTAAAAGTGACATAAAAAACATATATATTCCTAAAAACAATCATTTATACAATTACTAATAGGATATGATTAAAAAATAAATGGCATTGTGTTGTAGAGGCGGTAGTCCGCACCTACCCATGATCGATGCGTTTGTTTTTCTTAACGAATGCAACACAATGGAGGAATAATTGATGTTACACTAAAATAATTAATTTTGAGAATATATATTACACTTAATTTATTATATTAACAAAGTTTTGGAATATTTTTAAGTGTAAAAATAAAAAATCAATGACGAAGCAGAGAGTAATACTCACGCAGAGAACTTTAATTTTCCTTAGAATCATCCTTGGAAATGAAGGGATTATGATAATTAATGGTATAAAAAGGACATGGTTCATGGTATAGGGTTATATTAGGAGTATATTTTCAGAGTTTTGTATATTAACCCAAAGGAAAGTGTCTACCTTTAAGTGGTTGGAGTCCTCTCTTTTATAAGTGAAGGGAAAAACACTTTCCATGGAAAAGAATGTTAAGGGGAAAGAATGGAATGACTTGAAAGTTAGGTGAGGTAGGTGAGGTAATTTTGGTAAGACATGTAGGTAAGAATTTAAAACCTAAAAAATTAATTATATAAGTTTTATAGGTCATACAAACTTAGGAAAATTCATTCCACATTAGATTACTTTATCAAACACTAATTAGTCTTAATAAAATATTAATCATGGTAATTAATTTATTACTAAAAATATAAGAGGAAAATTCCTACAAAAATCCGATGTTATAAATCAAAATTCATCCTCTATTTAAAACAATTCAATTTATAAATAAGTGAAATTTTAATTTTAAATTAAAACATATAATATATCAAAAAAATGATTTTATAATAAAATACCTCTTATGTTAAAAAATGTTTATCATGGGTTTATAAACATGATATATTAAATAATATATATATATATATATATAATTATAGTGTAAAATTGTTTCATAAATATTTAATTAATTCTTATGTTATGATAATATCATAATTAGTGATAAAATTATCCAAAACCAGTATTTTTCACTATTGATCTAAAAATTAAATATTCCAGAAAGATCCCAAAAATTAATACTAAGATGATTTTGGTATTATAAAGTAAAATATGAATTAAATTTCATATAATTATATTTATTAAAATTATATATTTAACTTTTAATAGAAACTAAAAAATATAAAGATAAACCACTTTTATTAAAAAAGGCCTCCTTAAACATCAAGTGTTTCTAATATTTTCTCATACTGATTCTCTATTTTAAAGAATTATAATATATTATTTCATATATATATATATATATGTATCTTATATGTTTCCATAGTTATATTTTATATATGATAAATTTAATTTATTAATGTATCACGACTTTCGTTTTGTGCCTGCAAAGAAATATATCACACTCAAAATTACAACCTAGTCGTTAAGTTGGTGGGTATGAATTGGAAAAAATAAATTTTGAAAATTATATGGTTTACAAATATATAAAATAAATTAAATGGTTTTACACTGATTATAAATAAAATAAGAACCATTTGAATGAAAAATGTAAGGTTTTCTCAAAAGCTATATTTTTCAAAAGGCAATTCAGTCACGCTTTGTGCACATAATTTAAAATTAATTTCTACTAATTTTGGAAAATTTATTTCTAAAAAAACATCATTTATGAAATATAAATGTCAAAATTTCATTATGTTATGTTTTTATTTTTCTAAAAAGTATCATTTTTCGATGAATAGTGAAAATACCGATTCTTATTAACAACCACCTATTCATTTAAAGAATTTAGAAGCACAATTTTATTTTATTATGGTTATAAAAGTAAAATTGTTTCAATTATATATTTATCAATCTGAATTAGGTCATTATAATCAAATTCATATTGAATTTGGATATAATTTTTTTAAACTTTTGAAAGTTTTTCTTTTAGAAAATAGTTTTTTTGATATGTCTGCGAGTTTAATTTTAAATTAAATTATACTACTTATATGAGTTGAATTTTGAAAAATGGATTAAATATTTGTAATAATAACAATTTATGTTATCTAATAAGTTCAACTTAAATTTTGACCATTATGAATAGTGAAAACACTAAAATTATTTACCATAATTAAGGTAAAAACAGGTTTACCGGGGATTAAAATAAAAAGATACGGGTTAAAAATGACCCAAAAATTTTCTAATTACTATTATATATATATATTTAGAACTTATAATTTTTAATGTTTTCATTGGTCTATTTTAGAGCCTTTTGGAATTATAAAAACGTGGGTGGAATTTTTTCTTTTCAAAAATTCCAAGTGTGTCCTCTCCCCAAATTATAAAAGTACACCCCATATCCTCTCCTTTACACACTTTTAAAACTCAGTTTTTTAGAAAATAACTACAAAAATAACTTCCCAAATTCCTTACTCTCATAATAGAGTCCTTTGTTTGGTCAAAAATTAACCTTTTAAAGAAGAGGTAATGTCCTTAACTGAGCGTTTAATTTTAATTATTCCTCCTACTCCTTAAAATATTATTAAAGAATGATTATATAATAAACTCAGTATATTACATATTATGATATTTTTTTATGTTAAGGTAATTACCTAAAACAATATCCTCCTCCCCCAAATGGAAAACAAAATCAATGATCATGTGTATGGTGGACTAGGACCTCATGAACAGACGTAATTTGTTTTCCATCACCACTTATATTGGATAGATATAACGATGAATATAATTTTTATATATGATATTAATGATATAATTATACTTATTTAATTATAATATCATATATACCTTCCAAATTTCTATTCCATATAGAATATGATAATGTCGCTCATGTGTATGGTGGACTACCGCCTCACGAAACAATGTGATTCATTTATTACTTATTCATTACATGGAAGGTAATAAGGATTAATTTGATGTTTATATATGACATTAATTACATATTAAACATTATTTAAAATTAATATTTCATATAATATCTTACTTTATAATTTATTAAATAAATGACAATGTCGTTCGTATGTATGGAGGATGACCGCCTCACAAAGTGATGCGATTCATTTTTATTACCGAATAACATGGATGGTATGTGTATGGGATTTTAAATAAATAATATTAAATTTATAATATAATTATAATATTGGAAATATAAAATAACATTTACCTTATTTTCTTCTTGATCGTCAAAAAGTGAAGATACTACTCATGCGTACATATGGCCTACAGTCTCCATGATTGTAACACAATTAATTTTTCTTAACCTTATTTCAAGGTTGGTTTTAAAATTATAATTTATTTATGAAAATGATAATTATTTCATGATTAAAATTTTTAATGTGATTAATTAATAATCTCTTTGACCGTAGTCAACTTACCAAACTAATTTTTGACGTATGAACCGTTTATCATTAAATTGTCTGAAGTGAAATTAATTGGTTAAGTAATTTAATATGACATATTAATGAATAAAATAAAAGGAATAATAATATTGAAAAATGTTCTTAAGAAATTAAATAATTAACTAAGTTTATTATTTATGGATATAAAACAACGTACATAACGAATTGGGCTCAAGGTAAGAGATCTCTCTAAACAACTATTTCCTTTGAGTTATGAAATTTCCAAAACTAAATCATAATATATCTATATTAATGTTATGGAATGATTCTAAACTATGTATGTATGTCTCTTACATATATAAATATCTTATCATACCTTCCTTATATGGGTTAATACATTCCTTATGATTATTTTTCAAATTCCTTTATTATGAAATTTCATTAGTTTGTGATGTAAATAAATATTATGCAACCCATTTTCTTTCCATGGGTAATTATTATGTTAAGAATTATGATTGATTACTTTATGTGGCACACATATATCATGAACATGTTATGATGGGTGATCCTCTATAGAACTTTAATGCCTTGGGTAAAGCTTTAGTCTCATGAGGTTCCTTGTATGGGACTAGTGAGTAAACCTAATCCATTATGGGAATTTTTCCACCATGTGATATTGTCTAGGAATTTATCCTTGACACATGTTTATTTCATGTTATATGATGTTTCCACATTTCATATGATTCCATGATCTTATTCTTCCATGTTATTTATGATATTATTACATGAAATTACTCTTGAGATTTCTCTTTTATGATATCATGTTATACCTTTGACTCACATGTTATGATTCCTTATCATGTTTATTCCATTACTAGGTTTTTTAGCTCACCAATTTATTTCTTATATTTCCCAGGGTATCCCATGTAGTTTTATGATCTCAATTTGATTTTAGAATATCATTATGGAGAATTAATACGGATTACTTGTTTTAATTTCCCTTGGATATAATATCAACCTAGTCTTCCAAAGACACTAGGACTTTATGATACTTGTGTTTAATAATGGATATTTATGTTTAAAAATATTGTATTAATATGAGTATAAGACATGGGTCAGTATAGTTGGTATTAGAGGAAATGTTTAGTTAACCTTTGGATCTAGGATTATAAAACCTTATAAAGATCCCTAAGAATATGTATAAGGATAATACCAATAATAAATATTAGGATAAGTCTATGTATAGGAAAATATTCTGGAATTTTTGTGAAGTTTAGAGCGAGTGGGTTTCAAGAAATTACTTTTCAGTATGGATACTATAAGTGGATGTGGCTTTAGTATAGATTTATCTATAGGTAATAACCCTAAAAAGAGTGCATTGAGTTGGAATAAATCATCACCTGGTGCATAATAATATGCCTTTCTACACACCTAGTTTAAAACTCCTAGAAGATATTATTTAGATGTTCAAAAATTCATCACAAACCATTATGAATGACTTGAACAAGTTATCAAGTTATAAAACCTGGATAATCTAGGTTGAAACCTAAAGACTCATAATCTAGGATTTACTTATCATTGATAATTTACTCCTGCAAAATATATAAGTTTCACATATTTATGATTTTTTATGTATTATCATCTTGTTTTTCTTCTAGTTAATGGTGAGAAATAGGAGAAACCATGCCAATAACTAATATGATAGGAAATGGGATGATTTTCCCAATTATATTATTAATCTCATGGGTGAGAGAGTTGTGAAATTCATGGATTTACTAGCTCAAATAGATTAATATTTGAATAATAACATGAATCATATGTAATTATCTATGTCTCCTAAGAAGGATTAATTTATAGTCAAGTTTTTCATGGAACACAGGCCGTCTACCTTTAGTAGACCTTCTAGTCCCCTCATCACTGAAAAATGGATTAACTCCATTGAGAAGATATTAATTATCTTCCAATGAATAGATCAAGATAAATTTGTGATAGATGTTTATCCCATCAAGGGAGAAGTTGATTAGTGGTTGAAACTGATCAAGAACAAAAATTCCAAATAGGATATTGATTCTTTGGAATGAAAAGACTTCAAGAAAATATTTTTCAATAAATATTTTCCCAAAACTCTATGCATTAAAATGGATAGGGAGTTCCTTAGTCTAAAGAAAAAGGAAGTAAAGTCTATCATAACATATGGAAAAAATACAGAAGGCCTTAATAGTTCCCCTTTGGCTTTGTTTTCATCACTGAAAGTAAGGGGGGCCATTTATTTAGTGGGTTAAAGCTGAGTCTACAAAATGTTTTAAATATTTGTGACTTTGATAGTTATGAAGAGATTTTCTATTGTTTCCTAAAAGTTTATATGGATATCAGTGAATCTCATTGGTCTCATGGAATTGGATACAAAAAATATAAAATAGAGTTTTTTTAGGTGTATCAATAGATACACCCCATGGAGGAAAGAAAACACACCATCACACTTGTCAAAATTATGGGAAGAATAATCCTAGAAACTACCTAAGGGGAACCAAATGATGATTCAAGTGTGGAAAATAGGGGAAGCAGGAAAATCAGTTCTGTTGGAAAATTAAGAAGCCCACTAAAGAGGAATAATAATAAAGGTTCATATCAAAACTATGCCCACTGTACATTTTTTAACTATAAGGAACACAAGAATTATGCAATCCAATTCCCTAAACAAAGAGTTATCAAAGAAAATCATCGAAAATAACCTACAAGGAATAAAGGAAGGTCGTATTCTATCACTAAGGCTGAGGTGGAGATAGAAAAAAAATGTGGTGATAAGTATGCTAGTTATTCATTCTAGAATAATGAAAATAATTTTTGATTCTGGTTCTACACATTCTTTCATAAATTTCAAGTTTATTATAACTGTTCAAACACAAACTCAAAACAAGGGGGTTGAGCTATCTATGAGAATAGAAAATGGAGTGATGGTTTCATCCCAAGTATATAACTCTTACCCAATCAATTTTTGTGGACTTAATCTTCGAAAAAATATCATCTTACTTGTTATAGTGGAGATTGATTCTATTTTAGGCATGAATTGACTATCCTTTTATAAATATAACATCAACTGTTGAGAGAGATAGATTAACCTTCATGTCATAAGATATCCTCTAATTGGTTATAGGTGTATGGAGGAGGTTGAATCTCCCCTATAATATTTTATTCAAGAATGTATATTATTGCCTTATTAGAATTTATATATATCCTAAATTATTGAGACATTGGATATAATCGTTCTTGAAGACATGCTTATTGTGAGGTATTATATTGATGTATTCCCTAAAGAGTTTCCTAGTATTCCTCATAACTAAGTGTTTAAGTTCTCAATAAAACTATTACCTATATCTCTACCCATATACAATATTCCTTATATAATGTCCACTGTTGAGTTAGAAGAACTGAAGAAGCAGTTATAAGAGAATTCAGAAAAGGGTTTTATATTCCTGAGTGCTTCACTGTGGGGTGATCTAGTCTCCTTTTTCAAGAAGAAAGATGGTTTAACATGCCTATCTATTGATTATCATGAAGTAAAATAAATAATGATAAAGAACAAGTATCCCCTTCCATAGATAGATGAATTATTTGATCAAGTACATGGAGCTCATTATTTCTGTAAGTTGGAACTTCAGTTGGGATATCACCAACTAAGGGTGAATAAGGATGATATTCCTAAAACATCATTTAAAACAAGGTATGGAATTTAATGAAACCTTTCAGTCTAAAAAATACCACAATAATATTTATAGACTTGATGAATAGAGTCTTTATAGATTACCTCAAAAACATTTTGGAATTATTTATAGATGATATTTTGATTTACTCTAAAATTAAATAAGTGCATGAGGAGAATTTAAATACTATGTTAATGGCATTGAGAAAGGAGAAGATATACAAAAAATATAGTAAATGTGAGTTATGGATGAAGGAAGTATCATTCTTGGGGAATATTATTACCATCAAAGATATATCTATAGACCATTCTAAAATAAAGAAAATTGAGGACTAACTAAGTCCCACATATTTAATGAATATTCATAGTTTCCTTGAATTAGTTTGGTATTATCGATGAATTTGGAAGTTTTTTTCACAATTTTAAAACTAACTAACCAATATAACATGAATATTAGTAATTTTTTTTAGACCAGTGAATGTGAAGAGAGATTTAAGGAGTTGAAAAAGAGGCATATCACTACACCAAAACTTACCCTTCCATCATGTAAAGAACTTTTTATGGTTTATAGTGATGCCTGATAGAAGGATTTTGGATGTGTACTAATGTATAATTATAAATCAATAACCTATGCCTTAAGGAAATTGAATGTTCATAAGAATAACTATCCCACACATGACCTAGAGTTGGATATAATGATATTTACATTGAAGACTTGGCAATATAATATTTATTGGGAGAAGTGTGAAATATATGAATATTACAAGAGTCTAAAATATATATTCACAAAGAAGGAGATTAACATTCACCAGTAAATATGGTTAGATCTGATCAAGGAATATAATTTCTCAATCCATTTCCTTCTTGGGAAAGAAAAAAAAGTGCCAAATAATCTATGTAGAAATGTTCTCACTATTTTACCAATGATGATAATTGATAAGGATCCAATGTTCTTAGACTTTAAAATAATGGATATAGGAATAAAAAAAGGATATTAATATTACCTTTCTCAAATAACTTCTCAACCATCCATTATTTATATGATCAAAAAGGCCCATAAAGTGGATGAGGTTCTATAGAAAATGGAAGAAAATATTTTAGAGTTTGACCATGGTAAAGATGGGATTATAAGGTTTGGAACTAAAATATGTGTCCCTTAAAAACCAAATCTAAATAGGGGATTCTAGATTATGTTCATATCTTGTATTTATATATTCATCCAAGAATAACTAAGATGTATAGAGATATGAAGAAAAACTTTTGGTGGGATAACATGAAGTGAGAGATTGTAGAATTTGAATCTCAATGCTTGGTATGCCAAAAAGTCAAGGATAAATGATAAAAGTCTAAGTGTATGATGCAAGTTTTTCCCATAATAGTATGTAAATGCGAAAACATAACTATGGATTTCATCATTGGACTCCATATGAAACTAAAGGACAATATCTCCATCTGGGTGGTAGTTAACCACCTTAAAAAGTCAACACATTTCATTGCTATAAAGGAAAATTTCTCTCTTAAACAAATCTTTATGATATACAAAAGGAATTTTTAAGATTTCACGGATTTTTACTCTATATTATATCTTATCAAGATTCCAGGTTTACCTCAATGTTCTCGAGAAGCCTCTAGTAAGTGTTAGATATAGAAATTGGTTTCAGTACTCCTTATCACTCTCAAATAGATGATCAGTCTGAAAGAACCATCCAAAATCTATAGGATATGATGAGGTCTTATTCAATGGATTTACAAGGATTTTGGGATAAAAACCTTCCCTTGTTATAGTTCTCATATAACAACATTTTTTATTCTAGCATTCAAAAGGAACCATATAATTCTCTGTTTGTAAAGAAGTGTTGGACTTTGACATGTTGGGATGAAATTGGAGAGAAGAAACTAATGAGATCTGATCTTCCCCAATATATTATAGAGAAGTTCCAAACCATTCAATCTCTCTTAAAATCTACACAAATTCTATATAAATTCTATGCTAACAACCATTAATGAGACTTTGTATTTCACTATGGAGGAAGGTCATGAGGTTTGGGAAGAAGGAAAATATTAGTCCTAGATACATAAACCACTTTGATATCCCTAATCACATAAAATAAGTGGACTATAGACTAGTAATCCCACCTAACCTATCTAAGTAGATGATGTGTTCCATGTATCCCTCTTGAGTAAGTATATACTATACCCCTTGCATGTAATGGATCCATAGGTGATACCATTGGAGAAAGAAATTTCATACAATTAGCAATCGATTAAGATCTTGGATAATAGAGATGATTTTATATAAAACAAGACAACTCACCTCATCCAATTATTGTGAAAAAACCACACATTTGAGGAAGAAACTTGGGAACTGGAAGAGGAGATGATTCAAAAGTACCATCAGATTTTTTTACCTTAGTATATAATATGGAATTTCAAGGGAGAAATTATCTAATGGGGGAAGAATATAACACCCTGAGACTTTATAGTATAATTACTTCTAAATAAATTCAATTTCTTCTATATCTTATGATACACACAATGCTGAGTTTAAATAAAACATTACACTCTATTAAAATATTATTATTTAAACATGGCCATTATAACCTAGATGTTATGTTGGTGGGTATGAATTAGAAAAAATAAATTTTTAAAATAATATGGTTAACACATGTATAAAATAAAATCAATGGTTATCTATTTATTAGATATAAAATAAGTTCAATTTTAAATAAAAAGAAAGGTTTTCTCAAAAATAGAATTTTTATAAAAAAGTGGTTTAATCGTGATTTTAGAAAATAATTAAACTTTATTTTATACCACTTTTAGAAAATTTATTTGAAAAAAACTTAATTTTTGAAATCTAGATGTCAAAATTACCTTAGGGTAAATTTTTGGGATTTTTATGAAGAGTTTCATTTTTCAATGAATAGTGAAAATTTTGATTTTTATTAGAAATAAATTTTTTGTTTAAAGAATTTACAAGAATAATTTTATTTTAATACAGTTTTAAAATTAAAATTGGTTAATTATATATTAATTATTCTAAATTAGGTCATTGGAACCAATTTAATATTGAATTTTGATATAATTTTTTTAATCTTTGGAAAGTTTTTCTTTGGGAAAACCATTTTTTCAACACGTATGAAAGTTAAATTTTAAATTAAATTATGCCACTTATATGATCTAAATTTGAAAAAATGGATTCTATATTTAAAATAAGTATAATTTATATTATCTGATAAGGTCAACTTAATTTTTAACCATAATAAATAGTGAAAATAGTAAAAATTATTTACCTTATTTAAGGTAAAAGTGGATTTACCAGGGGTTTAAAAACAAAATATAAGTGTTAAAAAAGACAAAAAAATTTCAATTTATTATTTATAGCAGTATTTTTACCTTTTCTCTTATAAGGTTTGAAAATTATCCATTTTGGATCATTTTTTCATGAGAAAAACACGGATGAAATTCTTTTTTTTCAAAAATTCTTAGTGAGTCCTTGTCAAACCTCATTTTTTAATTTCTTATTTTAGTTTAGACTATATTTTTTCACTTAGTTTCTCTATATAGTTTTTTATTGTTCAAATAAAAATTTTTAGTTTCAGGATATGTTTCTTTGGTTTTATAGTTTAGGTGCATGATTAAGGGGTAACTGTTCGACCTCCTGATGCTGGGTCTCATTTCAGTTCATTTTGAACTAGAAAAATTTGAGTTTTATGGTTTTCACATGGTTTGATCCAAATCATGAAGCTCTTAGGAGAAACTATGAGGGTCATGTGTCTCTGATCGAGGGTTCATGGCATGAACACTATTTTTTCAAACCATACAGAAGGTGTGCACATGGTTCTATAATTTTTTAAATAACGATTTCACATGGTTAGCGTATGGTTTTCCAAATAGTATGGCCAAACCATATGGTTTCCTAGTGTGTCTATTAAGGTGTGTAGGTTTGGTGCATGGTTTGGGAAACCGTGTATCCTAACCATGAACAGTGTCCAGGTTCATTGAAAATGTATTCTTACCTTTTACCCTATCATATTTTTATCCCAAAGCACTTCCTCTTCTCATAATTTGGTACATGTGACCCTAATAGCGCTCCTCCATTTTTCATAAATCCTCCCCTCCTTATTTCGTGGTGATTCTAAGTGGCTTATTGAAAGTTTTAGGGTGATTTATCAAGGTATTTTCCTATTCTCTTCCTTATCTTCTTTTTTATCTCATTTTCCTTATAGTTCATTTTATCTCTTGGTTCCTTTGGTTTAGGGTTTGTGTTTATTTGGGTTGTAATTAGGGGTTTTGTGTTGTTAAGGTTCCTCTTGGATGTTATTCCTTATTCTAGCCTTCGTGGAGTTGTTTTGGGTTGCTGTCATTGAAGTAATTGTGGTTTGAGGTTGGTTTCCCTTTGTATTAGCCTTTAAATATAAGAATAATTAATTGGTTGTATTTCACCCCATGTTTTCATACTAAATAGTGATTTATTATTTTTAGAATAATTTTTTGACTTGAAATGAGGTGATTTACTTCTAGTTTTGAACTGTATGGAATTGTTTTATGAAACATTACACACAAATGGTTTTATACATTTCTCAGTTGGACCTTATAAGTGATTTTTAGTTTCTAAAGTATAGTTTCGGTTTAAAACTATGTTTTTTTACTTAAATTGATTTCTAAGTGGTTTTGGACATGAAAATTATGTGTTTGACTCCTTTTTAAATGGTTTGTAATTCAATGGTAACTTGAGGCCCATTTTTAAATTTCACCGGTTGGTCCTATTTTGAAAAATATATTTGGATAATACTCTTAACTTGGTTGTGTTAAATGGAATGGTAGGTCCTTATAATTGGAATCCCTTATGAACTAACAGTTTAAAGGCAAGGGATTGTTCATTGGGGTGATTCAGGTGTTGGGGCTTGTGTGCATGCTTATGTTATATATATGTATACTAATTGTTGGATGCTTGTTTGGTTTCATTTGGAACAACCCAACTTTAGTCATTACATGTGAGCCTATCTTAGTTTGTTTATTTTATAGGAATGGTTTCTACACTATACACTGGCTAGTGTCCCTTAGTATGGACCATGCTCTTCTTTGGGATTGATCCCATCGGTTAGGCCAGGCAGGGTATGGCTCAGTGTGTTAGTGGATCGATGTCATCAGGTGTGGAATGCCTATGGTATGGATCATTTTTCAGTATGTTATTGATTATGCACCGAGCTCCTAGGGTTTCCCATGTTATCTGGCACTTATTTGTCTTTGGAGGATGATTTAGGTGCCTTGTTTTGTTGGTTCCTCATGCATTCTATTTTCCATTTCTTTTGTGTGATCATTGCTTCATCTTACTTTTATGGTGTATCTCTTTTCTAAAGGTAATAAAATGGGTTTTAAATTTTTATGGAAATGTTTTTGAGAATAAATTAAAACTCCTTTCAAATTTTTAAATAAAAACCTCACTCCTTCTCTTTCTCTCTTTATTTAAAGTTTAAAGCTTCCTTCTTGGAAAAGAAACTAGGTTTAAATAAAAAGGGAAATAGACTGTGATTTTTATTAAAGGTAAATTGTGTTAAAATGTACTTTTATATATTGTATTTAAAATCTGAAATTGATGGATATTTTATTTAAAGGAAATTCAAAATGAATAGATTATTCGTGAATGCCTACTGAGTTTTAATACTTGCACCTATACTTTATTCTTGTTTTTGGTCTCAGGTGTTGGTTCCAGCTTAGTCTTGATCAACATGGGTGATTATGGGTTTTGGGTTCAAAGAGTGACCCATGAGGTCACATGATGGTGTAGTGGTTGGCAGGTTTGGTTTTGGTTTTGGGATTTTTCCTTCATTGTATTTTTAGTTTATGTATATAAGTTGTTCAATTTTGAGTTATTTATTTCTGGATTTATCTATTTACTTTCACTGCTCTATTTATTTTTACTGGGTTAAACATTACCATTGGTTCTCATTTATTCCCTTGGTTCTTGTTTCCAACCCAAGAGGGTTGGGAATGCCTCTTAGGCCTTATCACATGATGACTTAGGTGACCTGTTTGGGGTCTACCTGGGGTAGTTTGTGACAAAATGGTATCTGCGACTAGGTTCTTTAGAGGACTTAGATTTTATAGTGCAATATTTATTATTTGGGATGTTGAGGTAGATGGAGTAGTTATTTTAGAAATTGGGGTATTGGTATGAGGAAGTGTTTAGACAAAACGTTCTATGCCAAACATTGGGTTACCATGGGAAGTTGGGTCTTGTTTGGTCAATTTGGTTATTGTTGGTTGTTTTTTGTGTTTGGGAAGTTAACTGGGAGTTGGGACAGTGGTCTTAGTGAGGTCGTAGGGCCTGGAAATCCATTTGGAGCCAATGAAATTGTCCTAAAAGACTCTTCATGGCGGTCGTATTGTTGATATATAGCCGCCAACCATATCTCCAAGTCACCCATCGACACTAGTTTCTCCCTTTGTGAGCTTTTTTTGAGTCATATTAATTGGATATTGTTTGAAAATACTTATTTTTGAATTGTGAAAACCTAATTTGAAGTATTGGTGATTTGTTTTTGAAAATGGTAAATGATCTTTCATATTTTTTTCAAAGAATGTTTTGGAAATATTTTTTTTAATTAAATGATTTTGATGAAATGAGGTTTGTATAATAATGAAGGAAATGGTTGAAAAGTATTGTATTTTGGATGTAATTCCTAGGATTTTTGTGTGAAATTAAAAGTATTGGAGTGTGGAGTTTAAAAAATTGGTTTTTAAGTGGTGTTTAGTGGGCCTTTTGAAAAATATTTCAGGAAGTTTTTGAGCTTATAACCTTTTTTGTTTGGCGTTTGTTTGTGGAGAGTTTTAAATAGTGATTTGGTTTTGATTTGAGTTCTTAGTTTCATTGTTGTTTAGTGTATTCCCCAACCATATACTCAATGGTTATCTGAGGTGTATCTATAGGTAGTTCACTATTAGCATACCCCCTAGTTGATCAACCCAATGATTTAATCCATGAGATTCCGAAGTTGAATCCTCCTCTATTTTATAGTCAAGAAGATACTATTCAAGTAGTGGAGTGGTTGTGTATAATTGATAAGATCTTTGGTTCCCTTGAGTTTCATGAATCTCTAAAGGTGATGTTTGCTAACTCTATGATTGATGTTCTGAGATGGAAGTGGTAAAAGTCAATAATTCATACCAAGCCTTGGGAAGGCCTTTCATGGGAATTATTCAAGGCTTTGTTCATTTGGTATTACTTATCAAATACTATAAAGGTGAATAAGGAAATGAAGATACGTTGCCTACAACAAAGTGATTATTTGGTGTTAGATTTCATTCATCATTTTGTGGATTTAAATTCTTATCTTCTAGAGAGGGTCGGGGAAGAATCTTTGAAGGCTTGACATTTTGGGAATGAGATTAATATTTATATCTAATAGGGGGTGTTATAGTTCAGTTTAACCTCCTTAGCCGAAATGGAGAGGAAAGATGTATGGATTAAAGCCGTGTTAGAGGGAGTGCTTGAGGTAGCCAACCTTCCTCCAGTATCTGGAAGCAGTGAAGGGAATTATAGAGCAGAGATCCAAAAGTGGAATGATGTAGGTGATGCTGGTAGCAGAATTAAGAGGCCTCCTAACCTTCCAGTTGCTTCTTCTGGGAATAATACCCTGGTGTGTCATCATTGTGGTAGAACATGTCCTAAGAATCCATCGTTTCCAAATGCTTTAAATACCTTCCATACCTGTGGATACCTAGTTCATATGTAATAGTTATATAAAGGTGTTTCTAGGAAGTGACATGGAGACAGATCCTCCCCTTTTGAAAACACCCACACCAATTTATAGGAGTAGGGTGCTGATCTAGGATCAGTTTAAAGTACATTTTTCATGTAATTGTTTATCTATTATAACGATTGTGTCTAGAGGTGTTGCATTATATTGAAACATAAAATTTTCATTGTTAATCATTTAATAAACTTTATTTTAATGCAATCCTGTATTTTAAAATTTATAAATTTTTCTGTTTTGAGTAGAGGTGTGTCCTTGTGTGTATCATTCCTTACAATTCTTATTTGGGGTGAAAGAGGATGTGTGTGTGTGTATTTTCTGAGTCCTTGTTCTCAAGAGAGTGCCTTTTAGGAGTGAAGTGAGTCTCATGGTGCATCATTTTCATTTTGTTATTTCTAGGGTTTTTGTGTTATTATTCTGGTGTAGGGTGTTGGTGTTTGGTGGGTGATGTTAGTTGAGAACCTGACTGAAATTTTAAAATGGTTGGGTGTCCATTATGGCCTCATATGTTGGTAATCAATCTTTTTCTCTAGTGATTTATAAGTAATAGGTAGTTTTCTTTATATTTGTTTGATTCTGGGACTTTTTCTTCTAGGTGGATGTTAGGCTTTTGGAGTATGCGTGACTATTTTGATTGCAACATGGTTGTGGGGTTTGCGGTTTGAGTTTTCTATTGTTTATTAGAATTAGTTTTGTATTTTTGGTTTGTTTTAGCTAGAAGTGTGTTTTTTCTTATTGGTTTTGGTTAAGGCACTCTTTGGTTTGAGGGATTATATTGTTCATATGAGTTGGCCTTTTCCCTGAACTTGATCAATTAGAAGCTTTGTGGATTTATCGGGGTAGAAAGCATAATGGTGGGGAGAATTTCCACACAATACTTTTTTATTTTCTTCTTTATTTTAGTTTATCTTTTTGTCCTTTATTTCTCTATTTTGTTTTGGAGTTTTTATATCAAAATTTTGAGTTTTAGTCTATTTTTATTTTGTTTCATACTTTAGGTGCATGGTTAAGGGGTAACTATGAGGCATGTTAACACTAAGTCTCCTTTAGGTTCATTTTGAACTAGAATAGTTTTATTTTCAAGGGTTTCACATGGTTTTATCCAAATCATGTAGCTCCTAGGAGAGACCACATGGGTCCGTGGGTGTCTCTGGACAAGGGTGCATGACCTGAGCATGGTTAATTCAAACTACTCATAAGGCATGAACATTGTTCTAAAATTTTTATTTATAAAACCATGCCACATGATTGGTGCATGGTTTCCCAAACCATGTAGCCAAACCATGTGGGTGACCAGAGTGTCCAGTAAGGGGCACACATTTGGTGCACAATTTGAGAAACCTTATATCCTAATAGTGAATAGTGTCCATGTTCATTAAAAATGGATTTTTACCATTTTACCTTATCGTATTTTTACCAAAAAACACTTCCTATACCCCTCATTTGGTTTTTGATACCCTTGGAGAGGTACTCCCTTCTTACCCAAGCTTTCCCTCTTTCTTCCATGGTGATTATAAGTGGATTCTTTAATGTTTTAGGGTGATTTCTCAAGGTATTTCCCTCTTTTGTTCCTCCTCTTCCTTCTTCTCTCATTTCATTTGTGGTTCCTCTTCTCCCATGGTTCCTTTTGTTTAGGTTTTGTGTTTCTTTGGGTTTAAATTTTGTGTTTTCATGTTGTTAAGGTTTCTTTGGGATGTTCCTCCATCTTTAAGACTTCATGGAGTTGTTTCGGATTGCCATCGTTGAAGCACATGTGGTTTGAGGTAGGTTTCCATTTTCATTGGCCATTAAATTTAATAATCATTTATTGATTTTACTTTACACCTTGTTTTCAAACTAAACAGTGATGTATGATTTTTAGAATAATTTTTTGACTTGAAATGAGGTTATTTCCTTCTTGTTTTGAAGTGTATTGAACTGTTTTATTAATCATCTCACACCAAGTGTTTGATAAATTTTCTGGTTGACCCTTATAAGATATTTATGTTTTCTAAAGTATGGTTTTGGTTTGAATATATGTTTTGGTTGATTAAAGTGGGATTGGATTTGAAAATGATGTGTTTTAATCCTTTTGGAAATAGTTCTGCATTCAATGTTTTCTTGAGACCCATTTGGCCCTTTCACCAGCTGATCCTCTTTTGAAAACACTCCTTGGATGATCCTCTTGCCCTGGTTGTTTTGAATTCAATGGGATGTCCTTAGAATGGGAATCCCTTATGAACTAATGGTTGAAAGGAAAGGTATTGTTCCTTAGGGAAATTGGCTAGTGGCCCTTAGTATAGACCATACTCTTCTTTAGAAATTTATACCTTGGTTAGGCCAAGTAGGGTTAGATAGAGCATGTGGGAGAATTAATGGCATCAAGTGAGGCATACATACTAGATGAATCTGGTTTTAGTATGTTCTATATTATCCACTAATCTCTTAGTTTTCCCATGTTCTTTAGAACTTATTTTTCTATGGAAGATGATTTAGGTTCCTTGTTTGGTTGGTTCCTCATACATACTATTTTCCATTTCCCTTATGTGATCATTTATCCCACTTCATTGTATGGTGTATCTCTTTTCTAAAGGTGATGAAATGGTTATAAAATGTTTATGGTAATTTCTTTGGGAATGAATTACTACTTATTTCCCCCTTTTTAACTAAATACCTCATTCCTTATTCTCTATACCTATTTCTTTAAAATGTTAAAGCTTCCTTCTTGGAAAATAAACTAGTTTTAAATAACAATGAAAATGGACTAAGTTTTTTCTTAAAGGGAAATTATGTGAAAAACTCACTTTTATATATTTTATTTCAAACATAAAATTGATGAACCTTTTATTTAAAGGAAATTTATTTGGAATAGATTTTTGGGTTCCTACTAAGTTTTAATACTCACGCCTATACTTTATTCTCTTTTAAGTCTCAGGTGTAGGTTCCAGATTGGTCTTGATCACCATGGGCGATGTTGGGTTTTCAGTTAGAAGAGTAACCCATGAAGTCACATGGTGGTGTAGTATTTAGTAGGTTCGTTTTTTGGTTTTTTTCTTTTTTCCTTGGTTTTATTTTCAGTTTATGTATATATGTTATTTAGTTGTTTTGTTTATTTATTTTTGGGATGCTCTTGTTTACTTCTTCTCCTCTGTTTATTTATACTGGGCAAAATATTTCCCAATATTTCTCTTTGATTACCTTTATTGTTTTTTCCAACCATATAGGGTCAAGAATACCTCTCGGGACTTGTCATGGGCTTGCTCATGTGACTAGTTTGGGGTTGACTTGGGGTGGTTCGTGACAGTCATCTCCCCCAATTATAAAAGGCCACCCATATCCTCAACTTTACACACTTCCAAAAACTATTGGTTCAGAAAATACCTAACCAAATCACTTCCCTTCTTCCCTACACTAATCCTATAAGACTTTTTTGGTCATAAATCCAACTTAGTAATGATTTTAGCAAAAACCAAAAGAAGCAGTCCGAAGAAGAGTTAATATCATTAACTGAGAATTTTATTTTTTTCTTCCTCCATCTACTTAAAATATTATTAAAACATGATTATATAATAACCTCATTATAATTCATATATTGAGATTTTTTAGTGTTAGGGGAATTAACTACAACCATCTCCTCCTCCCTGAAATGGGAAATGAAACTGTTGATCGTGTGTACGACAGACTACCGCCTCACAAACTAACATAATTTTATTTCCATCACCACTTATCATAGATGGATATA
Organism: Viscum album; assembly: GCA_963277665.1. NCBI lineage: Eukaryota > Viridiplantae > Streptophyta > Magnoliopsida > Santalales > Viscaceae > Viscum > Viscum album. The sequence goes on from OY728125.1 coordinate 1,559,221,322, forward strand.
ACAATGTTTATAATGTTTATATGTAATATTTATTATATAATTTTACTTCTTTAATTATAATTACATATATACCTACTTACTTTCACTTCCATAGAGAATATAATAACATCACTCGTTTGTATAGTGGACTACCACCTCACGAAGCGATGTGATTCATTTTTCAATAACACTTTACATGGAAGGAAATAATGATTAATTTTATGTTTATTTATGTTATTAATTATATATTAAACATTATATAAAATAAATATTTCATATACTATATTAACTTATCATTCATTAAATAAATGATAGCATCATTCATGTTTAAGGATGACCACCGCCACACGAACCGACGTGATTCGTTTTTATTACCACATTTCATGGATGATATCTGTAATGGTATTTAAAGAAATAATATTATATTTATGATATAATTATAATATTTTAAAGTTAAAATAACACTTATTTTATTTTCCTCATGTTCGTCAAAAAATGAAAATGTTACTCATGCGTATGTACGAACTACCATCTCCATGATATTAACATAGTTAATTTTTCATAATCATATCACATAGTTGGTTTTAAAAATAATTTTTTTTATAAAAATTATAATTATTTCATGATTACCATTTTTTAGATGATTAATTAATAATTTCTTTGACCTTATCCAATGTACCAAAGTAATTTTGGACATATAATCCGATTATTGTTAAAAAGTATGAAATGAAATTAATAGGTTAATTAATTTAATATGGAATGGTAATGAATAAAATAAAATAAATAATAAGATTAAAAAAAATTATTAATAAGGTAAATAATGAACTTAATTTTATTATTCAGTAAGATAAATGAACGTAAGTGACAAATCGAGCTTATGGCAAGGGATCTCTCTAAACCACCCTTTCATTTGGGTTCTGAAATTTCTCTATCCAAATCACTTTATCTCTCTATTAATTTTATAGAATGATTCTAAATTATATATATATGTATCTCACATATATAAATATCTTATTACCCTTTTATTTTATGGGTTAATACATTCCTTATAATCATTTCTCCAATGCATTTGTTATGAAATTTCCTTTGTTTATGATATGATGCAAGATTATGCAACCCATTTTATTTCCATGGGTAATTATTATGTTATGCCTTATGAATAAATCCTTTATGTGGAATATATATACCATGAAAATTTTATGATGGGTGTTCCAAGATATCTCTCCAATGCATTGGGTAAATCTTTAGTCTCATGAGGTGTCATATATGGGATTAGAGAGTAAAACTAATCCATTATGGGACTTTTTTCACCACGTGATATTCTCTAAAAAGTTAGCCTTGACCCACATTTATGTCATTTTATAAGATTTTCCAAATTTCTTATAATCCTATGATCTTATGATACCATTTAATTATGATATTATTCCATGAAATTGCTCATGAGACTTCTCTTTTATGACATCACATTATAACTTTGACTAATATATTATGCTTCTTTATCATATTTATTATTTTATATAGATTTTTTGTTCACCCCTTATTTTATGTATTCCCTAGGTTATCCCATTTAGTTTTAGGATCTCAAGTGGATTTTAGGATCTCATTATGGATAATTAAACAAGGATGCCATGTTTTAAGTTCCATTTAATATAATATGAACCTAATCTTCCAATGACACTAGGACTTTATGATCCTTGTGTTGTATTAATAGAGATTTATATTTAAGAACCTTGTAATAATATTTGTAAAAGGATTGGGTCACTATATGGTCGTTTCCAATGATTAGAGGTTTTGGGTTTCGAGTGTTTTCCCCATCATCCATGATAATGGTGATATGTACGACTGGCTACCCCCTCTACCCTGCCCTTCCTTCAATAGTAGTGACATTATGGGTTAGTTTTGGAGATTACCCAACAGTGTTGGACCAGGTGTCTTCAGGTGATATTTGGTGTGATGGACCAGGTGTCTTTAGGTGATATGTGGTGTGGTGGTAAAAGTGTTTTCATATGAGATGTAGTGTGATGTGATATATGTGGTGGAGGTCATGCATGGTAGGAGGAGGGAATGATGTTGATTTACTTCATGTTTATGATACTTAAATATCCTAGTTATGTGATGAGATGTGGTGTGATGGCTCAGGTTTCTATGGGAAAGATTTTATTGGATGGACAAGGTTCCTACAAGTGAGTTATGATATGATGACCCAAGTGTCTTCAGATGAAATTTATTGAGATTTGATATGTATATAAGGGATGAGAGCACATGATGTTTGATATTGGGGAATGAGTGGAAAATCAGTGGGGAAGTGGAAATAAGGAACCTTATTATTATTTATTACTACATTAATATATTTGATGTGTGATTTGGTGAGTGAGCCATAGTGAGGATAAGATTGGTTAGTTTACCTATTTAGGTTAATGTTGGTTGAGCTCTTTGTTTACTAGTGAATTAGCATTCTGTTTTCACATATATACTTGAGACCATTGGTATGATCCTACATATTATACTTTTATTATCACCTTATGTATATAAATAGATTTTTAGGTTTTTATGAGTAATTTGGGGACTGATATGGACATTTCTTGCTTGTATTGTGGAGATGTTATTGAGTCATTTTTATAATAGTTGTCTTTTATTACTTTAGAGACTTTTATTTGTATCTGTTGACATTATACAAGCATTATATGATGAATTTGGGATTATTTTTATATTATTTTCTAGAGTTACTTGGTTTTTGTTTATCCTATCTTCCAATCCTATATTATTATAGGCTAATTACTTCTATCTATGATATTTTCACACCCTCGACACTTTTTCCAACTCAGGGCCTACTAGAGGTAGGATTCAGGGGTTATCATCTATCTTTCTTCTTTATTGGCCTAAGAGGGGTAACTTTGGAGGAAATGGGTCATTAAAGAGTGTAATCAAAGGTTTTTGTTGATATATAGGGTAGAGTTTGAAGTTAGGAACTTTTTATATTGATTTAGTTTGTAGGGAAATGGTGCAAGGTGATCTTGGTGTGTGATATAGGATAGAGAGACCATATTGGACATGAGATTTTAGGGCCCCCATGATTTAGTGCATGGACTCTGTGATTATGGAATGGCCAAGTGTGGTATAACTATTAATACGGTAGATACCTCATATAGTTACATGCATAATGATTGAATATTTTTATGTTTAAATTAAGCGATTGTGATAAATTAAAATAAATAAATTAAATAAACCTGTGATTAAATTTCATGCTACTGGGCTTAGGGTTCCTCCTTTCTTTTTAGGAATGGATCCTGGTTATCTTATATGAGTAGCTCATGTGGTTAAGGTTAAATAGGATAATCTTGATTATCCTTGTTGAATCGACCTGATAGAGGAGAATGCGGTATGAAAGAAAGATTTGTGTGCATTCCAGCGGAAGAGTTTGTGGAAGTATAAGGGGAGTGTCTTAGATCTTGAGATAAAGCACTGGTTGGAGGAGATCAAAATTTATTTCGGTTTTATTTGATATTGAGATGTTTTTAGGTGTATTTTGAAGTTATTAAATCACAAGGAGTTTCATGATAGTAGTGTATGTTATATCTAGGTGATTGAAAGGTGGAAGATGTGTTGTGGACAGAATTTCAGGTAGAGTTTCATTTTGAGTTCCCTTAATTGATGATAAAGGTAGTTGACTAGAAGGAGTTTCTATCCATTTAGAAGGGTATCCTGAGTGTGTGGGAGCTTGTAATTAGGTTCAAGGACCCCTTATTATTTTACCCAGTCATCTTTTCAGATGAGGAGTGTAGAGTACATCATTTAGATTAATTTTTCTCCTAGTGACCAGGTATGATGTCACCCAGTTTACACTTTATACATACCTAGAGGTGTAAAAGAAAGAATAGGTTATTGAGAAAATTATTTTATTTGGAGTTTAACATCAACATAATGGATAATTGGGCATCTTGGGGAGTAGGGTTTAGGAAGTATGATGTGGGTGTTTAAGCAGTCGATGCTTTGGCTAGGGGGAAAGAGGCTGCAACCGGTCCTTTCTGATCCTTTAAGGGCAGGTGGTTTCGAATCTCATACTGAGGGATTCCCGTATTCATTCCATATCTATAAGAGACATGTCCACATACAAGATTAGTTTATTTACACTTAAGAATTATAGTTTAATATGTGTGTTCATGACCCTTTTTGGCAACAATAATAGTTTTTGTTGAAGTCATTTCTGTGGTAGGGATTTCTGATGCTTGTTTAGCAGTTGAGGGAAGATGGCGTTGGTAGAGGAAAACCCCATGATGATACACATATATAGGTACCTAGGAAAAAACATGGATATAGATACTGATATTATAGAGGCATAGTAGATGGGTGTGGTTAGATTCATGCATTGCAAGCGACCATCCAAATTGGCCCGTAGGTTTCTATAGGTACGATTGGTATATAATCTACCCATATTTCTTATTACTTTGATATAATAGCCTCAAAATATTTTTTTTCCCACTTAAATCCTTTTTTGGAACTAGATATAGAGATAATTCCAGTTCCCCCAGTGTAATCTACACTGGTTGGAGGTCAGACTACTTTATTTAGTGTGTGCTGGGGATGTAGACTAGTGATGGGGTAACACTAGTCAGTGGGAGATTTATTCTTACTGCAAATACAATCATACAATGTTATCCTTGGCATGGGTGGGGTGTATTATATATATGAATTCATCGAATGTTTTCATAATAAAGATTTATTTTTCGATGTGGAGGTATTACAAGTGTCATTCGCTGGTGAGCAAGTTTATTAGATGGGTGGTAGGAAAGTAGAGCATCTATTGTCATTGTTGGTGGAGCGTTTGATGGAAGAGCATGTAGGGGATGTTACCAATATTGTGGAGGAGTTCTTGGATATTTTCCTAGATGAGGTTGTTATGTTACCCCCACAACATTATGTCGATTATGTGATATAATTTCAAGTGGGTTTATCTATGATTTTAATGGATTCTTATCAAATATCGCACATAGAGTTACACAAGTTTAGGTTTCAAGAGGATAATATGATACAAAGGGGTTTCATCCAACCCTGTGTGTCTCCTTGGGATTCTCTAGTGTTGTTCTACAAGAAGGTGAATAGTGTTATATGGTTGTTCATGGACTATTAGAGGTTGAATTAGGTGATGGTCAAGAATCGTTACCCTCTTTTGAGGACCAATGATCTGCTTAACTAATTGAATGGATTTATTTGGTTTTTGAAAGATGACTTGTGGTATGGATATTACCAGATGAGGGTAAGAGATGAGAATATCCTGAACAATACCTTCTTGTGTAGGAATGGGTACTTTGAGTTCATGGTCATGCTATTCAGTTTCAAAAATTCACTAGTTGGGTTCAAATGTCTCATTAACTCCACATTCCATATGTTCCTAGACTAGTATGTCGTAATATTTATCGATGACATCTATATTTTGGAGAGATTAATGGATAAAGTTTTTTTATCATATGAATATAGAATCATTATTTATGTGATAGTTAGATGAGTCTCAGCAGGGAGTCTTAGAGGTAGAGGTGATGCATGACCCTGTTGGTTATGGTGATGCTTCGAGGGATGGTGAGAGGATGGTTAGAATTGGGTGCTATTTCAAGGGAAGTTGTTTGTTCCATTGGATGTTCATGAGGAAGTTCTCCATGAGTTTAATTTCTCATATTGAGTAGTTTATCATGTAATGACCATGATATATCATATGTTTAGGAGATATCTTTTGTGGCACATGATAAAATGACCAGTGGAAAATTTTATGGCTCAGTGTTTGGTTTTTCAGCAAGTGAAAGTAGGGAATCACATTCTTAGAGGTTTTTTTCAGTCCTTGGTTGTGACCTAGTGGTAATGTGAATAAATCCTCAATGAATTTCATTATTATTTTACCCCAATATTAGGGTTGTTGTGACACAGTTTGGGTGATAGTGGACTGAATGAGGAAATCTACTCATTCATTGAAAATCTATGAGTCGAGTGTTGTGGATCACTTGGCGAGGAAGTATATGGATGATGTGGTTAAGATTAATGGTGTATTGAGGAAAGTCATCTTTGATTAAGATCATAAATTTACCTCTAAATTCTAGAGGGTATTACAACATGATTTTGGCTCTAAGTTTCACCTTATCACAACTTTACACCCTAAGAAAGATAAGCATATGGAATAGACCATCCAGACACTAGAGGATATATTATGAGCTTGTGTCCTAGAATTTGATGGATCATGGGTAGGAAACTTGTATTTTGTTGAGTTCTTCTATAATAATGGATATCACTTATCCATTATCATGTCTTTATTTAAAGTATTGTATGAGTGGTTTTGTTATTCTCCATTGTGCTTGATGGAGATTGGGGAGTCTGTAATTCTTGGTCTTGATGTGGTATAAAGTATGAACTAGAAGATTCAATTGGTATAAGAGAATATGAGGGAAGTGTATACCATCATAAGACCTTGGTTGATCATAAATGGCGGCCCTTGTAGTTATAGGTTGGAGACCATGCATTCTTGAGGGTTTCCCCTCGATGGGGCAGTAGAGTTTTGGTAGGGTAGTTAGATTTCTCCCCAATTTGTTTGACCTTTTGAGGCATTGTAGTGTGTTAGAGCAGTGGATTTTTGGTTAACACTACCACTAGGGATATAAAGGATCTAGAACATATTTTTTGTGTCCCAACTTCATTGACATATTCACAATGGATCCCACATTATTGATCAGGGAGAGTTGGATATTGAGGATGATGCGATGTTCATAGAGAAACATATAGAGATATAGGATTATCATGATAAGGTGTTGTATGGTATAACAATCCCATTGGTTCATGTGTTGTAGAGGCACTATGTCTTCTAGGAGAATACTTGGGTGTGAGAGATGAATATGCACTTATGGTACCCTAAGTTGTTTTGAGATTTACTTTATTCTACTTTTTCTTTATTGATTTAATATTTGGATCTTTCTATTTTATGAGATGTGTTGTTTCTATGATTATGTATTGTGTGATAAATATTCAAACCTATAAATAGGGAAACAAATGGTTCCCAATCAAGATTCATTATACTATGAAAATTTTAAAACCATAAATGTGACTCAGTGCCCCCAAAAGTGGATAACACCTTGACGTGGGAGATATAATTACATGATTTGGGTGCTTAGGGTGATGTTATGTGTTGGTTGAGGTAGTTTTTGGATAGGGATGTGTGGATATTGAATGGATGTACACGTGGTTGTGTGTAAAATTAGTGTCATGTGGATAGTTTCATATGGAGTTGTGTTATTTTTTATTGGTGATAACGATGTGGTTATGTGGGGTGATTTGTAAATGTTTCAGTTCAGTGTGATTAGATAGTTGTGTTTTAGGTGTTATAAGATTCCTGAGAGGTATCTCATGAGTTGGTTGTTTATAAAGTATCCTTTCTTCATTGTTTGGTTTTTATTATCAAGGATGGTAATCATTTGAGAGGTATCTAATATAATTTTACATGCCTTACATACCCATTAATTTTCTATTTTGGGTGTTGTATGTGTTTTAAAGGAAGATTAAGGAGGTTATATAGAGGTTAGAGTTTTAGTAGAACTAAAGTAGGTAATTAAAATTGTTAAAGGGGGATTCAAAATATAAGTCTATGTTTTATGGATTGTGTGGCCTGTGTTTGATGGCTTGTACATGGTCGTTGAGTAGTGCGTGAAAAGAATTCATGATGTGAAAGGGAAATAAATGAAAATTATTAAATTTAGCCCGAGGCACTATGAATTTTGGTATAAGTTCAAGATATGGGGAACTCACACCTTTTATGTGACTCAAGGCTTGTAATACACAAACACCTTAGAATTCATGACATGAGTAGGGATTTCATTCCACGAGTAAGGTGAATTATAACTAGTTTATACATTTAGCATTCGAAAAAACCATTCCATTCAAAATCTATTTCCTCTCAAGTTTGGGTAAACCCAAGATGATTTTAGAGGATTTTTTATCCCATCTCCTTTAGTTTTGATCCTTGGGTTCTGGATTTTTATCTTTGGTGATCTGAAGTAGGTTCTTCCATTTTCACCTTATTTCCTTGCATTTTCCCTCAACTATTCACTATGTCTGTTTTGTTTTGGTTTGAGGTATATTTGGTATTTATTTTTGATAAATCCTTGTTGTGGGCTAGGTTGATCCAGAGTTTCCTAGTGCAATTGTGGTTTTTAGGCCGTTTCTTTTTTTACTTGTGGTGTTTGGTGAATTCGAAATATTCATTGAGGTAGTGGATCCTCATTATCTCCCTTTTATGTGCAATATATGGGGATTTCATGTTTTTACCATCCTTTAGGAGGACATTAAGGGTTTTATTAATAAATATAATTAATTGGAATAATGTGAAATTAAAGGGGATGAGGAGTAATCACATGTTTTTACTTATTTATTGATATTGTTTTTGATACATTATATCCTTGTTTCTAATACTAAAAATCATGGATGTTGAGGTCCTCATTTTTTTTTGTAGTTGATGTATGTGTAACCATTATTCAGTTTTTTAATTGTACCTATAATACAAGTCTTATGAATGTATATGTGTCCAATAATTGGTTTCCCATGGAAATATGGTTTGTGTGATAATACCCAAGCTAAATAAATAAGCAATGTGATAACATCCCTTAAATTAATTGTGAAATCTGAGATGTAATGATTTTTGTGGTTTTTTTTGATTTTTTGTCTTATGTGTTGTGGGATTTTTTTTATTGATGATAGTGACCGGTTGGGCTATGAGAAGTGTGGGGTAGTGATGTATTGGTTTTGGAATGGGGGATGATATAGATGGTTGTGCAGTGAGGTTTTTCTTTGGTGAAATGATGATGGTTGTGGTGTGAGGTGGTTAAGATGGGTGGTTGTGTGATGGTATATATATGGTATGCATTTTGGATAGCTGTGTGGTGGTGATTTGTAGAGGTTGTGTTGTGATATGTTATCATTGTGTGTGACAGATGAGATATGTGATTATTGTGGGGAGATTTATTGGTTTATGTGGTGGGGATGTGAGGGTTGTGGTGTTGTGGCAATGACTTTTTTTGAGTTGGGATAATTTTTGTGTGTGATTATTTTGTTAGTTTCTCAGTTAGTAATAGAATAAAATGTAATGTGTAAATGAAATGAAATGGGTTAGTAAAGGATCAATGAATGGAATGAAAATTGATATATGGTAACTATATTAAATTAATTGAATAAATGAATGGTTTGTGTAGATATGAATGAAATGGAATAGTAAATAGAATTTATAGGAAACATGATTAATCTATAAAATAATGGAACCTATAAATGAAAGTGGGAATATGTGGATATGTGTGGATTTTTGTAGTGGTTATTTGGTGTGTTATATATATTGATGGTGGTAGTTTTGATACTTAAATGTGGTGTAATGATGGTGTGTTGGTGTATGATAGTGCAATTATTATGGACCAATTGGATAGTTATTTTATTATATCTATATTTAATGTATGTTAAGTTATTTATATACATGTACCACCCGATTTGGTCCATACAAACACTCAAAGGTTCTGGGATCTGGATGTTTTCCCTAACATCTAGTATGATGTTGATACAAATTGATGGATACCCCTCTTCCCCTATCTTCCTTCAGTAGTAGTGAAATTACAAATTGGTGCGAGTGATTACTCAGCAGTGTTGGGCCAGGTGTATTTGGAAAAGATATTGTGTGATATCATAGGTTTATTTGAATGAGATGTGGTGTGATGACCCAATTTTTTTCTTGTGAGATGTTGTGTAGTGTGATATATGTGTTAGGGTTCATGAATGGTCAGATGAGGATAATAGGTTTATGTCCTTCATATTCATGATACAATATTATCCTGATTTTTTGATGAGGTGCAGTGTGATGGCCCAAGTGTCTGCTGATGAGATGTGATATGATGGACCAGGTGTCTATGGGAGAGTTGTTCAATGATGGCCCGAGTATATTCATGTGAGATGTGTTGATTTGTGATATGTATATAAGGGATGGAGTATATGATGTTAAAATTTGGGTTGTGAGAGTGTTAAATAAATGAGGAAGCAGTAGCAGGGCACCTTATTATTCTTGATTACTATATTAATGTATTGGATGCATGATTTAGTGAGTGATCAACAATGAGTTTAGGATTGGTTAGTTGAACTATTTAGGTGATTGTTGATTCTTCTATATGTTCACAAGTTCATTACCATACTATTTTCACATGGACACTTGATACCTTGCTTATGGTCCTATTTAGTATACTTATCTAATCATCCTATATATAAAAACTTATTTTTACATTTCCAGGAGGACTTTGGGGACTGAGATAGACATTACTATCTTGGTTTATAGAGCTGTTGTTGAGTTGTTTCTATAGTAATTGTCTTTTGGTACTTTAATTTTGAGATTTTTTTTGTATATATTGACATTGTACATGAATTATGGGATGGTTTTGGGTTTATTTTTATATTATATGTTAGATATTCTTGGGGGTTGTTTATCCTATCTCCCAATCCTATATTATTAGAGGTAAGTGTCTTCTATTTGTGATATTTTCATACCATCAATGCTTGTAACATACTCGAGGCATATTGGAGGTAGGAATCAGGGGGCATCTTCTCTATTCCTTCATTACTAGACTAGGAGGGGTACCTTTAGAGGGTGGTGGTATAGACACAATATTCTCCTTTTAGGGTTATTACTCATAGGTACATCCTTTACAGAGTTTGAATCCTCTTGTAGTATCCAAAAAACGGATGTTATTTCTATGAAAACCACAAAATATATTATCTACCAAAAGTTTAGGATTTCATCCTATTCTCGGACTTATCCCTAATAATTATCCCTAGGGGGTACCCTAAAGTTCCCTTATCTCAATTCCTAGAATATTACATCAAATAACCTAAAGGGTAATCTATATCTTTGAAATCATAATCAAACTTAAATTATCAACCCTTGATGAAATTTATAACTCCTAATTTATCATCAAACGATATCATCCTAATATCTAAATTTATTTAAACCCTACTTTGTTATAAACTATAGTGACCCACATATGCGACCATCTAATTACATGACTTAAAGTAAATATTTCAGTACAATACATTCCTAATACCTTTTAGGTTTATGGTTTTATAGAATCAAGACAAAAAACTAACTAACAAAACTCATGATATTTGAATCAATTGGAAATTTTCCCCATTATATACGAAAAATACTTAATCTATAACGAGTCTTAAACATCACCCATAAATTATCCATATAAGTATTCTTCTATAAATTTTATACTTTTCTTATCATAATATCTAGGGGAAATGAAAACATAAGATATGGGTGAGCTTAGATGAACACTAAGGGTAAACATAATCAATAATAATAAAATATCATTAATGAATATAATATGATCATATGGGTATAATCGTGATACATAATAAAATTATACCCAATAAAGAATCGATCATAAATCATGGAATAAGGATTCACATAACATAATACATGAATCAAAAGAGTATAAACATTAGTCAACAAACCTGATCCATGATATCATAACATAGTCATGAGTACATACATAAAACTATGGAATGTATTTCAAATATGGAAAAAACATTAATATATGGAAACATTACTTTCACGATCCACACCATAAGTACCCATGTTAATGAGCAACAAAAATTTATCCATGAATACTTAGTTCATGAGTTATAAAATTTTAACCAATGCATTGGAGGGTAATATAGGAAACTACCCATCATTCATCCATACATATTTATTCCATTTGAACACCATTCACTTATCACATAAAAAATAACCCATGTAAATAAAGTGGATTTCATAAAACTTTTAAATGAAAATAATTTTTTATAGCATAAAGAACCCTTGGAAAGGAAACAGGTTTCATTCAACACATCATAAAGAACCCATGAAAACAAAATGGGTTTTATATCCTTTTAAAATGGATTTACACAAATAAATCATTAATAATTCCATCAAAAACCATAACATGATACACCCATGGAAAATAAATGAGCATAAAATAACATCAAGTAACCTTTTAGGTAAATACCATTTGATTAAGATAATAATGTTTAAGGTTTTTTCACCATATAGATAAAGGGTATACAATTAATATAATAGTTTTCCCAATCAATTGATGAATGGAATCTAGGTAAAAACCATTCAATCAAAGAAATTTAAAACATGTTATTCACAAAGTAATGTAATTGGAAGAAAATTTATTCCTATTAATGGTGGATGTTTAGGAAATATAGAGGTAATGATGGATCATTTATTTAATAAAAATGAACATTCCATAAGCCATCCAGATAAAGAAGTTGTATGGTTTCAAAAGAAAATATCACTATTATAATAAAGGAAATTCAAAAGGATGTTGAAATATATGAAAAAATACTTGAAAAATAATTCTTCGAACAATGTCACACAAGAAGGGATCAAGAATTTACATTTTTGATACCATGAGTTCAATTCCATAAATTATATTTATATATTTATTAGAGATTAAAACATATAAAATAAATCCCATGATTGTAAATACTTTTTAATGTGAAAAGGAAAATTAAGGTAAAAACTTAAAATAGATTTTAGAAAACATTTTTAATATTGACTTAAAATAAAAAATCACTTTTCAATTTCAAAAGAAACTTTTTAAAAGGTGAAGTGAAAGATTTTGAAAAATTTTACTTTTAAAAATATTCTGTAATAATGGATCCGTAAAAATGACATAAAGTTTTATATAGGAAATGTGGAGCTAAAGATAAAACACTTGATTATGAAGGGAACCATGTTAATACTTTGAAATTAACTTTTTTGAAATTTCACATAGAAAAAGGATTAATAAAACATCATTTGTATTAAAACTTTATTTTACCAAATTGGATTATAAAATACTATATAATAAAATATTATGGTGAGAGAATCCAAGAATGGAAGAATGAGGTTCAAGATAAAACTTTATAACTAAAATAAATGAGATTTGAGTTTTTAATATCCCTTATGGGAAACATATTCCAAAAATCATGAAATATTTTAAAAGGATTTTATTAGGTAAAAACATGAAAAATGAAATAATACAAAATGATTAAATAAAATTTTAGAATATAACCATCTTAGATAAAATAAGTTTAAGAGAATGATTATAAATCAATGAATGAAAATTGGGTTACCAAAAACTGTTATGATTGGGGTAAAATTTGAGTCAAAATTAATTTAAAGAAAATAAATTGACCTATCTTACTATATCCCAATAATTAAAATTTAATAAAGAATAGAAAATTGATTGGATATTAAATCAATATAACACCATATAATGGAAACATGGTTTATAACTTGTAACACGTCATAAAGAATCATAATTGAGACCAAGAAATCCCTTACCTTAATTATTGCTCAGTAAAAATACACTCTAACTTCTTGTATAAAAAAATTAACTATATTTACCACCAATTTAAGAACCTTTATCATATCTATAAACTTTTATAAATTCTATTTAAAAATATTCTTTACTTGTATATTATTTAATTATTATCTATTTTCGATATCCAGTGTAAGTAATCTTGATCGTTTTGAACTAGTTTCATAATATCAGTGTTGTTATTAATTATTCTCCCAATGTTAAACATTACTATATCATAAAATTTACTTGAATTAATATTTTATAATTATTTATACTATTATAATTTTATTCTATGGGTGTTTTTTCTATGATCTTTAAAGATAAATATGATCATGAGCAAGTTTCGATAATTATTAGCGAACAAATGGTATTTTCTTAAATAACAAATTTTTATATTAACATTAAAGGAAAAAAATTAATAATTATTTACTTATTAATATCATATTTTACAATAAATTTAATTACCATATTCATCCATGGCATGAATATGTATTATTTTTCATGTAAGTGGTTAAACTAACCCAAACAAGAACATACCAAAAATTAATGTATGATTATGAAGTGATTTAGTTGTAGTATAATTATACCAGAAGCACAATAATCTTATTCATTTATTATTAATATTTTATATTAGAATTTAAAATAATTATAAGAAAAATATAACCTATATAGAGTTATTTTATAGTATGAATAAAACAATTTTTCCCTAGAACTCTCTTTTGGATGATTGAATTTACCATGGTTGTTTATTGCTCATATTTTTTATAGTGTGACCAATTTTTATTTTAAGGAAATTAATAATTTCATAAAAATAATATATTTCCATTAAAACTATTCCCATGAATGTCTATATAAGGTGGTGATGAAAATAAAAATAGAATTTGATACTTTCAAGAAGGCGAGAGTCTTTACATATCCATGGATGTTGATTTCATTTTCCATAGAATGTGGAAAAGGATTAATATGGATTATAATTTAAAATATAATTTTTTTTATAAATATCATACTTATATATTAAATTTTTTATTAGGACCACCCTCATAAGGAGGTGAAGGAAAACAAAAATACATTGCATTATGGAGGTGATAGTCCGCACAACCCACGAATAATGGTTTCATTTTTATTAAGTAGAAAAGGGAAATGAAGTTAATTCTTATACCATAATTATAAATACATTAAATTATATTAATTAAACTTATTTTATCATTTTAATATGTTTTAATGTAATTTGAGTAATAATAAGTGCACACAAATAAATTAAAATGAGAAAGGAGTAGTTAAGAATTTATACCTAACTTATTTGAATATCTCATTTTCAGAGAAGGTTAAGACCTTGAGATATTGTATTTGAGAAGAAAAAAATCTATCTAATGTTTATAGAAATGTTTCTTAGAAGTTTGGGAAGAGTTTGGGATGAACTAAGTTGGATGTGTTGTGAAGGGAAGTGAGGAGAGGAGAACCCCTTTTATAAGTGAAAAGGGGTGGTATTTTTCTAAACACCCAAAACATTTCAATAATGACAAGTCAACATCAAATAAAGTGTATCAAAAATTGGGAACTAATGTAGGGTTAAGGGATACAGTGGATCTATGCCTCTACCACCCATTACAAGACATTTTTTAAACATTTTTTTCAACTTCTTACCATTAGATTTTTCACTTTTATCATTTTAGATTTTACCATGGTAACTAGTTTTTACCTATTGTAACTTATCCTATATGCCCAAAAATAAAATGAAAAGTATTACATAATTTGGAAATGATGATTAAAAATTCCAAATATATTTTATTTTATTCAACTTAAAAAAGTGATAAAAATTAATTTAAAAATACTAATTGTATAATGTATAATTTTTTTAAGTAAAATATCACTCATGTTCTAAAATGTTAATTATATAAATGAAAACCAAATTATATATTTTTTAATTTATAATTTCACATATAAAAGACATTTTTTTCAATAAAATTATTTTAATAAATTTTTAAATCATACTTATAAACTAATATTCCCATAAAAGTCATGATATTAATGAAAAAATATAAAACACTATTCACCTTAAAATCTATATTATAAGAAAAATAAGAATATTTATCCTAAAATAATATTGTTATTATAAATAAAAAATTAAGTTTATTTTTTCAATTTAACATTATAAAATATATAAATTTAAATTTTAAATAAAATTATAAAGAATAGTGAAAAAATATTTTTATAGAAAAATAAAATTTTAAAATAAAAGTTAGTCTTATTCTTAATTTCTATAAAACACTATTGAAGATAGAATTAATAAATAAATATTATATTTTATAACATAATCATTTAACAATAATATACATAGTTCTTTTTAATATAAAGTGAATCACATAATAATATTTTTTCTTAAACACCAAAATGAATTAAGTAAATTTTTATAAAATAACCTATATACATACACATAAAAAAATAGTTCATAATTTAGACACTCATTTTCATAACTACCAATTAAATGGGTAGGTTTTAATAGTGTAATCATATCATGGTTTTAGTTTAGTTCGGTGTTTTCTGTGGAGAAATTTATTGAACATATTTTTTATTTTAGGAAGATTTATATTGAAATACCAGTTTGTTACACTTGCAATGATATTATGTATTGATAGAATAAATCCTTATCAGAGCCTTAATAGCCAAAAAATTCATTGTTGTATTTATTGTTAATTTATAACTTATCTCAATATATATCAATTAATAAGTAAATTTTATATTGACTATGATGATTTATGAAAAAAACTTGGAAATGATATGGTTGTATACTTGTCACTATTTTTCTACATGTCTATTAATAAAAAAATATATGTTTTGAAATGTGGTTGAACATTGATTTTATATTTGGAAGGGCACAATTATTTATAATGATAAAGATGAATGGAATAAATATTCCATATTATTTCTTCATGATGGATATGTATCGACATGAAATGAGATATTGATGTCATGTATGTTGAAAAAAATGTGATAGTTTTATTTTAATGTTGATAGAAAAAAAAAGAAAGGCTATGGGTGTATTGAATAAAATATTATTCTTGATTTCAATGAGAGTTTATATGAAGTTATCTATTATACCTCAAGTAAAATTTATATGTTTTCTTCAAGTTAATCATGAATTATTGAAAAATGATAAGAGGAACTTTTTTAAAAGATTCCTTGGTATCAAAGTGTTTTAATGATTTTCTTTAAATGTGAATAATTATTTCTTTATTAGACAATTGAGACTAATTGGAATAAAATATTAGGTTTTTTATGTTCTAATTATATAAATATTACTCATTATTGTCACAAAATCCCTCCACTATTACCCCTCCTAGGTCAATAATGAAGACGTGGATGACCCCAGAAGCCCACCTCCAATAGGCCTCGGGTCGGCGACTAGAATCAAGTGTATATGTCATGAGTATGGGAGGAATTAACCTCAAAATATAATCCAAGAAGACATATAAGATCCACTAATAAACTCAAATAATAATGAATATAAAAGATAAAAATTATGATATCAGTTATGACTATATGAACATGATGTAAAACAACCAAGGAAAATAAATACTTAGCATCTAAGTTCCACTCTCGCTCCTATGCTCCACCTCAACTTCACAAATAGTACCACTCCCATTATCTAATGAGTTTTCCTTAAAATATCTCAAGAAACACTATAGTGGGATGATAATTTATTATTACTCAGTAAGATTATATTTCAAAACAAAACAATATCAAGTGAAATTAATCTATCGGTACATATATAGATAGGAACGATAAGTATGAAAAAGCTAAAAACAATAATAAGGATAATAAACCATAGTTATAATTAATCATGAAAACCACTTCTGTTAGAATAACATATAACCAAAAAATCATAAGATTCCCATATCCTAAATAATTTTCCACGACCCAGACTATCACAACCAATATAGATGTCAAACATCTTTAATTACCATAATTTCATCCACCTTTCTTGAAAATTTCTTATTTATATTATAATATAACTATAAAAAATAAAGGAAAATAACATCATTATATATATATATATATAATTATTCACTAGAAATATAATTTCCACTTATCTTACCTATCATATTAAGGTCCTTCCTACTCAAACTACTAGTGGGCATATAAGAGAACCCCTCACTTAATGATCATGAAGTAAGGAATAAAAAACATGTAATCATAAAACACCCTTCCATCAATCTAAACTCACATCATGTGCCCTTTGAAGCCACCTAATAATCATTCCATCATCACCACATCCTATACCCATATAGAGTTGGCCTCCAACCCATCACGACCCATTACTAAACAACACCAAGTCATATGACGCAACAACCCGACTCAAATAACCCAGAGTTGATTATTATCTTACTAAATTTTATAAATCTACATGATATAACCTATTTAAAGATCAATTATTTTATTAGTCTTATGATACTAGATAAAAACATGATTCTCATATTACATTTGGAAACATGAAATACAACTGAAAATTATTGTGAGAACTGTTTTATTTATTCTAACATATCCATGAAATAATTCATATATCCATTATCGGTAACATGAGGAAGGTAAAATATAATAAATAGTAATAATGGATTCTTATTAAGGGAAATAATACAACAAAATCAATCATATTATAAATAAATTAATAATAACATGAAAGAGATAAAAATATTCAAATAATCCATATAACTAATATCATAAAAGGGGAATATATTAATAGATTAAATAATAATATAAATAATTACATGGAAAAGTATAACTAGTTTTATAATGATATAATACATAATGATGGAAATCAAAATATTTCCATTAAGGCCTTATGGAAAGACATCATATATACATAGGTAAGGTGTATTACAAATACCCAAATTAGTTTTTGTAATGTGACCTACTGATGTATCTAGTGACTATATATAACCAATACAAAAATTTTAATTAATAATTCCATTCTATTCATTTTATGAATAAACGATAAAACTTAATCAATATTCCTTAGTAATTAATAACTATTCATATTGGAAGAACTAGCATATAGAATATTAATACTTTCCCCAATAAAAATGATGATAAGGTATACAAGGAAATATGGTGGATGGTATCATTAGAGCATATCCCCAGTAAATCAGAGGATTTATCAAAGTATGTTTACTTAGATGAAAATAATTTTAAAACATCACTAGAAGATTTCTAGAGGAAAATATCCTTTTCCTTTTGAAATAACATATTTTAAATATAAAAATGATTAAAATATTAGGGAAAAAATTTATTTTAAAAGAACCATGGAAAGTTGTAAAGGAATATTCCAAGAAAAAATAGTAATTAAGGTGGTAAAATTAATTTTTGTGGAATTCATTAAAATAAATATTCAATTTACACATTCAGTAAAAGGTGCCTCATTCAAAAAATGACAAAAAAATCATTTTAAGTATTTTTATAGAAAGTAAAAAAATGGGTAAAAATGAATTTATTAAATAATTCTATAATACTAAAAACATTATTGAAGTATTTTAAATAAAATATAGTCATGGAATAAAAATATCCCTTACATAATAAAAAAATTCATTTTTCCTTAAAAACATTCTTTTAGACTTTTCAATACTTGGAGAGGGGAAAATGAAAGGAATACTTGTAATTTATAAAAATAAATAGAGGAGAAAAAAATAGATGGTTTTAACATATAAATACCATTCACTTACTATAACACCCTGAGATATTTAAACTACGAATATTTTGTTTGATAACATATATGCAATGCCACACCATGCTTAATGGACCATAAAATATTATTATTTAAATATGAACATTATAACATAGCTTTTGGATTAAAAAGCATGAATAATAATAACACATTATGAAATATGTATAAATGTCCAAATTAATAAAATTGTGTTAATTAAAACTTAATAAATAATCATTCACTTTATTTAAAGTCATATTATGCTTCAAATATACATTTCCTTCAAAAGTGTTTTTTATTTCTTTTTGTGAGAAAATATTATTTGTAATTTTTACCACATTTAGAAAATTTATTTGATAAAATTTACTTCAATTTAGAAATTATAATATCAAAATTATCTTATGGTGATTTTTTTGGACTTTTCTTAAAAGATTGATTTTTTTCGTGAATTGTGAAAAATATTGATTTTTATTAAAACTTGTATTTTTGTTTCCTGAATGTACAAAGTAACATTTTTTTAATATGGTTTCAAAGTAAAGTTATTTATGTTATATTATGAGTAATATAATTAATTTCATTGGAATAAATTTTATGGTTGAATTTGGAATAATTTTTTTTATACTTAGAAGGTATTTTTCTAATTTTTTTTTTCATTGTGTATTTTGTTTTTATATTAAATTTATTTCTACCACTTATGAATATTTAATATTTAAAAATTTATACCAAATTTTTAATTAGGAGGAAAAAATTTGGAAAATATATCCCTTTTATTTTTTTTCAATATGAATTATAACCATAATAAATTTTTATCATCTGAGTAAGGGTAAAATGGGTAAAATAGGGTAAAAACCTTGGGATAAGGCTTTAAAATTTATATAACACTTACCTTTATATTATTATATGAGGGGATTTTATACATTTCAATGAAATTCTCTAATATAAATCTAATTTTGTAACACCTTGAGATTTTTTGAAATATATATAGTTTTCAAATAAATTTAATCTTTTCAATATTTTTTGTTACACGTAACAACAAGGTTAGCTTTAATTACATAAAACATTGAGTTTAAATTACTTTACACTTAACATTAAGTGTATCTTTCATTACACACAACATTGATTTTAAATGAAACATGACATACCATTAAAATATTATTATTTAATAATATAGTTATCACCTAACTATTGGAATGATGGGTATGAATAAGATTAACTAAATTATGAAACTATACGGTTTACATATTTATATATAATGAATTATTTAGTGACCAATTAATTATAAATTAAAATAAAAACCATTTGAAAATAAAGTGAATCTTTTCCTGAAAAACTATTTTTATTTTCAAAAGTGTGCTTACCTCAATAAATTATAAAAATCACATTTTGTGAATTATTTTAATAAAATTTATATATTATATATTCAATAAACTTTTTAACATTCATCTTATGTGTTTTCTAGATAATAGATAAAAATTAAACCAATTTTACTCCTAAAAACCATGTTTTTATAAAAAGAAAATTTTATCCTTTGCACACTTAATTTAAAATTAATATTTTAATTTTTTAGAAAATTTATTTGAAATAATAAAATTCAATTTTAAATCATCATGTCAAAATTATCTTGTAGTAAATTTTTTATAAATATTGAAAAATACTGGTTTTTATTAAGAATTTTAATTTCATTTAAATGATTAAAAATTATTTTAATATTTTTTTAAGGTAAATATAGTTCTATAATATATCTATTAATCCTATATATTCCATTTTAATAAATTTAATATTAAATTTTGATATAAAATTATTTTAAACTTTTGAAACTTTTCACTTTGGAAAACAATTTTTTCATCACGTCTGCAGAATTAATTATCAATTAAATTTTTTTCCAATTATATGAATGGAATTTGGAAAAATGGGTTCCATATTTTTAAGAATAGTAATTTATATTATATAATAATTTCAACTTAATTTTTTACCATAATGAATAGTAAAAATAATAAAAAATTAATTACCACGGTTAAGGTTAAAACGGGTTTTTGAGGGGGTTAAACTAAAAAATAAGAAGTAAAATGACCTAAAATATTTTAAACACCCATTTTGGAATAATTATACCTTATCAAATATAATTTTATATAATGTACATTTTTGGAGCCTCGTGGCATGTTTAAAACATGAACACACCTTTTTATTTGTAAAAATTACAAATGTGCCACTAACCTCACTTATAAAAGGCCACCCCATATCCTCTTCTATTCACACAAATAAAAACCCTTTGGTTTTTAAAGGAACTACCCAAATAATTTCCTTAATTACCTACCATCATACTAGAAGAATTATATTTGTTAATAATCTCTCCTAAGAATTCTTTAGGTGTAAACTGAAAGAGGATCTCTAAAGAAGAGGTAAAATTATTAAACATGCCTTTTTATATTATTTCTTCCTAACCATCCATTAATATTTTAAAAATATTTTAAAATAATAAAACCATTATATATAATATATTTATATTTTATCATCTTAATTTCATAACCTAAATATTTCTCCTCTTCCATCAAATGGGATACAAAATCATCATTCATGTGT
This sequence comes from Viscum album, assembly GCA_963277665.1. NCBI lineage: Eukaryota > Viridiplantae > Streptophyta > Magnoliopsida > Santalales > Viscaceae > Viscum > Viscum album. The sequence goes on from OY728125.1 coordinate 1,559,242,973, forward strand.
ATGGAAGACTACCACCTCGTGAACCAATGATATTCGTTTTCCATCACCACCTCGTACGAGTGGATATAATAATTATTTAATATTTATATATTATATTTATGATATTATTATTCCTATATAATTATAATTACACACCTAACTTCTTAACCCGAAAACTGTTGGAAAACAATAACGTTGCTCGTGTGTACCACGTACCACCACCTCACGAACCGATGTGATGTTTTTTTCATTTATATTATACTTGGATGGTAATAATTATATATTAAATAAATATGTATGATATTGGTAAAATATTTATAATTATGGAATTAGTATATCACATATACCTCCTTACCATCCATTCCATGATAATATGATTACGTTGCTCGTGTGTACGATGAACTACCGCCTCGCGAAGCGATATGATTCGTTCTTCACCTACGCTTTACATGGAACATAATAAGTCTAGGTTTAAATAAAAAATATGAGATATATATTAAATAAAAATTATTACATAATTTTAATATATTATTTACCTTTTTTTATTTTCATCCATTCAAAAATGGAAACAACATTCATGTGTACGTACATCTTACGGTCTCCATGAACAACATATTTCGTTTTATATATCTAAGTTTTATGGATTAATATGAATAAATATATGAATATATATTATATTTATATCAAGTTTAAAATTATTTATATTATTAAACCATGATAAAATTAATAGGGTTGAAAATAATAAATCAAAATATACACGAAAAACTAAGCAGTTATTATCAAAAACATGATTTTAACAAGGAATAGTTAATAAATGGGTAATAAAAGGTCATAAGTAAATAATATATGGTATTATATATATAAGTATATTTATTAAATATATTTATAATATATTTTTTATTATATTGGTGGTTCTAATGTGTATGAAAGAAGTTGAGACTTAAGATAATAGATTTTTTGTCTCTTTTATTTTTGGGAGACATATGTAAATTCACCACACATTTATTTTATGTGGTGTATATACTAATACCTTACATGTTATAACATTAGTATCATTATTTTAATGATATTTAAAGTTTCATTTTATGTTATGATTTATTGTGGATTATAGTTCAAAAGATTACTAAAGTGGTAAGGGATTTTTGTCGTAAATTGCCTTTTTTGAGACATACGTCATGTTATGCACCTATCTTATTTTATGAGGTGTATATATAATAAATTTACTTATAATATATTTAATTTATTTATTCTCATGATATTTTAAGTATCATTTAATTTTATTATTTCATGGGTTTTTTGATTCAATTTTATCAAAGTGGTAATGGGTTTATGGTACAATCTCATCACTTGCTAGGATTATTTATGTTTATGATTCCGATGATGAAATATTATGATCTATCTCTCAAGAAACTCATTAAGTTTCTCATTCCATGGTTATATAATTAGAATACATATTTTCTCTCAATTTCTCTCTCTTTATGTACTCAAGATTCAAAAATAATGTTTTGAACGTAAACTAATTTTACTTCTCTCTTCTGTCAAAATACCCTTTTTCTTCCATATCCATGACTTTTAAAATTATTTAATTTTTTAAAAGTCTCTAAATGAATTATTAAAAAAAATTTACCGATGTTTTACTTTTAAAAAGTGTTTTAAAATGAATCTTTATTCCATTTTCAAGAAAATAATGCATGTTTGGTGTTTACCGAAAATGTGAATGGAATTTTAATTTTAACATGTACTGCATGAATGATACTTTCTACCTTCATGACCAAATAGTTATTTTAAAACTTCCTTTATAATTTTTAAAGTTTATTTTTAAAGAAAAGTACTTCCAAAATTTTTTATTAATTTTTTGTTTAAAAAAAGTGATTTTCAAAATGGAAAGTATATTTTCCTCAAGAAATGTTTTAAATAACTTTTAAAGCTTCCGTTTTAAGTTTAAAAGTTTATTTTTAAATAAAATTATTTAGAAATTTTTTTATGTTTTAAAAAGTTTTTTTTCAAATTATAATGACTATTTTTCTCAAGAAATGTTCCAAGTGATCTTTCAAAATCATTTTCCTTCTAAGATGACATCTTTTGATGTTACTAATGATTTACTTGGTATATATTCTAAAGATACCATTCTTAACATTTTTCCAGATGGTTTATGTTTATAATAAAAAGATGTGTTTGAAACCCATTTCTCTTCCATGGGATACACCATGATAAAATTCTTATGTAACCCACTTTTTTTCCATGGGTTATGCTTTGATGAAATGATTAAATTATTTTGAAACTTGTTTCTTTTCCACAAGATATGTTATGATGAAATGTTTATGAAACCCATTTTTTTTCATGGTTTCTGCTATGATGAAGGTTTTATAATCCTATGGAACACATAGGTATTATTTTACTTATGTGACGGTGGTTATGTTATAACCAAAGATGATGGTTATATTATAACCAAGTCTTGTGGTTACATTATAACCAAGATAGATGAGACCCATATCTCCCTTGAATGCATTGGATAAATATTGATATATTATGGGATAAACATGACTAGAATGTGGAGTGAAACTAGTATAGAAATGGACTCTCTCTACTATGATATTATTTAGAGTGACCCTTGAATACTTTGATAGTTTGTGGTGTGAACCATTCCACTATGATAGTATTGTCAACGAGACTTGAACTATTAAGAAAATGATTTTCTATGCTTATGATTATGAAAAAAATATTCCTTGAATTATTAAGAAAATGATTTTCTATGCTTATGATTATGAAAAAATATGCGTTATGCCAATGTTATGTCATCGTGGTTAATGTTCTTTGATTTCATTATAATTCTTGTCCTATGAACTACCATGATTTATTCCATGACTCAAGTTTATGAACTATGATATGTATTCTATGGTTTTTAAATGTTATTATCATGTTCTTACACCCTTATGCTCATGATATGTAGATATATCTCTTGTTTACCCTTATTGATCATCTATTATCAACCTTTTTTATGTTTCCCCCCATTTATGATAAAAGGTATTATGTATAATAAGTCTAAAAAGAATGATAGTTATAAAGAACATAATGGGAGGTGACGTCGCTCACTTATGGAACAATTTTTTATGCGTACAAGTTTCCAAAGGCACTGGACTTAAACAATTCTGGCATAGATTTTTATGTTATATAATTAATATTCATTACTTAATATGTGATATTTATGTATGAGAACTTTGGAAATTTATAGCCGGTATTAGATTATGGTTTATCTAAACATTGGAAACTAGTATGAGAAAACATTAGTGAGGTATCTTGGGATATTTCTAAGGATATATCTAGGGATACATTTAAGGATTCATATAAGGATGATTTAAATATATGAAAATGCCCTGGAATTTTTTTAAATGATATATTAAGTGGTTACCAAGCAATTACATCCTTGTATGGATACTGTAAGTGGATATGGTTCTAGAAAAAAGGTACCTTAGGGTAATATATCTAAAAAGGGATCATTGAGAAGAACTCAATCATCACCTGGTTCACAACCATGGGCCACTTTTCATACATATTTTTATACTCCCAGAGGATATTATTTTTAAAGTAAAAAATTCATTACAAACCATCCTGAAGTATTTAAATAATGACCATGAATGACCTAGGTAAAGCCCAAGGTGTCATATATTTAAAATAAAGTTTCACGATTTAGACAAACTATAAGTTATTTTTTATGATTATTTTGTTTCCCTTTATGAACATTGTTACTCACATAATAATTTTTGGCTTTAGTCAATGGTGAGAACTAGAATAATCTATATTAAAGTTGATTATGATAGAAAATGTGTTAATGAGAAACCAAATGCGATAATAACTAGAGTGAAGGGTATTTTGATTATGCGTAATTAGTTACCATGATATATGATTAATAACTCACACCTTAACCAACTCTCAGACTCTCCAAATAAGATAAGGATAGTGTTCATTTAGATTTCAAGTGTTGGTGACCATGGAGAAAATAAGATTCATTTTTATATATGTCGAGATTGTGGGAAGAAGTACTCTATGAAATGTCTCAAAGGAACGAGAAGATGTTTTATGTATATAGATTGACAGAATAGAGTAAGAAATTTTTGGGGAAAAAATGAAAATTTTAGTTAATACAATGAATGATAATAATGGTTTCCCTAATGAATCTCCAATGGTTTAATGTTATAATTGTAGAAAGAATGGGAATTATGAGAAATCAATGTATAAGGACCTAGCCTTAAACATTAAATAATCTTGAGTTAAGTCAATAATTCACATTGAGGATCTTTTCAGGATTATAGTTTAAGATAATTACACCATAACTATTACATTACATCTCAAAAATTACAAAGTAGACACTTATACTCAGTTTCCATTTTTTTCTTAAAATAAAAACTCTTAAAAAAAGAAACATGTCTAGTTCCATGTTTTAGACATCATGACTTTTCCTTGGTCTCATCCTTGTCCCTATTCATCTTTAAGTCCTGTGAAAACATTTCAAACCTTGGGATGAGCATAAAAATCTCAGTAAGGGTTATAAAACAAGGAAATAAAACATTAGTCCATCAATACATACAAATCAATTAAATCATACTTTTCAATCTTTAACATACCACACAAAATCATAGGTTTTATGAATAACATATGGAAATCATAAATCATAAAGGTAAATTATGACATACATAACATACTTCTATTGTAGACTTCATAGCTATGTAGGGAATTACATTTGGAATTCCCATCACAGTATATCCCCAAAATCTCTTAGGAGAAACATTAATGTTTACCTCCGTCACATTACCCGACTAATTGGAGAGCTATCTCGGGCTCACCCACCCTAGGTTTATCAACGAACCACCCGTATGCGTAAACAGGGCCCAAGAACCATAACCTAATCATAACACATAAAAAATTCATAAAGGAAAGATAACATTTCCACATTCCAAACACAATATAACATTTCAATATATTGACATATCCAATCTATTTCCAAAACCAATTAAAACTTCTAATAAATATATTTTTGATTTAATGTGTACCATAACACTTTAAAAATTTTAAAGGGCTTATAATTTTAAAACATTAATGTTCATATAATTAAATCCTTAAAATAATTTTGACAACATGGACATTAATGAGAAAGATTTATAAGATTAAATCTTTAAAACATTTAAAACAATGTTTTTGTTAAAGAGTCTGTTACCACATAGAAATTACTTGAATAAAAATAATTAAGGAATTACATTAAAAAAACTGATAATATCATGAGAATAATTATATTCCTAATATAATATGTAAAAGGTCATTATATACACCTTATAGGTTAATTAAGGTGTATAATATCAAGATATTCCTCAAATGAAAGAATATTGAGAGATAATCCCTTACGAAAATTTAGCAGCCTAATGGCATCACTTTAAAATTTAGAAAATGAGTTGATGGGAGAGAAAAGGGTATCTCATCACCTGGACATAAAATTTACATAAATAAGGATATAAAAGTATATATACCAACATTAGAAAATGTTAATTAAAATACAAAACAAATAAGAAGTCTTTGACTAAAAGAGGAGGGTGAAAGGTTCCCATACAAAGAACGTGCCATTACATTAAGGATAAATCAATAACATAACTATGTGTGAAAACCATAAATACACCCAATATAAGGGTATATTTAGTGTAAAAAAAATCATATTTCATTCACACATATTCATAGAATGACATAATTAATAAGTAGAAGTTTAAACCAAAGAATGGAAATTGGGTGAAGAAGTTCCTTTACCTTGTGTCCGACTTGACTTGTTTATTCATTGTTCTTCTTGAATAATAAAATTAAGTTAATTTATAATTTTTTAAGAACCTTTTTCAATTTTATTATTCCTTTTATATTAATTATAACTTGAAATAAAAATTAGTTAATTATTTAAGTTCATATCGGACATTTTGTCGATGTTTGGAATATGAGTTAATAATGAACTTGTTATAATTACAATTTGTCCATGTGGTCAAAATTACATTATCTACAGATTGATATTAATGATTTAGATATCATATATATCATATATATATAGTATATATTAATTTATAATTGTCCATAACATTTTTACTTAAGAATTTAAATGCACCGTTCATGGAGACGGTAAGATGTACGTACGCATAAACGCTACTTTCATTTATTTTTTTCATTTTTAAAGAAATGAAAACTAAATGATACATATGTATATTATAATTATATTATAATATCATATTTTATATATGTTACATTATTTCATTAATACAATTATTTATACATTTCATGTATGGTATGAACGAGTCATATCACTTTGAGGGGTGGTAGTCCGTACTTCCTCAAATGAAATTATCATATTTATACAACATGAAAAACATAAAGGTATGTTATAAATTATAATTAAATAAGAATATTGATAAAATAAAATAAAAATATATATTATATGTAATAAAATTTTGAAACCATGAGAGGTGGTAGAAGAATATTGAACAATCATCATTTCGTGAGGCAATAGTTTTCCGTCCACAGAAACAGTATGTTCATATCCATTAGATATAGGAGTGTGGAAGTGTAGTTAGAATACTTATCATAAAAAAATCCTAGTATATTTAGGATAATTATGTTGTTATAAAATAATATAATAAATAGATTTTAGGGGGGTAGGAGAATGAAAATAAAAGAAAATAACTTGAGAGAAGACGTTACGTTTAAACCGGGTAACTTCCTTTGGTTTGAACCAAAAGGCTTTCTAGAATTTCTTTATTACTAGGGGAAGGATTATAGGAGGAATATAGGGATGTTGGAAGATTATTAGAGCCAAGTTTTGATGAGACAAGTGGGCTTGATAGGTGTGAGTAAGGGTTAGAGGTGATGTATTTTTATAAGGGGGAGGAGGGGCTCTTTAGGAAAGTTTGAAAGTATTATTTTATTATAAAATTAATTTCAATATCAAAATGTAAAAAAATTATTTAATTAAAATATAAGATGAATATAAGTCTAAATAAAATCATCAAATAAGAATTGGACATGTTTTGGATATTTTTTTAATCCTTATCATTTTTATTTATCCTTTTGTTAACTTATTTAACTTTTTCCATATTCAGACTATAAGGTTAATATATTAACTATAAAATTCCAAGAGACCCAAAATTTATCATTAATGAAGTTTGTAACATCATATACATCATTTGGACAAACTGTATATTTTTATGATTATTTTAACATTTAATAAAATATTAATTGGTTTAAAAATCCATTTATGTCAATTTATAAACTATTCATATCATGAATTTTAAAAAATCTATAACAACATGATTCTTTCAAAAAAACTTCATTAATTATAAGAAACCAATTCGTTATTATCTCTAAAAACTGTGTATGGAATAAAAAGTTTGAAAATAAATTTATTTTAATAATTATAATATCATTTATTTGAATCCTTTATTAATGAAGCAATTACTGCATCACCATTGTGTCATAATTAAATTTATTTATTTAAAATATAATAATTATAAATAAAATACCATGATGTAGTAAATCGTTTTAGCTTTCAAATTAATATTTATAGTAGAAGTTATTACTTATATGACCTCATATATTTTTTTTACTAAAAGATATATGTTTATGTTACTTTTGCCTATACCTTAAAATAATTAATATAAAGTGTCATTATCACTAAAAATTGGCTCAATGGGGTCCCAAAATCGACCCAAGTATTACATTGGTCGTAAATAACTCCTAAAATAGGGTTAGGATAAGTGTAAGGGTAATTTAATATTATTTTTCACCCTTATTTACCAAATTTACCTTTTAACCGTGGTAAATAAAATATTTACTGAAGTAAATATTCGTTATGTATAAAAATAAAAGTTACCTATTTACAAAATTTGGACCTCATGATTCCAAATATGGAATCCATTTTCTAAATTCAAAATATAGAAGTGACAGAAATTAATTTAAAATTAATTCTCATTGTCAAAACCAAAAAGCGTGTTTTTAAGAAATAATACCTATCAAAAGATTGACCTTTGTTTATATCCAATTTCCATGTAAAATTACTTATAACGATGAAAATTGGACTTAATGGTAAAAATATAATCTAATTACACTTTAAATCCAATTAAATAGATAATCTACCCATATAAATAAGTTAGATTAAAAAACTGTTTTGAATTAAAATGCTGTATTTTGTACTATTCATTAAAAAATGAACTTTATTAGAAATATACCAAAATTTCATCCAAAGTAAATTTTTATGTCATGATTCAAAAGAGGAATTTTATTTTTCAAATAGAATATATAAAATTTACAAAAAGTAAATTTAAAAAGGGTTCACCATCAAAAGGTGGTAAATCAACCTTTTAAACAATATTAGAGTATTTTGACTTAAAACTAGACTCATTCACATTTTAAGCCTCTAAATTTTATTGGATAAATATAAAAACATTTAACAAATAATTATAATCATATTGTAGTCAGTTCTGTTCATTCCTGCTAATATAATGACTAGGTGTTAACTACCATTTAAAATAATATATTTATTAGTATTTTTCAGTATGACTCATCCTTGTGTGCAACATGAGATTTTGGAGAAACACATTGTTGCGTGTTGGGTATGCCATCGAACATGGGATACCATTTAAAGTAAAATTAATATTAAATTCACAAATATTAATAAATATGAAAATATCATATTCTTTATTTACCTGGGATGTTACACAATATCCTAAGAGGAATTTTGTGAATAGAATCAAAAGGGTCGTATGAGTAATGGTTATACTACTGATGTTGAAGAGACTATAAATAATATATGAAATTAAAAAGGTATTAAAGAATAAGATGAAAAATCCTAGTTAATGGTTTATGAATGAAGTGTAATAATTGATGTGTTTGTGTATGGGAATTCAAGAATTATGTTATATGAATCATGAAATATATAAGTATTATTCTATATAAGTTTTAAATTATGGATTTGAAAGAATTTGTTTAACGGTAATGATGACCTATAAAAGTGATTTAAAAGAAAGGTGATATTTTATAGAAAACACATGATTAAGGGAAGATAACTCTTAATATGTTACTGATGTTGAGAAAATGGTGTTTAGTTTATATTAATAGATGATTGATATGAATAAAGTGCACTGGATAGTATTGATGACCCCTGAATTGATTAATTATTTATTAACAAAGTGGTATATGTTATCAATGATGGATTTTACAAAATTTATTGGATTTATAGAATATATTCAATAATTCCTAGTTTTATTTAAGGAATGGTGAATCATGTATTTCTTTATTGAGGTTTTATGGTAATTATAGTTATTACCATTATTCAGGAGAATATATAATTAAGGTATTCAAATATTTGGTTTATGACCATTAATATATACTTATTGACATTTGGGGCATTAATGTTAAGTTTATTTTGGGAAATTTAGTGACCTTATTTTTAAATTTTTTGATTTCAATTTTTTTCAAACACAGAGGAGCCTTTAGGTTAACTATTTATGAAATGGATAATGTCGAACATTGGATGTTATTGGATAATCTATGCTAAAATTTTACTTTTTATAATAAATAGAGAAAAAAGGAATGAATTGTAGTTATTTTATATATCTTATAATTCACTAGTGCATCAGGGAAAAATAATCTTCATTTCTTAAAGTAAGAGATAATGTGTAAATTGATTGAATCATAAACAAAAGATGATATTGTAATTATGAAATAGAATGAAATAAATTAAGTACAACTTCTTGTGAAAATTCCCTAAATTTAGGAAAAGTATCTTGAAATAAAATATTGTCCTATTACAATGATTTATGATGAAATCAATGACCTTTTTCACATATATTTTATTTATGGTTTTTTGGTTTTTTATTTTCAAATGATAATTCATTATCTTGTGATCAATGATATCTGTCACTCTCCATCATTATTTGGATATTACGCTTTTCTTCCATGTACAAATCTTCACATCCAACCTATGTCATCCTATTTTGAAACCTAGTATATTTTATTCCATGTGACCTTCACACATCACTTTCTATCTTTTATAAAATAATTTTTATTAACCCTTTTTACAATTTGGGTTTACACAAAGGGATTTCTAAGTTTTAAACCCTTTTTTACTGAGCATAAGTTCAAATTGTGAGGATATAATTTATTTAAGAGTGATAGAATTTAACATGAATATATTTTATGAAATATATTTTTCCAAATAAATTCAATATTTTTCATATTTTTAATTAAACATAAAATTTAGTTTTTTCTGAGTTACATGAAACAGTGTGTTAACTTTTGTTACATGTAACACTGAGTGTAGCTTGCATTACATGCAATACTAACTTTAAATGAAAATTGGCATACTATTAATATATTATTATTTAATATGAGAGTTATCATGTATAAATTGGAATAGAGTGTTTGGATTGGATTAAATAAATTATGAAAATATATGGTTTAAACATGTATCTATAAGGAATTCTTTTGTGACCAATTAATTAAAAATTAAAATAAAAACCATTTGAAAATGAAGGAAATGTTTTTATAAAAAACTATTTTTATGCGCACAAATGTGTTTTACCTCAATAAATGAAACAATGAATTTTGGTAAATTATTTTAATAAAATGTATATATTATATATTAAACCAAATTTTAATCATTCATCTTTTGTTTTTTCGAGACAAGATATAACAATAAAGCCAATTTTATGCTTAAAAGATATATTTTTCTAAAAAGATTTTGTTTCACCTTTTGCATACTTATTTTAAAATCAATATTTTCCTCTTTTAGAATATTTATTTTACAAAATAAGTTGAATTTTTGAAATTATAATGTAAAAATTATCTTGGAGTTGATTTTTGATATTTTTCTAAAAAGATAAAATTTTCAATCAATAATGAAAATACCATTTTTATTAAGAATCTTCATTTCATTTAAAGTATTTGAAAACATAAAAATTATTATAGTATTGTTTTAAAATTAAAATTAGTTAAATTATATATTTATTAATCAAATTTAGTTCATTTGAATCAATTTCATATTTAATTTTTGTGTAAAAACTTTTTAAACTTTTCAAATGTTTCACTTTGGAGAAAAGTTTTTTCATAACATCTCTGAGATTAATTATATATTATATTTTACCAATTATGTGAATGGAATTTGAAAAAATGGACTCAATATTTTGAATCAAAATAATTTATATTATCTAATAATGTCTATTTTTTTACAATAATTAATAGTAAAAATATTAAAAACTTAATTATCATGGTTAAGTTTAAAATGAGTTTACTGAGGGTTTAACTAAAAATATAAGGGGTAAGATGAATTATAAAATTTTAAAAAACCCATTTTATAGAAATATTTCAACCTTATAACCTCTAATTTTTTAGTATGGACCATTTTGGAGCCTGTGGGATGTGAAAAACATGGGTAAACCTTTTTATTTTCCAAACATACATGTGTACCACTCGCCTCACTTATAAATGGCCACCCGTTGTCCTCTACTTTTTACACCTCAAAAATACTTTGTTATGTACAAGTACTTCCAAAATAATTTCTTTAATCACATAAAATCATAATAGAGGAAATATTTTTTTTAATAAATCCCTCTTAAAAATGCTTTAGGTGTAATCCTAAAGAGGCTCTCCAAAGAAGAGGTAAAATTATTAAACATGTGTTTTTGTTTTATTTCTTATTAAAACTCCTTTAATATTTTTAAAATATTATAAAATAATAAAAATAGTATATTAAATAAAATTAAATGTTATTATGTTAATTAAATGACCTAAATCCATCCCTTCTTCCATAAAATGGGATACAAAATCATAATTTGGTTGTTCGGTGGACTACCGCCTCGCAAACCGTTGTTATTCGTTCTCAATCACCACCTATCATGAATTGATATAAAGATGGATTTAATTTATATATATGATATTTATGATATTATTATAAATATTTAATTATAATAGAATATCTACCTTATTACCACAACACCTGTTGTAAAACTGTAACATCACTCATGCGTACGATAAACTACTTCCTCACGAACCGATGTGATGTTTTTTCCATTTCTATTTTACTTAAACAGTAATAAGGATAGTTTAAATTAATATATATTATATTGGAATTTTTTTTATAATTTTTTAATTATGATATCACATATACCTCCTTACTTTCCGTCCCTTGAGAATATGATAACGTCACTCATGTGTACGACAGACTACCACGACACGAAGCGATGTGATTCATTCTTCACATACACATCACGTGGAAGGTAATAAGGATATGTTTAAATAATAATTTGTGATATATATATATATATATATATATATGAAATAAAATATATTCTTTAATGGTAATATATTACTTGCGTTTCATTCTTTCAATCCATCGAGAAAATGGAAACAATGTTCATGTGTACGTACAACCTACCATCTCTGTGAACAATGTATTTCATTCTCTATATCTAAATTTTATGGATTATTAAAAACAAATATATAATTAATATATATTATATTTATATAATTTTTAACATTTGGGATATTATTTAACCATTATCAAAGTAATTGTACCAAAAATAAAAAATCAAAACACAGACAAAGAACAAAGTTGTTGTTATCCTAATGTGATTTTAACAAGGAATTGTTAATAAAAGAGTAATAAAAGGACATAAATAAATTATATATGGTATTATATATATAATTATGGTTCTTTAATATATATATATATATTAAACCTATATTTATTATAAAGGAGTTTTGAATGTGTTTAAAAGAAGTTGGGACTTAAGGTAAGATATTTCTAGTCTCTCTCTTCCTTCTGGGTGACTTATGAAAATTCACCACTCATTTATTTTATATGGTGTATATAATATCCATATGAAATTTAATATCATGAATATAATTATTTTCATGAAATTTGAATTTAAATTTGAATTTATTATTTATCGTGTCTTATAATTCAAAATATTACTAAAGCTGTAAGTTATTTTTTATTAAATCACCATCTTTGAGATATATGTCATGTTATGCTTCTACTTATTTTACGTGGTATAAATAAATCCCCATTGACATCTAATATCAGAAATTTGTTTATTCTTAAGATATTTTATGTTTCATTTAATATTATTATTTTATGGGGATTTTGATTCAATGTAACCAAACTGGAAATGGTTTTTTGGTAGAATCTCATTGTTTATTGGGATTATTTAGGTTTATGATTTTGATAATAAAATATAATGATAAATATCTAAAAATACTCATGAATTTTCTCATCCTCTAATTATTTCATCATAATAAATATTTTACCTTAATTTACATCTCTTTAAGTACTCAATATTTTAAAAGAATGTTTTTAAAGTAAACCACCTTTTTTTTCTCTCTTCAGTCGAAAAAACCTTTTTATTATATATATACGTTTTCTAAAAATATTTTCAAAAAAATGTTTTAAAATTATCACAAGTATTTATTAAATACCTGTTTACCCATGTTTGACTTTTAAAAAGTGTTTTAAAATGAATCTTCATGTCATTTTAAAAAAAATCCCTGTTTGGATTTTACTTAAAATGTAAATGAAATCTTTGTTTCAACATGTACCACATGAATGATATTTTTTTCCTTTATGGAAAACTAATTGTTTTAAATAATCATTTATTATTTTCAATATTTATTTTAAAATAAAAGTATTTCCATTTTTTTTTGAATTTTTGGTGTTTAAAAAAGTGATTTTCAAAAGGGAAAGGATACTTTCCCCAAGAAATGTTTAAAATTATTTTAAAGATTCCTTTATAAGTTTCCAAGGTTATTTTTATAGAAAAGGATTTTGAAAATGTTTTACGTTTTAAAAGGTGTTTTTTAATGGGGAAAGGATATTTTACTCAATAATTGTTCCAAGTGATCTTTCAAAATAAATTTCAATCTAAAGTGACATCCTTTGATGTTACTTAAGATTTATTGGGGATATGATTCAAGGATACTATAACATCCTAGGTAACTATTGAATAAGGATTTTTGATCTATTATTATTCATGAATTAGATATTAATTTTAATTTAAAGGGGAATTTTTTTTCGATAGTGTACCCGACACACAACAATGAGTTTCTCTAAAATATTACATTGCACACATGAATGAGTTATACTAAAAAATAAAACATTATTAATATTATTATTTTAAATGGTAGTTAATGACTAGAAGTTGTATTGATAGGAATAAACAGAAATATCTATATTATTTTTACACAGGTTTGTTAAATGTTTTTACTTTCTTCCAATAAATGTTATGGTCTTAAAATAATAATAAATCTAATTTTAAGCATAAAAAGGTCTAATATTTTTAAAAGGTTGTTTTACCACTTATTAATGGAAAAAAAAATTTAATTATAAATTTTGATAGTTTTATAAATTTTATATGAAAAACTATACTTATTATTTAGAACAGGGACATAAAAAATTACCTTGGTTTAATTTTTGTTATTTTTCTGATAATATTCATTTTTAATGAATAGTGAAAAATACTGCATTTTAATTCAAAACTGCTTTTCATATGATTTATTTTTATAGTTAGGTTATCATTTTAATTTATTTTAAAGTATAATTAAATAAAGTTTTTATCATTTAATCCAATTTATGTCATTTTAGTCAATTTGAAATTGAAATTGGATATAAAAACTTTGTGAACTTTTGAACATTTTTACTTTAAAACTTGTTTCCTTAATCCGTAAATGGGTTAGATTTTTAAATTAATTATAGTCACTTATGTAAATTGATGTTTCAAAAAATTACATACATGGTTGTAATAAATATGAAAAATTTGATCTAATTGGATGAAAATAATTTTGGGTGAATAGTAACTTTAGTATTTTATTTATCACGGTTAAAGGTAAATCTGGTAATTAATGGTAAAAATTATAATATTATAACATAAAAATACCTTATAACTTGTACTAATCTTATTAAATGAGTTATTGTCAACCAAAATAATACATGGGTCTAAATTTTTGCCTTTGGAAGCCACTTGGGTGTGATTATGACATTAATAACATTTTATTTAAAGTAAAAGCAATGATGTCATAAACACGTCTTTTATTACTAAAACAATTTTAATATAGGGTTATATAAGTGATATATTTGACTATAAATAGTCATTATAAGGATAAA
The DNA here is from genome assembly GCA_963277665.1 of Viscum album. Classification (NCBI taxonomy): domain Eukaryota; kingdom Viridiplantae; phylum Streptophyta; class Magnoliopsida; order Santalales; family Viscaceae; genus Viscum; species Viscum album. The sequence continues at coordinate 1,559,258,127 of OY728125.1, forward strand.
AAAATTATCTAAATCATGACAATTTATTTATAATTTTTATACATTAAATAATTAAATTTAATTATGACATAATGATGCTGTAGTAATAGATTTATTAAAGGAAGAATAAAATAAATGATATTAATAATATTAAAATAAATATAAATTGAGATATTTGATGCCATAAACAAATTTTATGGATTAATTATACATTTTATTAATGATTTATGATAGTTTTTGTGAATTTATCAAGTTTTTATGATTTTTTAAAAATTCAAGTAATGAGTAGTGTAAAAAATGACATAATTAATCTTTTGAAATATAAAATATTTAATTAAATGAATTAAAATTTCTAAAAATAAAATATTCATAAAATTTGTTGTGGAAAGTCTCCAAATTTCATTAATGACTCATTAATTGGTCATTTGAAATGTTATGGTAATTATTTTAACTCTCAAAGTGTATATTACTTAATAAAATGGTAAGAATTAAAAGGGTTAAAACATAAATATAAGGATTAAAACAACATCCAAAACTTATATAATTTTTATTGGATAAATGTATTTAGATTCATAATAATCATATATTCTAACTAAATTAACTTGGATCAATTGAAATATAAAATTAATTTATATTAATTTAATACTTTTAATAATTAAAAGAGTGCCCCTCACCTCTTCTATAAAAAGGAACTCTTCTTCTCTATTACTTACACTTCAAAAACCTATCTGTTCAGAAAAGATTTTCCCAAAACCCTTGCTATATTCTGTAACAAAATTATTGTGGCCTTATTTTATGCAGAACGCCATTAATAGAGGTGTTAAGGTGTTAAGAAAGGTGATCATCTGAAGGAAAGTTAATGTTTTTATTTAAGTGTTTCTATTTTATTTCTTCTTCCACTTTCGTCAAATATCCTCCAACCATGATGATATAATAACTACAGTGTAACCATGTCATGAAAAAACTTCACCAATATGAGGGAAGGGACAAAAGATTGCAAAACCCTTACTTCCTCAAGTTAAAGGAGAGATAATGACACCCAAGACCCGCCTTCAATAGGCCCCAGAGTGGAGACTAACACCAAGGGTATAAAATCACATGTAAAATGGAAGACAGTTCCCTTTTTATTTAATAGGATCGGGATATAAGATAGTAAATCCCAACAACACCAAAATTGGAAGTAAAATTAAATCCAAAACAATCCATTCCCATATACACCTTCCAATAATAAAGTGCTACAAGTACAAGAAAACTCGAAAGGGGAGTACCAAAAGAAAAGAAAAACAACAACATCAACAGTCCCAACGTCTGTGCTAATAGTGCCCGACACAGTCCTCTAAATACTACTGGAATCCTGAAAGCAGTTTTATATACATAGGGTGAGTATACAGGTATACTCAGTAAGGAAAACCAAAATCTTTCATGCATAAGTGGGGATGCATTCTAATGCCCCGTGAGAAAAAGAGATAACCAAAGCACCTTGCAAGGAAACTATCGACCCAAACATCACCAAGACACACTCCATAAATAACTAAAGTCAAGTAAAGTAATATTAATAACATATCGATGTTTTGGTACCCCGAACCACTTTCCCACTAGTTATTGAAGACATCCTACGTGTCAGACCTCTCCTGCCATTCTCACCATAGTCCCAATGCCATACCCCACCTGCACACACCTGGGCTACCACAACCACACATCCCACCCGCAAACACCTGGGCCATAACAACCACACGTTACCACACCCACAGACACCTAGTCTAAAACAACTACCACCATGCCCGAAGACACCTAGGCCTCATCTCGAAGACACTTGGGAAACAACCTGCCCGCACACACCTGGGCCTACCACTAAAACTACCCGGCCTGAAGAATCTTAAGATATAATGGACCTCAGGCCATCACAACCTACCCGAAGAGTTTTGGGATACTTAGGAAAGGGAGTAGAAAAGGAGCTAATAACCATCCTCTCATAGAAATGTTGGGAAAAACACCCTCCCCCATGAAATGGGGGTGTTTGGCATGAGGTTATTAACTTGGGTGGGGCACGAATAAGAAACATAAGAACTAAATTATACATATAGGTAAAAAAGAAATCATCCCAGCCCATGGGTTACAAAACCATCCTATACACAAAAACCCTCATTACTATTTATTCATAAAAAAGCACAACACCCACATCCAAGTCACAACTCATTCCCAAAAAACAATTCCCCATTGAATATATTTTTGTTTTCATATTCAAGTGATTCCATATAAGTAATTCTTCACTACCAGGAAACTAACAAGCATAGCCACAAGCCAAGAAAGTAAAAAAATCAAGCAGTAATTTAAGAATTCACACCCAGTTCTCTTGTAAGTCACAATAAAAAAAAGGGATCCGTGAGATCCCTCAAAGTATTGTAACCAAACCAAGCCTCACCATATGGACCCACACGACCTTAGATCCACAAACCAACAACTGCACTGCAACAAGGGATCCCATACCCATCCATGTCACCCCACAAAAATCAAGCAGAACAACCACACATATTACCAATATAGGGAAAGGGAGTTTCCAGATTCTATCACACCATTCATTGAGTTCCTTCTTTCCGTTTAGTTAACCAGGGTGATCACACAAGTATTATTTTTCACTGTACATTCATTTAATCAACCGATTTTACATGATTAACCAATTTTCATGTTACATCTATTCAATCATCACAGAAGATAGGGGTCCATTAGGGTGCAAGGAAAAGACCACCAATGACCATGATTTTCATTGGACAGAATCCCATACATTTCACAGCATATAAATAAGGGTAAAAGAGTACAACAACCTCATAAAACACAACCCTTCATTCTTCAAAAGTCTAGTTATTATATTCATTAAGGTTTGGTTTCATCCATCCCCATATAAATATTAGCATACCTACGCCGTATGATACACAGTAAAGAGAGAAGAAGGAAGAACCCTTCCTGGATGATCAACGATCGGAGTTTCTCTCCAGGCGCCAAGAATTAGGGATGCACAACTTATAGGGTAGAAACTTTAAGGACTCCAAGAGTGATCAGAAAAGATCCATCACAGGTGCACCACTTGTCTCGAGAAGGGGGACTCCAAACGCAACAAGGAGAAGAAGGAAACCAGCCAAGAAGAAGAAGAAAATAATTCTATTGCAATAAAAAGGCGAGATCCTAGAGTTATGGGATATGAAAATATTTAATGAATTTAAAGGTGGATCATGGTTTCACTATGCGGTTGGGTGTTTACACATGATGTAATTAATTTTCATTTAATAATTCTCATCAGAGAGGTGGCCATAATGGATGCGAGTTAAAGGACTTCCGTTAACCAGAGTAAAATGAGCGTAACAAGGGAGAAAATGGTAGTATAGGATAAAGGGTGTGGAACTGAGGAAAAATACACATGTTTTGGTAATTCAAGGGTTTCCCATCTCCTGGGGGATTTTAGATATCATTTATGGGTTTTTAATGAAATTGAAAGGGGTATTATAACACTATTACGTCAAAAGATACATTGCGAGAGTAGAAATGGAAAATAAATAAGGGTGGGGAACCATTTTGTGAGACACTGTAAGCAGTGCTATGGTCATGGTGCCACCTTCACGGTGCCACCCTCACTGTGCCACCATAAGCAGTGCCACCATTTCGCTATGTGACCGTGATTATGTGACTATTACGGTGCCACTGTCATGGTGCCACCATCATGGTGCCACCCTCACAATTCCCCGATCACAGTTCCACCATCAGCAGTGCCACTGTTTTGGTGTGTGACCATGATGGTGAAACCATTTCGGTACCACCCTCACGGTGCCACTGTAAGCGGTGCCACTGTCTCAGTGTGCGACCGTGACCTATGCCACCATTTTGGTGGAACCATTTGATGGAACCGAGTTTTGGAAAACTCCTTAAAGAGCCATTGTCTAGGACATTACATCAGATACCTCTCAAACTATTCTTGCCCTTGAGAATTAAAACTAGACCCAAAGAAAGGAGAGGGGTCCGAACAACCACCTCAAAAGATACCTCTCAGGAGAAAAGCTCCTTGAAATCTAGAAACACCGTTCCCTCAAGTAACCACACAAAATATAAATGTGTCACTATCCAGATATAGGGATTAGGGATTCCTTCCCCCCATGTCAAGATACTATCCGCTTTGGGCTGCACTGACTCACCCACATGAGTTTAATCCCATCCAATCTAATGAATCTTGATCTGGGATCTGGTCCTCCCTTCCCCACAGTCAAGAATCTTCACACACATTCAGAGAATAAGGAAAAAAATAAATTTTATAGTTAACAAGGTTAAGTACTACATCACAAACAAGTATGAAACAAAATAGAACAGAAATCAAAATAGCTCTGGGTACTGGGAACACATCTATACCTCTCGTTCAGAGCATCGAACAGAGCCATACCAATGGTAGAGTGATAGATATTTTTGTAGGAAAAATATACCAGAGGAAAGTGTCATACCCATGATCCCCCAAAGTCTAAAACATAGACCCGTATCATATCTTCCAATGTCTATATGGTGCGCTCTGTCTGCCCATCTGTCTGGGGGTGAAAAGTAGTGCTAAGACATTTTTGGGTGCCAAAAGCATGTTGAAAACCTTTATAGATCTTCTAGGTAAACTGGGTATCCTGATTAGAGATTATGGACCTCAGAACTCCATGAAACCGCACCACTTCATCCACGTACCACTGTGCTCGGGCATCTTCCGCACTCGACTCCCTGATTGCCAGGAATTGAGCTAATTTCAGCAGCCTGTCCCCCACTACCCAGATGGCATCGCAAACCCCTTGAACTCTAGGTAGTCACATGATGAAATCCATCAAGATATCATCCCACCTCCACTCGGGGACATCTAGAGGGTGTAACAGACCCCCTGGGATGTGGTGTTCAGCCTTCACCTACTGACACATGTAGCACTTTTCCACAAACTCAGCCACTTCCTGCTTCACCCCAGTCCACCAAAACGGACCCCTCAAGCCTGGAAACATCTTGGAAACTTTTGGGTGCACCTCCAGGAGTGGGTTGTGGAACTCACCAAGAACTTTCTTGCACATTTCCATTGGGAAGAACAACTTCCCATGAATCATTATCCAATTCTTCCCATCTTCCAACCATCCTCTTAGAGCATCACCCTGGCTAACACGATCACACATCACTTTAGCCTCTAAGTCCCCCCACTGAGACTACTCCACATGATACAACATAGAGGACTGCATTATCATTTAGAACAGAAAACCTTTTCCATCCTCCACCTGTGCAACCAGGTGTATGGCAGCCAACTCCTCTATCGCCTTCCAAGCATCTCCTGACTCTTGAACCACATCCTTCTATGACTTCCTGGTCAAGGAATTGGCCACCACATTCCCCTTACTTTCAGTGTAAGATATTTCAAATTCTTAGTCCTAAAGAAACTCTATCCACCTCCACTACCACAAGTTCAGGTCCCGTTGGTAGAAGATATACCTCAAGATCTTGTGATCTATGAAGACCACAAAGAGCTTCCCAATGAGGTAATGCTACCACAACTTTAGTGAGAACACGAACGCTGCAAGCTCCAGATCGTGGGTTTCATAGTTATGCTCATAGGAATATAACTTCCTAGACCCATAAGAGATCACCCCCACTGTTGCATCAGCACACACCCCAAGACTTGGACTAAAGCATCACAGAATACCTCAAATGTCACTCCTTCCGGAAACCTCAGCACTGGGGCACTAACCAACTTCCCATTCAGATAACTAAAGGTTGCCTCTCATTTCCCACTCCACATGAAAGCCTGGTCTTTCTTGGTCAATGATTTCAAAGTTGCTGCAACTCGAGAGAAGTTAGGAACAAATATCTGGTAGTAACCTACTAGGCCCAGGAAACTATGAGCCTCCGTCACATTCTTGGGTTCCGCCCAAGAAAAAATCACCTCGACCTTTGATGGGTCCACCGCTATTCCATTATCAGACACCATGTGTCCAAGGAAGTGTACTTCTCACGTCCAAAACATTCACTTGGATAATTTCCCATAGATTTGGTGCTGTCAGAGGACCTCTAAAACCATCCTCAGATTCTCAGCGTGATCCTCCTCTAATCTTGAGTAGATCGGGATGTCGTCAATAAAAACGACTATGAACCAGTCCAAATATTCCTGGAAGATAGAGTTTATGAGTCCCATGAACACGGCTAGTGCATTTGTAATGTTGAACGACCTGACCACAAACTCAAAGTGCCCATATCTGCACCTGAAGGCAGTCTTTGAGATGTCATCCTCCTTCACCATCAACTGGTGATATCCTGACCACAGGTCTATCTTGGAGAACCATCCTTCCCCCTTTAACTGGTCAAAGAGGTTGTCTATCCTCAGGAGAGGGTAATGGTTCTTGACCGCTACCTGATTCAGTCTCTGATACTCTATGCACAATTTGAGACCACTATCTGCCTTCTTTGCAAACAAGACTATATCACCCAATGGAGACACGCTTGGTCTAAAAAACCCTTCTTCATTAGATCATCGATTTGAATGCATAACACCTGAAATTCAGAAGGTGGCATCCGATAGGGAGGCATCGAAATTGGACGGGCACCGGGTTGCAATTATATCCCAAACTCAACATCACGTCAAGGGGTAGAGTCACTACCTCCTCAGGGAAGACATCCAAGAATTCAATGATGATCCCCAGGACTTCCACCACTGCTATGTCTGCTGGTTCCACTAACAGCTAGGCTAACAAGGAAAGAAGGGGATCCACTCGCTGGCCGCCCTCCTGGTGACCCCGCTCGCCAACGAAAGTCATAGGTTGTCCAACCATATCTGAAAACATGATCTTTCTTATGAAGAAATCGATAACATAAAATACATAAAACAACAAATTGATGCCTAAAATGATGTCATTGGACTGCATCTACAGAAAAAGAAGGTCCCTACTTGACTGATGTGATCCCAACATCGGTCTACATCCTAGGAAAACATAAGACAAGCTGGTCTGACCTCTGACTGGAATACTAAAAACCAGGGGGTATGGAAAGGGTCTCTATGTCTAGAACCAAAGCATGGGCTAGACTGGGTGTAGCAAAGAAGTGTGAAGCTATTAAATGAAACAAGGCTCATGAAAGAGTACTAAACAAGATGATCATACCTCAGATGAATTTTGGCCCTACTGGAACAGCTGCCTCTGTGGTGTGCAACTGCCCACGCACAGCTCCCCTGCCCCTAGGATATCGACCGCCTCCCCTAACACACCTTGGTAAATGTCCCTGAGGAGCACCTTGAGGTTAGCCTCATCCTTCAATGTCTGCTCTCAGAGAAGCGGGAGCTCACTGTCCCTGCTACTGCTGCTGAAAGGGCCTTGCTAGAAATTGCTACTATAGAGGTGGGTGCTGAACCTGCCCACCCCCACTGTACTTCACTCAGTCCAAACACTAATTTTGAATATTCCCACGGATGAAATAGATGAATCATCTTGGTCCTAGTCCTGAAAATAAAGGGCTAGTATTGGGAGACTGAAACTTGAACTAATGGGGCCTGCTCCCAACTGGCCAAAACATGGAAGGCCCTGACGTTGGAGGCCTACTGCTAACGACCTTCCCCTTTGATGAGACCAGCTGAATCCCTTCTTGAGGAACACCTCCCAACATGTGCATCCTCCTTAACACATCAACCTTCTTCTACACCTCCAAGTATGTCAGTAGAGTGAAGGGAGTAATAGCATACTAGAGAGAAGGTCGGAGTGCCGCCTCTAAATGTATCGCCTGAGACTCCTCATCCGGAAAGAGGTCCAGAGAAAAGAGAAGGAGATCCTTGAACATGATCCTCAACTCCCTCACTGATATTCTACCATGCTGATTGGAGAGTAGCTCCTGTCTCTTCCCCACCTTCATCGTGGAAGAGAGGAATTATGCCTGGACCTCCCTCTCGAAGTCAGTGCACATAACCTCAACTTCCCTTTTCTCCCCAAGATAGAGCATCCACCACTAATGTGCCACTCCCCACATCTGGCTTATAGCTAGGGGAACCCAGTACTCCGTCAGATCCCGAATTAAGCTGAAATTTATCACAAGATCCTCAAGCTAGCTCTCTGTCTCCATGTCCGATATTCTTCCCTCATACTTCCTCAGGGTCTGTCTTTGAAAGACATGAAGTGTCTACTACCCTTGTTCGTCCTCCTCCTCTCAATCATCCCTCTATTGATCAGGTAAATCAGACTCTTGGGTCTCGATCATCCGCACTACCTTTGGTCGCCGTTCGGGTTCCATAACTACAAGGTAAACAAGAAATACTTATGCCTGAGTAGTGTAGAAGATTTATTTTAAATTTGGTTTAAACGTTTCATTTATTTTAGATCCCCAAAGTTCCCAAGACACACAAGAACACAAGTCATTATGATGCATGTACCATTCTTAGGGTCTTTACCTTGCAATCATTGTAGCTTCACTTAGTCATTCGGTAGGTCCAAAGTCCTTGCATCAGATCATGAGGGGCCCTAAAATCCTCTGTCCTAGCCGATCTTCTGTAGTCTATTTCACGTGCCAAGATTTCTTCACGCTGTTTCCCTACCATCCCATGAAATCCTCAGTGACTAAATCCAAACTCCATCCTATATCTCAACAACCTTGCCTCTGATACCATTCTTTCATGACCCACCTTCACCAAGATGAGGGAAGGGACAACAGATTGCCAAAACCTTCCTTCCTCAAGTTGAAGGAGATATAATGACCCATGAGAACCACCTTCAATAGGCTCGGAAGTGGTGACTAGAACCAAGGGTATATAATCACATGTAAAATGGAAGGAATTACCCTTTTTATTTAGTAGGATCGGGCGATAAGATAGTAAATCCCAACAACACCATAAGTGGAAGTAAAAGTAAAGCCAAAACAATCCATTCCCATATGAATGTTCCAATAATAAAGTGCTACAAGTACAAGAAAACTAGAAAGGGGAGTACCAAAAGAAAAGAAAAACAACAATATAAATGGTCCCAACATCAGAGCTAATAGGGTTCGACACTTTCCTTGTAATCCTCTTGGAAACCTAAAAGTAGTTTTATATACGTAGGGTGAGTATACAAGTATACTCAGTAGGGAAAAACAAAAGTTCTCGTACACAAGTGTGGAGGTATTCTAATGCCCCATGAGTAAAATAGATAACCAAAGCACCTAACAAAGAAACTATCTGCCCAAACCTCACCAAGGCACACTCCTAAAATAAAAAAAGTCAAGTAAATTAATAGTAATAACACATCTATGTTTGGGTACCCCACACCACTATCCCACTAGTAATTGAAGACATCTTACGCGTCAGACCTCTCCCTTCATTCTCACCGCAGTCCCACTTCCATACCCCACCCACAAACACCTAGGATACCACAACCACACATCCCTCTAACAAACACCTAGGACACAACAACCACACGTAACCACGCCCACAGACACCTAGTACAGAACAACTACCACCACACCCAAAGACACATGGGCCTCATCCCGAAGACACTTGGGAAACAACCTGCCCGCACACACCTGGGATAACCACTAAAACTACCATGCCCAAAAAATATTGGACTATAATGGAACTTAGGCCATCACATCCTAGCCGAAGAGTCTTGGGATACTTTAGAAAGGGAGAAAAAAGGAGCTAACAACCAGCCACTTATAGGAGTGTTGGGAAAAACACCCTCCCCCATGAAATGGGGGTGTTCGGCATGAGGTGCTTAACTTGGGTGGGGCGTGAATAAGAAAAATAAGAAATAAATTATACATATAGGTAAACAAGCACTCATCCCAGCCTAGGGGTTCCAAAACTAGCCTATACACAAACACCCTCATTACTATTCATTCATAAAAAAGAACAACACCCACAACCAAGTCACAACTCATTCTTAGAAAACAATTACCCATTAAACCCATTCTGGTTTTTATATTCAAGTGATTCCATTTAAGTAATTCTTCACTACTAGGGAACTAACAGGCATATCCACAAGCTAAGGAAGAAAAAACAATCAAGCAGAAATTTAAGCATTCACACCCAGTTCTCTTTTAAGTCACAACAAAAAAGGGATCTGTGAGATCCATCAAAGTACTGGAACCAAACCAAACCTCACCATATGGGCCTAAACGACCTTAGATCCACAAACCAATAACTACACTGCAACATGGGATCCCATATCCATCCATGTCACCCCAAAAAAATGAAGTAGAACAACCACACATATTACCAGGATAGGGCAAGGGAGTTTCCAGATTCTATTACACCATTCTCTTTTAGTTTGGTTAATCGGGGTGATCACACAAGGATTCTTGTTCACTGGACATTCATTTAATCAACCGAGTTTACTTGATTAACCAATTTCTATGTTACAACCATTTAATCATCACAGAAGATAGGGGTCCATTAGTGTGCAAGGAAAAGACCTCCAATGACCTTGATTTTAATTGGACAAAATCCCATACAATTCCCAGCATATAAAAAGGGGAAAAAGAGTACAACAACATCATCAAACACACCTTTTTATTCTTTAAAGGTTTGGTTGTTATATTTGTTATGGTTTGGTTTCATCCATCCCCATAGAAACATTACCATACCTGCCCCGCATGATACACAGTAAAGAGAGACGAAGGATGAACCCTACCTAGATGATCAATGATCTAAGTTTCTCTCCACCTTCCAAGAATTGGGGATGCGTGACTTATAGGGGAGGAACTCTGAGGACTCCAAGAGGGAGCAGAAAAGCTCTATCAAAGATACACCACTTGCCTTGGGAATGGGGACTCAAAACTCACCAAGGAGAAGAAGGAAACCAGACAAGAAGAAGAATTAAAGACTTTTAGTTCAATAAAAAGGTGATATCCTGGTGTTACGGGATATGAATATCTTGAATGAATTTAATGGTGGATTGTGGTTTCACCATGCAGTTGGGTGGTTACACATGATGGGATTAATTTTCATTTAATAATTCTCATCAGAGAGGTGGGAATAATGGTTGTGAGTTAAAGGATTTACTTTAACCAGAGGAAAACACGTATAAGAGGGGAAGAACTAGAAGTACTAGAAAAAGGGTGTGACACTGAGGAAAAAGATACACGTTTTGGTAAGTAATGGGTCTCATGAAACCTGGGGAATTATAGATATCATTTATGAGGATTTAATGAATTTGAAAGGGGTATTAAAACACTCTTACGTCAAAAGATATGATGCGGGAGTGGAATTGGAAAAGAAACAAGGATGGGACACCATTTGGGGAGGTAACGTAAGGGGTTCCATGGTCACAATACCCCTATCATGGTTCCATCGTAAGTGGTGCCACCATTCCGTTGTACGACCGCGACAGTGAGACCGTTACGGTTCCACCATCATGGTGACACCTTAACGGTGCCATCGTCACGGTGCCACCATCAGTGGTGCCACCGTTTCAGTGTACGACCATGACGATGATACCGTTACGGTGCCACCATCATGATGCCATCCTCTCATAGTTCCACCATCACAGTGCCACTATAAGCGGTGCCACTATTTCAGCGTGCGACCGTGACCGGTGCCACCATTTCGGTGGAAACGTTTGATGGAACCGAGTTTTGGAAAACTCCTTAATGATCCATTGTTCGGGTGATTACAAATAAATATAATAAAAATTTTATTATTTTAATATCATCACCTAAATACATATCCACTTCCATTAAATGGGAAAATAATTAATCGTTCATGCGTACGTGTAAACTATCACCTCCACCAATTGATGTAATTCATTTTCCATAACCGTTTCTCATGACCAGTTATAATGATGGAATTAATATTCATATGGGATATTAATGAAATATTAATCATTATAAGACAATAATATTTCAATTATTTTCTTTATTTCCATGTATATAAAAATTATTACATTGTTCGTGCGTCCATGTGGACTACCACCTCCATGAAGTGATGCGATTCATTTTTATTCACTACATCATTTTTATGATATTTATAAGTATATTTAAATGATTAATATTATATTAATTATTTTATTATCATTATGTAAATAGAAAATAATAATTACCTTATTTCCAAAATTATCAATGAAAAATGAAAACATTACTCATGTGTACGTACGACCTACCATCTCCATGATTATAAATTTGTTCATTTTTCATAACCATAATTAATAGTTTAATTAAAAAGGATAATTAATGTAATAAATTGATCATTACACCATGAATTTTATTCTATAGATGATATAATTATTACTACATAAACAAATTTACATCATACCAAGTTCATTTTTGAACTCAAGTACCGAATATTGACAAAACATATGATGTAAACTTTAATAATTAAGTAATTGTTATAAAATTATAAATAAGTGATATAATGGGAATAATAAACTTGAAAAATGTTCTCAAGAAATTATAAATTAAACTAATTTTATTATTTATGAATAGAAAGAATGTATGAGACAATTCATACTTGAGGTAAGGGACTTCGTCTGAATCACCTTTAATTGAGGCATAATTTGATGTTATACACCACCTTCTTTTATATGGTGTATAATAAACCCATTTGAATTTTAATTTAATTAAAATGTTTTCAAAAGGAATCCTTTTATATGAATTATTTTACTAAATTACAAAAGGAATGTTTCTTTTAATATATACAACAATAATCACTTTTCCGTCGCCTTGACCAGTATTTTATATTTTTCTTCCTATACAAGACTTAATGTTTTTAAAAGAAAAATAAATACCATATTCCCTTTTCAGGTATTTTGGTATTGAAAATTAATCTACAATGAATTTATTATTTCAATATCTTGAATTATATCTTGTTATTTCAAAGTGGAAATATTATTTTTCCTTTATGCTTGTTTTATGTGTTATGAATATGTTATGGTTCTTGGGAATTTCTTATGAGTATAGGTGGTTCCATGATAAACCAAGAATGGGTGAGCCCATGATAGATCTCCAATGCATTGGGTAATGATATATAGTTAAAAGATATGGTTTCTATTAAGATATTTAGGGAATATACTGTGATGGGTATTCCAAATGTAACCATGATTGTTACTCCCTATATAGCTGTGAAAGCTAAAATGTAAGTATGTTATGAATGCAAAAAGTCACCATTATGATTTATGATTTCTAATAAGTTTTTTAGTAATCTTATGATTTCATGATTTATGTTAAAGAGGTCATGTTTTATGGGTGAAAAGTATGATTTTTTGAAAATATTTTCACAAGTTTTAAAATATTCATGGACTAATGGTTTCATTTTTTATTTTATGTCTCTTACTGAGATTTTGTGCTCATCCAAAATTTTAAATGTCTTTCACAGGTCTTAATATTGTTAAATACAAATAGGATGTCATTATAAAAGTATCAAATATGCTTCTTGAAAATAAATCATTTTTTTTATTTTGAAAAGGGTTTCATTTGGTGGAAAAAATGGATACTTTTTGGAAGTGTCCAATTTGTATTCTTATTATTTTTATGTAATATTTATGGACAAATTCTATAAAACTCTAAACCTATGAAGATCATAAATGTGAATTATCGACTTAACTCAAGATTATGTAATGTTTAAGTTTGGTGCCTTATAGATACAACTCTTACTCTTTATATGGATGGTTTATGTTTATGATGAAAAGATGTTTATGTAACCCATTTCTATTCCATGGGCTATACCATGATAAAATGATTATGAAAGTTGCTTCTTTTTTTCCATTGGTTATGATTTAGTGAAATGGTGAAAGGATTATGAAACCTATTTCTTTTCCGCATGTTATGTTATGATAAAACGTTTATGAAATGCATTTATTTTCATGGTTTATGATATGATTAATGTTTTTTGATCCTATGAAACACATATGTATTATTTTAATTATGTGATGATGGTTACATTATAACCAAGGTTAGATTTAATGTTAAAACTAAAGACGGTGGATTTTTATAACCAAGATTGGTGAGACTTATATCACCCTCCAATGCAATGGGTAATGATTGATATATCATGAGATAAATAGGAATGAAATATGGAGTGAACCCAATTCAGTATGGAACTCTATCCACTATGATATTATTGGGAGTGAACCTTGACTACTACAATGGTTTGGTGAGTTAATCCATTATTATATTATAGTCTTGGAAAGAAGACTTGAACTACTATGGAAATTATTTTCTATGCTTGTGAGTATTCCAATAATATATTTCTTATCATAATGTTATGTTATTATTATTCATGGTCTTTGATTCCATTATGATTCAAGTATTATAAAATACCAATAATTTTTCGATGACTCAAGTTTATGATCTATGATATAAATGGTATGATTTTCAAATGTTATTATCATGTTCTCATTCTCTTATGATCATGATATGTTGATATCTCCCTTGATTATCTTTACTGAACATCTGATCAGAATCTTTCTTATGTATTAATTCCAAAGTTTATAATGAAAGGTATTATGTATGACATGTCTAAGAAGGGTTATAGTTATGAATAACATAGTGAGAGAAGACATAGCTCACTTATGTACAAGTTGTTTATGTGTCCAAGTTTCCAAAGGCACTCGACCTAAATTTTTCTGGTGTGGATCATTATGTTATTTAATGAATATTCATCTTTAAAGATGCAATATTTATGTATTATAATTATTTATCTTTACCAATTTGTTCCATATTTATTTTATTATTACATTTATATCAATATAAGTAAAATATAAAGTAAAAAATGTCATAATCCTAACTTAGTATCTCAAATATTTTATCGTATGGGTAAAAAGAGGTCATATTCAGTTATAAAAGTTTATTTAAAAGATATTTTTTATAATATTAATTTATTTTAATTTTTATTTATAGACTAATTACCCTAAATTCTTACACAACACCGACATAGTATTTATTCAATTGATAATATATAAAAATAAACAGTACTAAAAATATTAAAAGTAATATAATTTGGATGAATTGTTATATTCCATTAATTTTTTAGATAAATACTACATATTAGAGATGTGTGAAAGAATTATATTATAATTCCATATTTTTATTGTTGTCTTTAAAGTTAAATTAAATGAATAGTGTCAAAAAATACATTAATGATATTTTATGAAAATAATTTTCTAATAAATTATTTAAAAATAATAAAAATTATTAAAAAGGAAATGGTAGATAATATGTCTAAAATATCAAATATTGGTAATTTTTATACAATTTTTACCTTATAAGTAAAATTATAACTCTTTAAAAATGAAAAATCTGTTACTATGTTTAAGGATAAAATAAGTTAACTAAGGGGTTAAACAAAAATATAAGGTTTAAAGTAACACTTAAGGAAATACAAGTATTATTATTTTTAATTATATTTAAATTATATACTACCTTAGAGCCAAATATATGGCTATTTGGAATCATTTGGATTGATAATTACTTTATCATATTTTAATATATTAAGAAATTCGAAGAGTGTGCCCCCCGTCACTATAAAAGAGAACCCCTAATTTCTATTATTTAAACCACATTATGACTTATAGATAGAAAAAAACCTACCAAATTCTACTATAAAATTCCATATACACTATTTATAGGTTTTTGTCTTCTTAAAAGTCCATTGTAATGGTCCTTTTAAAAAGGATCTAAAGGAGGTCCACCGAAGAAGAGGTAACCATCTTTCCCAACCTCATTCAATTTTTTTCTTCTTATAATTTTTCAGAATTTATGATATTATTGATAAAATAATAAATTAAATATCTTACATATACTGAAATTTTATTATGATTATGAAACTTACTTTATTCACCCTCTTTCCCATCAAGTGAGAAGTGAAAGTATCGCTCATGCGTACGTACGACTTACCCACTCTCCGAGCAATACAATTCATATTCCATAACAATATTTCATGGATTGTTATTATGATATGATTAATGATAATATATAATAATTATGAAATAATTATTTCCATTAAATAATAATATCATATCCACCTTCTTACCTTCTAATTAGTAGAGAAAATATAAAACTACTCATGCGTACATGTGGACTACCACACCCACGAAGCGATGTGATTTTTTTTTCATTTACTATTTATGTGGATGTTAATAAGGATATATTTAATGAATATATATGACATATATGACATAATAATTATTCTTAATTTGAATTATTATTTAATTTTCTCTAATTCCATTCATCAAAAGTGGAAATAATGTTCATGCGTACGTATGACTTAATATCTCTATGAACGGTGTAATTTGTTTTTATATGTCTATATATTATGTAAAAATGTATATAAATATATATAATGAATATATATTATATTTATATCATTATTAAAATTATATATATTATGTAACCATGATCAAAGTATACGGACCAGAACTACCAAACCAAAATTCTCAGGAAAATCAAAACAGTTAACACTCAAAAATGATGATTTTAATAAGAAATTATTAATTAATGGGTGTTAAAATTTTCTATATGGGTCATATATGATATTAAAAGTATGTAAAATATTATTTATATTATTATAATAAATCTAAATTTATTATATAGGAGTTTAGTTCACCTTTAAAGAAAGTGAAACTTGAGGTAAGGGGTTTGTCATCATACTTTTATTTTTGTGAGACTTACGCTATATTCACCACTTATTTCCTTTATACGGTGTATATAATTCTCCTGAATGTATTTTATTAATATTTTAATGAAAATTATGGTGATTTAAAAATCTATATAATATTATCTCATTCACGATGTTTTGATTCAGAGATTACGAAATCAGTAAGGGTTCTTTGTCTAAATATTGATTCATTGTGACTTGTTTGATGTTATGCACCTATTTATATTTATAAAGTGTATATATTAACAATTTTACATATTATATCATGATTCCAAATTGGTTATTGATATTTAAAGTTTAATTTTATGTTATTCTTTCACGAGGCTTATGATTCTATAGTTACCAAAATAGTAATGGTTTTATGTTACAGTCGTATTGTTAATCAAGATTGTTTATGATTATGTTTTAGATGATGAAATATTATGATATACGTATCAATTATTACATGAATTATATTATACTATAGCTATTTATTTTATACTACATGTTTCCATTAATTTTCCTCTCTTTAAGATCTCAAGTGACTGAAAGAATGTTTATAAGAAAAATTAGCTTTATTTCTCTCTTCGATTGATTTTTTTTTTACATATTCATATTTTCTAAAAATGTTTTAAAGAATTTTTTTAATATACTATTATTAATGTATAAAGTAAATTTTACACATGATTGAATTTTTATAAAATGTTTTAAAATAGTTATTCTTCTCATTTTATGAACGATGTACTTTTTTATTTTTTTGAAAGTATAAAATGAATATTTTCATTTAACTTATACAGAATTAATATAATTTACTACCATCATGATCACTCAATGATTTGATAATTAATTTAAAATTTTCGAATTATATTTTCAAAAAAAATGTATTCCATAATATTTTGTTAATTATTATATTTTAAAAAAGTGATTTCAATGTGAAAAGGGAATTTCCCTCAAGAAATAGTCCAAGTGATCTTTTAAAGGATTTTTCATCTAAGATGACATCCTTTAATGATAATTATTATTTATTAGAGATATAATCCCATGATACCATCATTATTATTTCTATAAATGACTTATTATTATAATGATTAGATGTTTATGAAACCCATTTCCATTCCAAGAGTTATGATATATGATGAAGATTAATGATCTTATAGAACACATATGTATGGATTATGATTATGGGATATGTGGGACCATAATTATATTTCTCTTCAATGAATTATTTTAAGTGATATTGATATCTCATGAGATGATTATCATAATATTTGACATGATTGAGAATATATTTTTTCACATATATATGCATGAGAATGATTACTTTCTTGCTATGATCATAGGGAAATATGTGGAAATGACTGGGAATAGACTTGTTCACATATTTATGTGTGAGTATGATTGATTTATAAATATTATCAATATATTATGCATGGAAATTATTTCATTTTGATATATTCACAAAATTGTGATTTCTTATGCTTATAGTGACACATGCTTATAATTTTACTCTTTGATTTTGATTACTACTTCGACATCATTATTGATCATGTTTCAAAATATGAATTGATTTTGAAGCTTATGATCTATGTTTTTTAAGGTATGAATATTTTTATGATAAGAACATGTAATTGAATATGTTATCATACCCTTATGATCATATTATCTTATAATGACTGATATCTTCCATATTTACCCTTATTAAGAATCTGAGCTCACTACGAGAAAAACTGATATTTGTGACGGGTTATTTGTGACGGGAATAAATCCCATCACAAATAGTTTTTCGAAGAGGTTATTTGCGATGGGACCATTGACCCGTCGCAAAAAGTTACGTGTGGTTTGGCATGGTTTGTGCGGAAAACTGCGTGGAAGGGCATTTGCGATGGGGAGGCACCTCCCGTCGCAAATACAGGGAGGTAGTAAATACTATTTGCGATGGGGGAATTCCCCCGTTGCAAATAGTGCGTCTGCCAGAGGGTATTTGTGATGGGTCCTTTCGCAAATACCCGACAGTGGTGAATACTATTTGTGACGGGATGTTGTCTCATCGCAAAAAGTGTGTCAGCATGTCACTTTTTATGATGGGTCCCATCGCAAATACCAGACGACAGTAAATACTATTTGCGACAGGTGTTGTCCCGTCGCAAATATCCTTTTAACCACCGACAATAATTAATGCGGCCGAAGGTATTTGGGAAGGGACCCGTCACAAATAGTATTATTTGCGACGAGATACTTGTCGCAAATAGTCCCGTCGCAACTAATCTAACCTATATATACCCCAATCCATTTTTTCCTTCCTTCCCCTCAATTCCAACATTCTCTATCTCTCTAAACTCTAATTTTAGAGTGAAAATTTATCTGAGTTAGTTTGTTTTACGAAGAAGTTGTGAAGCCGTCTACAATTATAAGAGATCAAGTTTAAAGGTATTTATGTTTTATTTAATTTATTATTTATTTCATTTTTTATTTATTTTGATTATTGTTGATTAGTTGTAATTAAATTAGATTTAAATTGTTTTGTCATCAGTATTTATTTGTAATAATAAATTGAAATTATTAGTACTAATTTTTAGTAATTAGTAGTAATTAATAATTATTAATGACAATTAGTAATGTATATAAATAATTAGCGGTAATTAGTAATTAGTAGCAGTAATTTGCAGTAATTAAAAGTTATTAATGCTAATTAGTAATAATTAGGAAAAAAGAATAATAATTAGGAAAAGATAATAATAATTAAGAAGAAGTAGTAATAAATATTTACAATTAATAATAAATACTAATAATTAGTAATAATTAGTAATAATTAATAATAAATAGTAATAATTAGTAATAAATAGTAATAATTAGTAATAAATAGTAATAATTAGTAATAATTAGTAATAAATAGTAATAATTAGTAATAAATAGTAATAAATAGTAATAATTAGTAATAAATAGTAATAAATAGTAACAAATAGTAATAAACAGTAAAAAAGAGTAATAAATAGTAATAAATAGTAATAAATAGTAATAAATAGTAATAAATAGTAATAAATAGTAATAAATAGTAATAAATGGTAATAAATGGTAATAAATGGTAATAAATGGTAATAATTAGTAATAATTAGTAATAATTAGTAATAATTAGTAATAATTAGTAATAATTAGTAATAATTAGTAATAATTACTAATAAATAGCAATAAAAAGTAATAATTAGTAATAAATTGTAATAAGTAGTAATAAATAGTAAGAAATAGTAAGAAATAGTAAGAAATAGTAATAAATAATAATAAATAGTTACAAATAGTATTAAATAGTAATAAATAGTAATAAATAGTAATAAATGTTGGTAGTTGGATATTGATAGAGGCTTGTGTGTTCATATGATTTATGAAATCATCGATATTAAATATAAAAGTCTTCTTGTAGTAAATGAACCATTTTTATTGGCTCAATTGACACATCAAATACATTACGCAAAGTACTGTGCTATTTCAAGAGACCTGAGTGATTGATGGAGCATAATAAAAACGAAATCTCAAGAAAATCAGTTTACTCGAACTGAATGTGGTTCCACTGAAGTGCAAGGAATTGAAATTTTTCAAGAGACTACTCAAAATCCATCTTTTTCACAAAGAGACATGAATATCGATGATGACACCCCATAATTAAGGGTCGATGGTGATAATGATGTTACAAATGAATTTGAAATGGAAAGAGATGATGAAACTAAAAATCATATGGATATTGATGATGCCGAGGATGAATATGAAGACATTGACATCATCAGATATGAATATGCTGATGAAGGTGAACATTGACATAGTTAAATGATGGTTATAATCATAACTAATATAAATCTATATGTAATAGTTATTTTTAACTATCTACTTACAATAATCATTTTGTATTTCAGATGGAACCTGATATACTTCATGAGTTGCAGAAGGATGAGATACCTTTGGATGAGGAGGATTTGGGATCATCTGACCCTCAGTCTACTGGCGGTTCAGGGGGTATGCGGAGGGGGTGCGGTCTTGCACAACTGATGATTCCAGACCCTATCCTCGAGTGATGGCCACATATAGGATTTGATCCATGCATGCAGAGGTATGATAACCTGTGTATTTTAGTTAGCTTTCAATAATTTATTTATATACTAATTTTTTGATTATTTATTCTTTTTTCATAGTTTTGCGCATGTAGCTGTTGGACAGGGGAGCGCTATATTGCGCAATTATTTTTCTTATCCATGGATCACATGGGAACATATTCTCATTGATGTGTAGCTCGATATGTTTAATCATTGGCTGATATATAAATAAATAATATTTATTTTGAAATTTATTTCATTAAAAACTTGATATTATTAATTATTTATAGGGTATATGGTATCCCATCGATGATAGCATGCATGACACTATCCACACGGCATGAGAGGTGTCTATGCGTGATCGTTTCTGTCAGTTTTTTCACAATTTGAGAAGTAAAACCATTAAGAAAGAAAGAGTGATAGTATTTGATGAGTCATTTAGAGCCCACCAACCAGAGTACATTTAATCTCACATTTGGGATGGATTATGTTCACACTGGTTGAGTGGTGGATTTTAGATGTGATCTTTATTGGGTTGGTAGAACTGGGGGAGATAGAAGGTGACACATCAAACTGGTAGCCGTACATTCAGTACACATAGAGAGCATATGGTTAGTATCTTTTTCAAGTATTTTATATAACATTAAATATAAAAAGTTTATTTTATATTCATATAGGGAGTCGAGCTACCCGATATTACAGAGTAAGACATTTATCACAGGATGTACAGTGATCCAGCCACATGAGAGATTAGAGGTGATCACCATCGTCAGATTGTGGTCAGTATTATTTCTTTCTCAGTTTGAAAATTATATGCATATATTATTTTCACTATTTTAATTTCAAATTGGAACTAAAGGAGTCATATGAATTCGTGACATCTCAGACATAGGCTGAGAGTCAGGCCAAGACAACTGATCAGACTAGTGACCACCATTTCGATGAGGCGATATGGATGCAGGCAACCCAATATGACTTTGAGAAGGGTCAGGTAGTTGGTGTCGACTATCATTTGACTCCCAAGACTTATTATGGAACTATTGCGATGTCGACGTCTAGCTTGAGAGGAGATCATGGAGAGACATCATCTTCTAGATCATAGTATCAGGGGAAATTGAAAGCTCAGAATGAGCTTATAGAGAGTTTGCAGAAGCAACAGGAAGAGATGCATCAACAGTAGCAACAACAACAGTAGTACGAGGAGAATATGCATCGATGGCAGTAGCAGCACAAGAAGTAGATGCGTCAATGGCAGCAGTAGCAACACGAGAATATAGAGTACTTGCACCGTCTGGCTCATAGTTTAGGGTTGGAGTTTCTTCCACCATCTCCTCCAGCTCCTCCACCTCCTCTAGAAGACTATCCCCCATCGATTTTTTTTGTTATGTTAAAAACATTTGAATTAAATTTTTTTTATAATATGAATTATTTATACTTTCTACCTTTTATATTGGTGCAAATATTGCATAATTTTTTTTAATATTTTAATATTTTATTATTTTTTATTAGTGTTATATTTTTTAATGTTTTTTTTATTTTACTAGTAATTATAATAATAATATTTTATGTTTTTTATAGATTTTTTTTTCTAATATTGAGAATTTTAATATTTTTAATATTTTTTATTTTAATTATATTAATATTATTTTTTCATTAATCATAATTTTATTAAATATATATTATTTATTTTATTCAGTATTTTCAATGAAAACTTTTGCGACGGGGTCCCGTCATAAATAGTTTTTATATATATTTTTTAAAAAGGTATTTGTGACGGTAAAATGACTTGTCGTAAATACTTTTTTGTGACTTTACCATTGCAAAAGGTTTAGGTATATATAAAATATATAAATGGAAAACTATTTGTGACGAGATGAAAGTAATGTCACAAATACTTTTTGAAATGGGCCCATCACAATAGGTTTATATATATATAATGTATATAATCGGAGATTTATTTGCGACGGAACAGTTTCCCGTCGCAAAAGCTCATTTGTGATGGGATACCGTCACAAATAGCCTGTTGAAAATATGTAAAATTTCTGTAGTGTCTCACCCTCTTATATTTCCTTTCACTATATTATGTAGAAATTTTATTAGTAGGGTATTTCTAAGTAGAGTACTATATGTGAAGAAATTTATGGGAGATCTTAAAGATATTTTATTAAATAAAAATATTATTTTTGTAGTCTCTGAAGACTCTAAACCTTTATGGTTCTTGGGTGTATATTATTCTGAAATATATTAAATATTCATCTAAAATGATGCAATATTTATATATTATGTTCTTGGGTCACTTCAGTTGGTATTAAGAAGCAAGTTTAGTTAATATTTTGAGTTTAAGGTTATAAAACTTTAGTGTGAACACTAGGGATAAATCTTTGTATATGATATTTTTTTAATATAGAGATTATTTAGTTTTACTAGAAATATATCCCTATCTAGACACTACAGTGAAATGGGTTTTGTTACAGATGAATTTAAGGGTAATTTCTCTAACAAGATTTATTTAAGTATATCTCAACCATCATTAAAGAGCACAGTGAGTGTGACCTTGCTGCACAATTAGTTTGACACTCCCAATGGATATTATTAGGTTAAATCACATTTTATTTATAAATAATTATGAAGGATTCTAATAGATGATAACCATGAATGAACTATATTAAAAAAATTTGTAAAAGATTGGAAATAAAGTGTCTTGATTTAGACATCCTATAAATGTTTTTTCAAGATTATGTGGTTTACCAATATAATTATTGTTTGTCACACTATGTTTTTCAATTTTAGTCAATGGTTAGAATTGGGATGAATAACATTAATGCTAAATATAATGGATAATGGAATGATTGTCCATACAAGAAAACAAGTTAAATAAGAGGTAGAAATAAAAACCATGTGATTAGGCTTAATCAGTTGTCACATTATATGACTAACAATATCAACTTGAGTGAGTTTCCTGACTCACTGAATAATAGAAAAAACAGATTTTCATAAAGACCATGGATGGATTAAGATTTATTTTCCTACATGTTACATATGTTGGAAGAAGCACCAGGAAATATATTAAAGGAACATAAATATGTTTTCAATTTAGAAAATAAGGATATAGATGAAGTATTTTTCAAGTTAAAATGAAAATTTTGGTTAATGAAATGGATGAGAATAATGCTTTCCCTAATGTATAATAAACATTTGAGTGTTTTAAATGTATAAAATAATAGAATTATGAAAATAAATGTACTAAGGGGAAAGATAAAAATAGGATCATTAAGGTTTTAGGAGTAAAGGTTTTACGATTGATAATAAAGGTACTACAGATGACACACGAAAGGAAGGAGGTATTAATGAATAAGATGAAAATAACTAGTTAATGGTTTAATAATGAAGAGGAATGGTTTAAGAGTTTATGTATCAATGAGTTTTTATGATAGTACTAGTTATTACCATGTTTTAAGAAAATATTGGATCAAGGTATTTAAATACTTGGTATGTGAGGTTTAAAGCTAATTTATATTGTTTGGTGGATTAATATTAAGTCTATTTTTGGAAATGTAGTGATATTATTTCTACTTTTTTTGATTTTTAATTTGATTAAACTTATTTTGGAAGTGCTTTAAGGTTAACTACTAATGTAATGGTTTAATTTTAACTTTGTGTATTATTGTTTGAGGTTATAATATGATTTATCATATTTGATAACCTGTCCTAATAATTTTAGTTTTGGTAAATATCTTGAGATCAGTGGTATGAATTTTCATTATTTTATGGATCTTATGATATGTTAAAAGTTAATTTTATTACTTTAGGTATGAAAAATTCAACCAGAATATTCATTTTTTGGAGTAAGAGATGAAGTGGAAATTGATCAAAGCATAATCAAATGATGAAATTGTGCTTATGATATCAAAAAAAATCAGGTAAGTATATTTTCTCATGTTTTATATCATGATAATAAAATAATACATCAACTTTATGAAAAAGATATAGAATTGAAATGTTTTACTTTTACCTTCATTTCCAATGAATCAATGGTATTTTCACCTATCACATAGTTATGGGTTTGTGGTCATATTCTAACCATGTTTTATATCACTCTCCATTAGTCCTTGGGGGTTAATTTTCTTTTCCATGTCCATATTTACACTTTACACTAATGTTATCCTATTTAGAAACCATGCTTTGTGTTATTCGGGAGAACCTTCATATTTAAATTTCCCTCCTTTTTAGAGGATGTTTTTAACACATTTTATGATTTGGGTTTTTACACAAATGAATTTCAAAATATCACACCCATGATTATATAGTACAAGATAAAATTACAAGGATTAAACTTATTATAGAGGAATAATTTAACATCGTGATATTTTTAAAATAATAACATTATATTTTATAGTGTATATGACACACAACACCAAGCTTAAACAAACCACGACATATTATTATTTAAATATGACCGTTATAACCTTAACATTGAATTAGAAGCTATGAAATGGAATAAACACATTATTAAATATTTATAAAGGTCATAATATATATATTTTTTAAATTATTTTTAAATAATAATTCATTTTTTTTCAAGTCATATTATGCTTCAAAAATATTTCCTTCAAACATGTTTTTTATTTCTTTTTGTGAGAAAATATTATATTTAATTTTTTACACATTTCAAAAATTTATTTAAAAAAATTAAATTCATTTTTCAAAAAATTATATCAAAACTATATTTGAGTGAATATTTTTTTTATAAAATCTTGATTTCAATTGAATAGTGAAAAATATTGATTTAACTGCATTTTTGTTCCAAGCATGTACAAAGTTAAATTTTGTTTTAAAATATTTTAAAAGGAAAATTATATCTATTATATTATTATTAATTCAATTAAGTTCATTAGAATCAATTTTATAGTTGAACTATTTATAAAAAAATTTATACTTAAAAAGGTATTTTTTTGAAAAGCAATTTTTCTTTACATTTTGTGTTTTTATCTCAAAATAATTTTTTACAATTCTATAGATTTAGTATTGAAAAATCGATACCATATTAGGAATAAATATTTTCAAATTTTATAAATATATCCCTTTTAGTTTTAGCCACGATGAATAAAAACAAAACTAATTTTCTTTTCACCTCGATAAGTGTAAAAGGAGTAAAACAGGGTTAAAACTTTAGGATATGGATTTATAATTTATCTAAAACTTTAATTTACCCCATTTTATGAGTTTATTTTAGAAATCTACATCCAATTATTTAATATATGTACACTTGGTTACATATTTATTTGATTAGGACCTTTATATCAATTTAAGTAAAAGATAAAGTCAAAAATGTCCTACGCTTGACTTTAATATCTCTAATATTTTATAATTAGGTTAAAAGGTGGGTTTTCTTGATTATAAATGTTTATATGAAATATAAATTAATTTTATTTATCATATTAGTATTTTTAGTTTTTAGTGAGTGAATAATTACCCTAAATTATTACGCAATACAAACACATTATTTATTCAATTAATCAAAAATAAAATAAAATATATAATTAAAAAAATATAAAAAGCAATACAATTTAATGAATTATTTTTTTCCACAAAATTTTTATATAAATTTTAAATTTTATGGACATATTGAATAATTATATTAAAATTATATATTTTTATTGTTTTTTTAAAGTTAAATTTATTGAATAGTGTAAAAAACGACATTAATTATATTTTACAAAAGAAATATTTTAATAAATTATTGAAAAGACATAAAAATATTTAAATAAGACAAGGTGGATAATATATAGAATAAATTTTCAAACAATATCCATTTATGATCCTATTTTAACCTTATAATTTCAATTATATCACTTTAAGAGTGAAAAATTCATTATCGCGAATAAGGTTAAAATAGGCTAACAAAGAGGTTAAATCAAAAGATAAGGTTTTAGATAAAAATTAAACCTAACAAAATTTTATTGTTTAATGAGATTTCATCCATATCATACATTATATTAAAATATATTTCCATTTGGAAGAAGTTTTCTTGAGAATTAATTTATTATATTTTAAAATTTTAACAAATTCCAAGGGTTCCTCTACCCTCACTTATAAAAGGGAACCTCTACTATATCTTATAGACACCAAATTGAGCCTTATATATCAAAAAAACACGAATAATTCTCTTATAAACTTTCTTATCCACAACTTATAGATTCTTACCTTCTTAAAATATCATCCCAAGGTTTCTTATGAAGGGATCTAAATGAGGACTACCGAAGAAGAGGTAATCGTCTTACCTGACCTCTTGAAATCTGTTTCTTCTTATAATTCCACTAAAAATATTATATTATTAAGAAAATAATAAATTAATTATCTTCAATATACTAAATTATTGTTAATACAATGAAAACACACTTACTCACCTTCTTTTACAATAAATGGGAAGTGAAAGTATCAATCATGTGTACATGAAACCTACCTTCTACTTATAGTGATACAATTAATTTTCCATAACCATATTTCATAAATGATTATTATGATGGATTTAATATTTATATATTATATTTATTAAATATTTATTCTTCTTAAATTATAATATCCTATATACATTCTCACCTTTCAATCTGTTGGGGAATGATAACATCGCTTGTGCATACGTATGGACTCCCACCTCCACAAAGAGAAGGGATTATTTTCCCATTTATGATTTACATGGACAGTAATAAAGATAGATTTGAAAAATATATATTATATATAAAATATAATAATTATTCTAATAAGGTGAATTATTTTTTACTTTTCTTTCATTATAACCATCGAAAAGTGAAAATAGAGTTCATGCGTATATATAGTTTACCATCTCCATGAATGGTTCAATTCAATTATATATATATATATTATATAGATGAATATAAATATAAATATATAATAAAAATATATTATATTTATATAATTATGAAACTTATATATATTATATAACCATGATCCAATTAAAAGAACTGGAACTACTGGACTAAAACTCTCATGAAAAACAAAACAGTTGACACCTGAAAATGTTGATTTTAATAAGAAATTATTAATAAATAGGTGTTTAAATGTTATAAGTGGGTAATATATGATATTATAATCAATTAAAGTATTATTTTATAAAATCATAATAAATTAAAATTTATTTTTCAATAGTTTATCGAACCTTAAAAGAATGTCAAACTTGAAGTAAGGGGGTTTTCGCCTCATTTTTATTTTTGTGAGACTTATTCCATATTCACCAATTTTTTTATTTGTGTGGTGTATATAATTCCCATTAATTAGTTTTATGATGATTTTAATTAAAATTATATAGATTTGAAAATCCATATAAGATTCTATCATCCACGAGGTTTTATGATTTAGTGATTACCAAAGCAGTAAGAGTTCTTCATCTCAATATTGATTCGTTGAGACATGTTTAATGCTACACACATATTCATATTTATAAGGTGTATATTAAATCAATTTTATATGTTATATAATTATACTACTTATTTTAATGATATTTAATGTTTCAGTTGATGTTATTATTTAATGGGACTTATGATTCTAAATTTACTAATGAGGTAAGGGTATAATGTTGCAATATCAATGTTTATCATGATTATCTATGATTTAGTTTTAGATGATGAAATTTTATATTTTAAATCTCAAGAATTCCATGAATTATATTCTACCTAGTCATTTTGGACATTAAATGTTTTCCATTCATTTTTTTCTCTTTAATAACTCAAGTGACTGGGTAATTTTTTTAATAAAAACCAACATTATTTATCTGTTCGATCAATTTTTTTTCTATATCTATATTTTCTAAAAATGTTTTAAAGAATGGTTCTAATATTCTATTATAATTTTTAGTGTTAATGTTACCCATTATTAACTTTTTAGTTTTTTTAAAATAATATTATTTTAATTTTCCCAATTAGGCACTTTTTGACCCTTTTTGAAAAATGTATGATAGGAATGTTTTCTCTTAGCTTATATAACATGAATAGAATTTCACTATAACATTAAAACTAAATTATTTAATGATTAATTTAAGTATTTTTAAGGTTATTTTAAAAGAAAATTTTTTCTTTAATATTTTGGTAATTTTTAGACTTTAAATAATTGATTTCAAAGTGAAAAGGGTATTTTCATCAAGAAATAGTCCAAGTGATCTTATAAAGGAATTTTCTTCTGAGAAAACACAATTTTATGTCACTTATACTTTATTGGGGACATGATTCAATGATTCCATTATTATTATTTTTATAAATGGTTATTTATTATGATGATGAGATATTTACAAAACCCATTACCATTCCATGTGTTATGATAGATTATGAATTATTTCTAATCTTATGGGACACGTATGAATGGATTATGATTATGTTATGGGTGGAATTGAAATTATATATCCCTACAATGAATTGGGTAAAGTGACATTGATATCTCATGAGAGTATAATGATTAGCGTGGACATGACTGAGAATAGATTTGTTCACATATTGATGTGTGAGTATGACTTATTTCTAGTTATGAAAATAGGAAAATGCCTGAAAATGGTGTCAAATATATTTATTCACATATTTATGTGTGATTATGATAATTTTTATCCATTATCACAAGATTTTATACCGACATGATTGAATTTAGCTATATTAACAATATTATGATTTATTATTCTTTTGATACCATATTCCTATAATGCGACTCCTAGATTTTGATTATTTATTTGATACCCTTATTGATAATGATTATATATATGAAGTTATTTCTAAGATTATGATCTATGTTTTTTTGTGTATAAATATTTTTGTGCTGAGAACATGAACTTGAATATGTTATTATACCCATATTATCATCTTATCCTATAATGACTTATATCTCCCATGTTTACCCTTACTGATTACATATGCTATCCCTTTCTTATTTTTTATTTCCTAGGTTATGAGGAAAGTTTATAAGTAGGTTATTTTTAATAATATTACAATGTGAGAGGATCTTTGTGGGAGATATTGACTGTTTCTCATAAAATAATAAGACTATGTATCTAGTCAACATAGAATATCAAATTTACAATATTGAGACATGTATTATTGTGAAATGTATTAAATATTCATCTAAAATGTTGAAATATTTACTTATTATTTCATCGATTTTCCTCAATTTCCCCAATAGAAACTTAAACATAAATAATCCTGAATAAGGATGATATTGTGAAATAAACCCTTACAACTTCGGTAATTTTTGAATAATAACCCATTGAAAAAAATAAATTTAAATGAAAATTTAAATATAATTAATATAAATATATTAATGATATAAAATGTAAAAGGGAAATTATAAACAAAAAACAAAATAAATAATGGGTGTACATGACATATGTCTCACAAAACCAAAAGTGAGACAAGAAACCTTTACAAAGAAGGTAAAACTAAAGTTATAATAAATCAACGAAGTGATTATATGTAAAAAATGTAAATATAAATAAAAATTTGGTAATTGAATATAAAATAATAATTTGTAATCATACACATAATATTTTTTTTAATATAGGTAATGAAGAAGTAATATAATCCAATTAAAAGAAAATCTGTTAAGAAACACCATACCTTACGACTGAATTTCTTCAGAAGTGATTTTAATAACCTGTAAAATAAATTTAAATTTATTATAATTAAAAAAAATAACCATGAAAATATTTATAATATAATATATGATCCAATTATACCATTTCAATAGCTGTTTATTAATAATTATTTATTAAAAGTGTTGTTTTCGAGTGTAAACGGTTTTATTTTTTATATAAGTTTCTGTTTTGTAGTTTTTGTCTTTGCACATTTCTCATGGTTACATCATCTCTATAATTTTAATCTTGATATATATATATATATATATATATAATATATATTATATATATAGAATAATTCATGAATTTCGGACATGAGAAATGATTCACATCGCCTTGTAGAGGTGGTAGTCCACACTTACACATGAGTGACATTATTATTTTTTATTGGGTGGAAGGGTAAGAAGTAAAATGATATATTATATTTAAATAATCCTAATTAAGTCATAAATATTATAAATATAATATTATTTCATTTTATCTATCATTATTACAAATCATAAGAGGAGGTGATGAAAAATGAAATACATCATCTTCACGAGGCGATAGTTTTCATGTACGCATGAAAGATGTTTTCATTTTTTATTAGAAATATAAGTAGATTGAAAAGTGTTATAACATAAACATAATAATATTTTATTATATGGTAGATACTTATGCTATTATATAAAATTTTTTAGGAGAGGTTTGGTGTAGGTAAAAGAGGAAATAAAAAAATCACTCGTTTTATAAATATACCTCTTATTCAGAAAATCTCCTTAGATTTATAAATAAAGAATTATTATGTTAGGAAAATGATAAATAAATGAGATCTAGGAAGCTTATAGGGATATTAGTAAAGTATTTTATAAGTTACTAGTTGATATAATAGGCTATTTAAGTTTTTATAAGAGACGAGAGATGGTGTGCTTTTATAAGAAAGGGAGAAGATACACTTGAATTGTTTTCAAAATATTCAAATATATTAATGTATTAATAAATAAAAATAGATCCAATATGACTCATATTAAATGAGGATATGATATAGGGTACATATATGACCATAAATTAGTATTTAGACATGTTTTTAGGTCATTTTAACCCTTATTATTTTAGTTTTAACCCTTTAAACTCGTTTTAACACTTTTTTTGTAACTAAATTTTTATCAACATTACTATTCATAATGACCATAAATGAAAGTGGAATAATTAAAAAATTTTAACCTCATAATTCCAAAATTTTAATCCAATTATTAATATTAAATTTATAGAAGTGGACCAAATCAATTTTCATAATAATATATAAAACAAAACAGAAAACAATTTTTTAGAAAAATGTGTTTTAAGAACAAAAAGGAACTTATAGAAAAATAAAGTATAATATTTATTAAAAAGTAATTAATTAGATTATTTATAATTAAATTAGGCTTAATTTACTTTAATATGAAATTCAAAACATAAAATATCTTTAACTTACTTTATTTAATGAAAATAAACGATAATTTAACAAAAATTAGTATTTTTCACTATTCAATCAAAAATAAAACTTTTCAGAAAAACCTTATAAATTCACCATAACATAATATTGAAATTCTTATTTAAAAAATTAAATTAATTTCATAAAAAAAATCAATAAAATATGGTAGAAATTAATTGCAATTGTTTTTAAAATAAAAGGTAATAAAACCCATTTTTGAAGCATAAAATGACTTTACTAAAAATTGGGTACTTATTTATTATGAATTTATCAATAAATTTTCATTATATAAAAACTTTCTATATATATATATATATATTTCATAATTTGGTTATTACTATTGATACCACTAATATAATGGTTAGGTTATAGTGGTCAAATTTTAATAATAATGTTATATAGTATATCACATTTTTCTAAAAGATTAGTGTTGTGTGTTAAGAAATATATTAATAATATTGTTATTTTAAAGTAAATTTTATGGGTGATACATTAGATTCATTCAATGAATCATATAAAATATCATAAAATACTACAAGTTTAATCATTAACAAGTCGTATTCAAAATCTGGGCAATATAGTGCAAAATAAAGAAAATTAAAGCATAAATATATTAATAAGAATAAAAACATGGAAAAAAATTATCAATGAGAAACATATATTAATTTTAAAGGATCATATCTATGATGTTTGACCCTCTTCATGTTCCCAAATCTCTTGGTTTCTCGGAGGAGAACTAGAGTGAGTTTTAAGGGGTTCATCAACTAAAAGATGGTAGCGGGGAGAATACACAATGTGTAAATGTGTTTTACAGTGTGTATTCATAGTTCATGGCTTGTGTAAGGCTGATTCATAGCTTGAAATCAGTTCACAGATTGTGAGTATAGTTCACAGTGTGTGTAAATTTTCAGGATTAAACCTTCAAGGTGACTCGTTTTTCAGTGAGATCTGATGCCCAACATTTACACGATGTGTAAAGGGGTTTCATGCCATGTAAATTCCCCATGATGAATGCCTATAAAATATGAAACACCTAGAGTTTTTTATCAAATCTTGTGGATCTATTTACTTATAAGAAATATGGTGACCCTCTATCTAGCTGTTTTTGAGATTCCTTCAATGGGGATTGATCCTTGGATTCTTGTCTTCAATCTGTGGAGATCCAAGGTACGTTCCACCTCTTTTCTCTTGGTTATTAAATAAAATTCCTACCATTTATTCTTTTAATATGATGGAGGATCACATAAATGTTTTTGATAGAGTTTTTATTAGTTATTTTTTTGGTGTGGTTGTGCTGCAATGTCCTTGGATGGATACAGATTCTTACTGGAGAGGTGATTAGGATCTACGATGTTGGTTCATTCTCATGTGAATAATGTTGATGCCTTTGAGGTAGGATATATTTTTCTTCTCTATTTATTTACATGAAATCATAAATTGATCACGGTTTATCCATTTTTATGATGATGTAATTTATCTAATAATGGTTTAAAAAATTAATAAATAAATGGTTTATAGTGATCACATATTGATGACTTATACCATGATAAAGGTTTGCCTCTTGTTTTTTAGATAGTGTGATATCCATGCTATTATTTATTATAATGTTTTTATTCTTTTATTTACATGTTGAGATTTATAATGAATCTCAATATAGAAATTATTAATTAATTAGATTAATAATAATTAAATCAGAGGAAAGTTTGAATATGGTGTTTATTATAATTTAGTGATAATAACATTGATGTGATGTATGTGTTTAAATAAATGTGATCTTCCTTATGTTAATAGAATTGTTAAAAAACATGTAGCATGTTTATTATTTATGATAATAGTAATGAAATGTCAATGAGACTAGTTCAAATGCTAGAGTTCATGTTTAGATTTTGATAGGTTCTTATATCTTGATGCCTTAGGATTATCATAGTTGGAACCTATGATTAATGAATTTATTAATTCAATATGTAATAAGAACCAGTTGTGTGATAAAGATAATTGTTAGAGCCATATTTTACTGTCTTCTTTAGAAGTTTGAGTACCTTGATTTTGGAACTATAAGAGTTCATTTATGTGTGAATGATGTATGCCTTGTTTTAGGGTCTATATTTCTCTATTGATTAACTCGTTTGTTCATGATGCTTTTGTGATGTGATATG
This sequence comes from Viscum album, assembly GCA_963277665.1. Taxonomy (NCBI): domain Eukaryota; kingdom Viridiplantae; phylum Streptophyta; class Magnoliopsida; order Santalales; family Viscaceae; genus Viscum; species Viscum album. The sequence continues at coordinate 1,559,291,995 of OY728125.1, forward strand.
AATGTGATCTTTACTATGTGATGTGATATGGGTCATGGATACCCATATGTGATATAATTATAGGATAGATGAGCCTGGGCAGACTGATGTGATGTGAGGGTGGGGAGGCCCAGATGATGTGGTAGTAGTTGATATATTTGATGGCGATATACATCAGGATATGCATGTAGGTGTCAGGGATGGCACCCGAGATGATGTAATTGGTTGAATTTGGTCTTATCCATTGATGTGATTTTGAGATTAGGGATGCTCATTTATGAATCTATTTCTTATCCAATGGATGGGTTGATTGTTTTTATCTGCATTCCTTTCCCCACTACTTGAGGTAGCTGGATGTGCTTGGTTGCATATTTCCTCTTGGTGGTAGCTTAGGATGGTTTTATTAGATAACCTAGATATGGAATGATACTAATAATTAATAAATATAGGTTTTCCTCATTTGGTTGGTTGATTCTTGAATGAAAATGCTGAAAATAAGTTAATCTTGAGAAATTATTGACTCTATTTAGATTATGCTTGGAGGGCATGGACATTAATATGATGGTTAATGTAATGTAATGTCGTATAATGTTAAAGTTTAATTAATGGATAATTAATTAATTAACATAAATTGAAAATTTTAATGATAAAAATGAATGAATGAATTAATGTATCTCTTGTAAATGAGTGTGTGCTTATATAAGATACAATCTTAGTAGTGGAAGCCAGTAGTCCGAGCGATGTTAGCCTTAGTTGAGTATAAGACTAGTTTTTTCACATAGTTTGGTTGTGAGATATATTATATCCTGTATATAATGTGATTTCATATGCCTTCCCGCCCATGTAGGTTTGGGCGACTGACACGCAACACACTCTGAGAGGGTGTTTTACCCAACATCCCAACAGGAGGATGGATGACTGTCTACCCCTATAGACCTACTGTCTTCTCTTCATACTCATTTGTTCTGGTATGCATGAAAGTTAGTTTCCTCGTATATGTGTGTAGAGGGTTGTGATGTCTTGTGGTTATTTCACACAAATGTATTACCAAATATAGTATCCAAAGTATTATTATAGGTATGACATGTATAGGCTGTAATTGCTTGTGGAACTTACTCGGTGTATGGCCTAAGATGGCTTGAGGTATAATGATTGATGTTTGATACATGTCATATGGGATATGGTGGATCTCAAAAACTATTTGGTTACTATAAATGGATATGTGGATGGGATGATGTGATGTTGTGATGCATGATGTGCATGTTGTCATGCCTTTCCCAGGTGTCTTCAGGCTGACATATTTTAGAGAAAGATGGATTAGGACGTACGACAATGAGTAAGATTGGAAAACCAGTGGGGAAGTGAGAGTGGGGTACCCTTGATGTTTCATTACTATATTATGCATTCTATTTTATGAAATACTTAGTGATATTTATACATGGTGAGGATGGTAACTTAGTATACCTATTTAGGTGATGAGTTAGTTTCACTATTGTTCACTGCGCCTTAACATGATTTCATTATCTTTTACACGATAGGATCTTGGGAGGATCCTATTGAGTATACTATTATTCTCACGATACGTATATATAAACTTTTTTTATGCCATATAAAGAAGGTTGGATATCAGGCTGGATATTACTAGAACAGGGTTTTTAGGAGCTATTTGGGATTCATGGTTGCTGCCATCTTTACATTTTAGTACTTTTAGTTTTCCTTTTAGTTGTTTAGTACTATATGAAATTTTATATATGAACATGGGATTTATTTATATATATATTTTTGAGTAGGTTTTGATTGGTGTATCCTTATTATCTATCTCTTTTTCAAGTTCTCTTATAGGGTAATGCCTCCCATATGCATGTTTTTTATACCCTCAGTGCTAGTCACTAAGATGAGGCCTACTGGAGGCAAGAATCAAGTAGTCACTATCCCCCTTACCTCATTTTTGTCCTAGGAGGGGAACACTTTGGGGATATGGGGGTCATGATCGAATGGTATCAAAGGTTCAGGTTAAGGGATATGATGAAGGTTAGAGTTAGGCATAGGTTACATTACATTATTTAGTAGGGAAAATGTGTCAGCTCATTTTAATAATCAATGTAAACATGAGAGACCGGATAAAGACATAGGTGGTTTAGGCCCCCTTTTTTTATGATTCATAGACCTTTATCGTTACTAAGCCTAATTAATGAAGTGATAATAGTTGTAGGGTAGATACCTAGAAAATGATCTTACATCATTCTTCTTTATGCTTGTGTTTGAAATATACAGGCCTTTGAATAGGTTAAAACCTTAACAAGATAATAAAACAAACAATTAATTAATTCTAAGTATTCCATATTCTAAGTTTAGGAGCAATAATTATTTTTTATTTTTGAAGGTATGGATTCAAGTCATTTTCCTCTTCAAGTTTTCACCAAAGGTGTTCACCGGGATGTTCTAGTAGATCACCACATAGTGGAGGTCGATGATGACGACTCATTGATGAGGACAATATGATATTTTTAACTCCAACATCTATAGAATTATTTGGGATCCATTTCATATCCAGTCACATATGACTAGTTTTACAGGTTGATATTGATTTGGGTTCAATCTGTGCTCAAAGGAAGTACTATGTTTCATTAGTTATGATGTTTCTATGTGGATTAGAAAATAAGTGGTGGTTCTTGTTCCTCGGGGATTTCAAGGAGTCATCTATATCGTGGGAGAAGTTTTGATTCAAGTTCTGAGTAGAGTTTATTTCTTAGAATGTGAAGGCGACCAGTCACTAGGATCTTTCTACCCTTTTAAAGGTGATTTATAGTACATAAGAGTTTGGGATCTTTTTTAGTACTGTCATATGATATGATTTATACCCATTTCCATACAATTTGGCTAAGGTGAGGAATTTTGTGGAGGTTTTGTGTTCAAAGATCCAGCACCAGGTCACCTCGTTTATGTTAACGACATATCTTGAGGTGATGGAGAGAATAAAAGTTATTAATTGGATGTTGTTCATAAATTGATCATTATGATAGGGAATTCATCAAGATTCCTCATGAAGTGGAGCTATATTCTGGGGTCACTAGTTGTTAGAATATAAGATTTTTTGGTTGGGGGTGGGGGTAGGTCCTAAACCTCATCATCTCATATCTCTTTGGGTTGAATGATCTCATACATATTTCAAGGTATCATATGATTTTTTTATATAGGACAAGGTCATCAGCGATGAAAATTCCCGACCTTTCTAAGAATCCATCATGCTTTAGGTGTTTCACTTTAGGTTCCTCTGTTAATTCAGTTTCAGCCAAGGTACCAACAACAAGGTGCTATAGCTTGGGATCAATATAGAGGGGATGTGGAAGGCAGAGTAAAAACCTATGATTCTCCTCTTCCTTAGAGATAAGATTTTGGTCATGGAGTTGATCTTTAATAGGGTCAACGAGGCCAAGGAGTAGGTCATGACCAGCTTCATGCTTTAGTGTTGCCCGCCCAGGTGACCAAGATGTCATTCGAGCTACTATTTGATTATTTTCTACATGGGTGCATGCTTTGTTTGATTCAAGAGTGATACAATTTTTTATATAACCTACCCTAATCCATGATTTGGGACTCAAGGTAGAGAGGCTCCCAGTTCCCTTGGTGTTGACTACGCCAATTAGAGGTCGAGCTGACTTGAATGAATTATGTAGAGAGTGTGAGCTAATGTAGGGGAAACACTACTCTTAGGGATATTTCCTATGTTTATTGATAAAAATGAAATCATAATTTGAATGGATTGGTTGTATTCTATTAAGGATATAATGGATTTATTTAGAAGATTGGTTTTTTTAGGATGTTGATAGAGATCCAGCAGTCTTTGTCAGTGAGAGAGACCCTCGGATGGGTCAGAGGTATGTTCTATCCTATCATATTTGATGGCTAAGTTGATTCTGATCTCATATAAGGTTCATTAGATTAAATTTTATAGTTTTTATAGGATTAAACGAATGCATTTCTATTGGAGGTTATTGCGTTACCCCCTCGACAGGTGATTGAGTTTGGGATTAAGCTATAACCAAGCATGTGTAATATGTTAATGTATCTATATAGGATGAAAAATTATGCGTTATGAGAGATGAATTTAAAGCTTGATGATCTGTAATAGTGAGGTTTAATTTGGACAATTGTGTTACCCTGGGGTGCACCTGTTTAGTTTGTGATGGAGGCTAGTGGAAGTTTGAATCATAATATCAATTATCGTTAGTTGAACCAAGTGATAGTAACAAACTTCTATCCTCTTCCAAAGATTTATGATTTATTTGATCATTTGAAGGGATAAATTTAGTTCTCAAAATTTTATTTACTATTTGGATATCATCATATGTAGGTGAAGGATGGTGATATTTCAAATAATTCTTTCTATTGTCTTCATGAGAGTTATGAGTTTTTTGTGATGATGTTTGAAGTGAAGAATGAACCAGTCATGTTGATGAGTTTTATGAACATAGTAGTCAAAGAGTTCCTAGATAATTTGTCATTGGTTTTAATCAATGAAATACTTGTGTACTCTGTGTTTGAGGAGGAGCATTCATAGCATATGCATGCCATTTTGGGAGTTTTTCATTGTGAGCATCTATTCGGAAGTCTGTCAAAGTGTGAGTTCTGGGATCATGAAGTCCATTTCCTAGGTCATGTCATGTACTAGTAGGTATTATCTATGGATCATTTTAAGATAGATAAAGTTATTTCTTGTGTATCCCCCATGATAGTGATAGAGGTATGCAATTTCCTTATTCTTTTAGGCTATTAGTGGAGGTTTGTAGTCGATTTATCACAAGTTGAGACTCCTATGGTAGCCTTGACCTTTAAGGATCAAGCATTCTCATGGATTTAATAGTGTTAAAAAACTTTTGAGTACCTGATGGAGAAGTTGGTTAGTGCTCCATTCCATTGTTTTCCAGTAGAAGGATTTCCGTTTTAGGTTTTATTTTCTACTTCACATATTTTCTTGGGATGAATTATAATTAAACTAAGATCAGTTAATTGATATGGGTCTCAGAAATTATGTCTCCATGATCATAAATATTCCACTCATGATCTAGAATTTATGGTAGTTGTGTTTTCGTCGATGTTTTGGATACATTACGACATTGGAGAGTGTTTTATGGTTTTTACTAACCATAAGAGTATGAGGGATGTCTTATCCCAACGTTACTTGAACTTGCATCAAGGTCTATGGATAGAATCATTATAATATTTTGAATTTTTGATTTCATATATGTCTTGAATGGGAAATTTTGTAGCTGATGCAGTTAGTAGGAAGTCACATTGCGATAATGTGTGTGAATTTGGGGATTCACGGAGAGTGATTTAAGAACTATTAAAAATGCATATAGATATAGGATAGGTTGGAGGAAAAGGTTGCCTTTTATAGATGTTAGTAAAATATTCTTTGGTGTAGCCGGTGGAGAATTCCCAATTATGGTATTTCGAGGTGGTGGTCTGGAAGGACCGAGTTTCTTTTGGGGATGCCCCTGATGGTTGGTTTGAATATAGAAAACATTGGGTTTTCTTCTAGGGAAGTATTTTTATTCCTTTGGTGATGTGTGATATGGTTCTCTATGAGTTCCATAGCTTACCTTTAGTAGTGTATCATGGTGTGACAAAGATGTACTAATCCTTGTGAGGTCAATTTTGGTGTCCTAGGTTGAAGTGTATAGTTGAATAGTTTGTTTCTTGATTTTTGGTTTTCTAGAAGGTGAAAGCTGAGCACCATGTTCTTAGTGATTTTCTCCATCCATTAGATGTTCCGTAGTAAAAGTGGGAGGACATCTCAATAGACTTCGATTATAGTTTTCCTCAATCTCAGGGATGTTATGATTCTATATGGGTGATAATGGACCATTTAATGAAATCAACCCACTTTATAGATGTCAAGGATTCAAGATCAGTGGAGGTTTTATCTAGGAAGTATCTAGAGGATGTGGTGAGACTCTATGAAGTCTTGAGTATGATCATCTCTGATCGAGATCCTCATTTTGTTTCCTGATTATGGAGAGGTATCCATCATTATTTTGGATCCCAATTCTATCTTAACACTAATTTTCATCTACGTATGGATATTAAGATAGAGCAGACTATCCAAACTCTTGAAGACATGTTTCACTCTTATGTCCTAGATTTTGGAGGTTTATGGATGAGGAACATTCCATTAGTTGAGATTTCTTAAAATAATAGTTTATACTCTACCATTGGTGTGGTGATATTTTAGTCTTTGTACATTCCATATTCCCATTATATTTTTTGCTAAATTGGAGTCATAGAGGAAAGAATTATTAGTCCAAGACTAGTATAGAATATGAGGGATATGGTTCAGGTAATTCATGAGACAATGAAGGTAGTGCAGGATCATCAAAAATACCATGTCAATCATAGGAGCGCTATGTAGTTTGAAGTTGAATATGATGCATTCTTAAATGAGACTCCACTTCATGGGCAGTGAAGGTTTGGCTATGGGATTAAGATTTATCCCTAAATTGTTGGGACTTTTGAGGTGTTGACTTATGTTAGAGTCAAGGCATATTAGATAAAACTTCCCCCACATATGAGATGTATAGATGATGTTTTTCATGTGTCATATATCTATTTTTATCTTCATAATGAATATTATGTTTATCGATTGAGGAAAGATCAATTTTTATGATGATACAAATACAGAGGAGATTACTTTGGAGATCCAAGACTACCAGGAGAAGGTTTTATGCATGCATTCCATTCCCTTGGTTTGCATCTTTTGGTGAGAAATTGGTGTGTATGAGAGTACCTGGGAATGCGAGTCACATATGTTCTCTTATTATCCTAAATTGTTTGATGTTTTTCTATTCTCTTGTAATATTTTTCTCTTGTGGATGTTAACCTTTATAGTTTATGAGATGGATTCCTCTTGTTGCTTATTTTTTATGTACTCTTTTTTAGAGGTATCATCCACATGAGGGTGTTTAAGAGCTTTTTGTTGCTATTGAATGGTTCTTCACTATTCCTATGATGAGGTGGTTGAGCTCATGAGATGATGAGATCATGGATAGGTATCTCATGGGATGGCTATTCGGACAACCCCTTTGTGTTATCTCTGGTTTGGTTTTGGATTCTTAAGGATGATAATTGTTTGAGAGGTATTTAATATATGGTCTGAGATCCTTGAAGTATAAGCCTTTGAATGTTCCTAAATCTCATGGTGCTCATAGGTGGTCTGGGGTGAGTCTGGAAGGGTTTAGATACAAAAAGATAAAATCAGGTAGAATACATGTCATGTAAATGGGTTTCACGACATGTATTCACAGTTTACAGCTTGTGTAAGGCTGGTTCATAGATTAAAAGTAGTTCATGACCTATGAGGTAGTTTATGGTGTGTTATACAGTGTGTAAATTTATAGGATTAAATACACAGAGGTGACATTTTATTCTATGAGATCTGATTCCTAACATTTAGGTGATGTGAAAAGGGGATTCACTCCATGTAAATTCCCTGAGAAACATGCCTATAAAACCTATAGTGCCTCATATTTTTTCATAAACCATATGGATCTCCCGACTTCTAGGAGATCTAACAACCCTTTTTCCAAGCATTTGGAGATTCCTTTAATGGGAATCGATCCTTATCCTCCCATATTCGATCTGTGGTGATCCTAGGTATGGTCCACCTCTTTTCTCATGGTTATTCAATCCAGTTCCCTACATTTCTTCTTTATATGTGATGGTGGATCATCTCCATGTTTATAATAGAGTTTTTATTTATTGTTTATTGGTGTGGTTGTGTTGTGGCATACTTGGATGAATGCAACTTCTTATGGGAGATGTGATTAGGATCTACAACATTGTTCCATTATCATTTGAATAACATTTAATCCTTTGATAAAGGGGATTCATTTATTATATATTTATTTATGTGAAATCATCCCTTTAAATGGTGTTGAAATTAACCTAATAATGGTTTAACCTAATTAATATAGAAATGGATTGTAAAGATCTTACATTTATGCTATATACCATGATAGAGGTTTTCCTCTTGTTTTTCTAGATAGTTTGATATCGATGCTATGATTTGTTATCATGTTCTTATTATTGGAGTAGAATATTGAAATTGATAAAGAACATAAATAAAAATTAACTAATTAATTGGATAAATAATAATTTAATAAGTGGCATGTTTAAATTTGGTATTTCTTATAATTTGATGATAATGAAATTGATGCAACACATGTGTTTAATTATATGAGATCTTGCATGTGTTAATGGAATTGATAAAAACTTTCACGTATGTTTATGAATTATGTTAATAATAAAGGCATTCCAATGAGAAATTTTTATATCCAAGAGATAATATTTAGTTTTTAATAGATTATTATAGCTTCATTCCTTAGGTTTCCCATAGTTAGAACCTGAAAATAATGAATCTGTTAATTCAAGATGGAATAATAAATAGTTATGTGATAAAGATAATTTTTAGGGATTGAGTTTCTTATCTTCTTGATAAGGCTAAGTGCCTTGGGTTTAGAGCTATGAGAACTCAATTATGTGTGATGTCGAGATTCCTTGTTTTAGGGTCTAGATTTCTTGTTGGTAGAATTTTTTGTTCTAGTGGATTTTGTGGTGTACTTCAGATGTGAGCTTTGGTATGTGATGTGATATGGGGAATGGAGGTCCGGATGTGATATGATCCTTGGATTGACGAGCCTTTGAAGGATGATGTGATATGTATATGGGGAGGCCCATATTATGTGGTAGTAGTTGATTCCTATGATGGTGAGATGCATCGAGATATGCATGTAAGTTTCAGGGATGGAACTAGAGTTAATAGAATTGGTTGAAGTTGGGTTTACCTATTGACATGATACTAAGAGCTAGTGTGATCATTTATTGATCTATTTAATTTCCACTCTCTAAGTTTCTTGTTTTTATCTACATTCCATTCCCCACTACTTGAGGTAGTTGGATGTGATTGGTTGAATAATTATAATAATGAATAAATAAATACTTTAACCATGGGGTTGGTTGATGCTTTAATACAAATACTAAATAACATGTTAATATTGAGAAACTATAGACTCGGTTTGGATTATGCCTAGAGGGTATGGAATTTACTTTGATGGTTATGGTAATGTAATGTGGAATAATGTTAAAGGTTAATTAATGGATAATGAATTAATTAAAGTAAATTTTTTAATGATAAAAATAAAATAAGTAATTAATGTAGCTATTTTATATCCTTGTGTGCTTATATGATATATAGTCTTAGTAGTGGAATCTATGATCCTGAGTGAAATTATCTCCTATTTATTTTAAGACTATGTTTTTTCCATAGTGTATTTTTGAGCTATATTATATCCTATATATTTCTTAATTTCACATTCTTCCCCACGCATGTCAACTAGGGTGATTGAAACCCAGTGGAATTTGGGAGGGTGTTTTCCCCAACATCTTGGTGGGAGGATGGGTGGATGAATACACCCTATACCCCCACTCTCTTTTCTTGGCAGTTACTTGTGTTAGTATGCATGACAGTTATTTTCCCCATATATGTTTGTAGAAGGATATGATGGATTATGATTATTTCACACACATGTATTTCTATATATTGTTTCTAAAGTATTATTATTTGTATGACATATATAATATGTAATGTTTTGTGGTACTTACTTGGTTTATGGGTTGTGATGGACCGAGGTACAACAAATGATGTATGATACATGTCATACAGTCTGTATTGGATTGAAAAAAAACTACTTGGTTACGATATATGGATATTTGTATGGGATGACGCAATGATATGATGCATGAGGTGCATGTTGTGATGCCTTTCCCAGGTGTATTTGGGAAGGACTATTTTGGGGAGAGATGGCTCAGGACGCGCGATGTTGGGGAAGAGCGGGAAAATAATGGGGAAGAGGGAGTAAGGTACCCTTAATGTTTCATTAATATATTATATGCTCTCTTGTATGTGATACATAGAGAGATTCATCCATGGTGAGTCTAGGAACTTAGTATACATATTTAGGTGACAAGTTAGTTTGACTGTTGTTCATTTTACTTTAGGATTCTTTATTTAAATTTTTTATAAGAAGATCCAGGGAGTATCCTATTGAGTATCCTTTTACTCTCACCCTATGTATATATAAACTATTATTTCTGGTCAACCAGAGTTGGTTGGAGATCGAGAAAGATATTACTAGATCATGGTTTTTTAGGAGTTGTTTGGAATTCATAGTCACTACCTCCTTTTCCTTTGGGTACGTATAATTTTTCTTTTAGTGGCTTAGTATTGTATATAATTTCATGTATACACTTGGGATTTCCTTATATATGTGACTGAGCATGTGTTGATTGGTGTATCCTTCTTATCTCTCTCTTCCACATGTTCTTTTAGAGGGTAATTTATCCCATATGCATTTTTATTATACCCTTAGTGCTAGTTTTCAACTTGGGGACTAATGAAGGTGGAACTCAGACATCACCATCTTCCTTCCCTCATTTTTGGTCCAGGAGGTCTACACTTTGGGGGGGATGGGGTCATGAATTTAATGATCAATTATAATCCCTCATGTTTACAATTTATTAACAAAGTTAATCCCCAATAAATCTATGAAAATTTCCTTGAAACTAAAAAATCATATTCATCGACAAAAAATACATTTAAACTACCATATTCAAGAAGATACACTACATTATTCATTATTATAGGAATGATCAGGAAGAAATAATTGGATAGGATTAACAAATCACATCAAATTGAAAAATAATCCACACAATTAATCTAATGATTAGGATCCTTATAAGTATGAAAAAAGTATATAGAAAGTACCTTGGTATTGGATAGGGATCTATATAAGGATATAAATTCAAACTATAAAAATAGGTTAACTCATATTTTTAGAGGAACATGATCTACCCTCACTATGCCATACAGGCTGTCAAAATGGTCATAGTGGTTCTTGTTCAAAGGAAGAAGTTAGATCCCCATATTTAAAATGGAAAGATCCCCCCTTTTCAATTGGTAGCTATTTCACCCATTTAAATGGGTTTAACCAAAACTAACAGCTTTCCCATGTCATAGGATAATTCTCCTTGTTGTTTTGGATGTGTAGAAAAACACCATGTGGTCCACCATGATGCATGAGCAATTTAATCTCCTACCATGTTGAATACCACAATATAGAGGCCTCATAATCCAAAATATCCTTCATAGATCAACTTCCTCACCACACAACACATCATAGGTTTCACCACAACTATTTATTCTCCCTATGTTACATCGGTATACTTCACATAGAAAACTCCCTCCACCATGTGTGTTTTCTACCTATGGTACACCAAGACTTTCAAATGGAAAACTTCTATGTCTAGAGTCTTTAAAAAGACCTCTAAAAATTGACATTCCATGTGACCAACCTCTAAAATTACCTCCACCAACTATGACACAAAATGTAATGAACTTGGTGGTGCTGTGATGTTAAATTAGACACCTATCTAATAATTATTATCCTCAAGAATTAAAAAACAACCTAGAGAAGGAGAAAAAACCCTTAACTATTAAATAAGGAATTCAACTATCAAATATATTTGATCACAATGATTTATATTCTAATAACCCCAACATAGTTAAGATTGAAAAAAATAATGACCTTGGGGAGATATCTCTCAAAAATGATTGACTCACTACCTCATAAAAAACTCCACCTTTCAATCTTAACTACCCATTGATGTTTGGGAGGTAAGATAACACTCAAAGAAATCATACTAGTGATTCCCCACTTAATTATACTGGAAATAGATCAAATATCTAGACACATGACAACTTGAGTTTCTCAAACCTAGGGCTTGAAGTCACACTCTAACTCTAGAGGATTACTTCCCTTGATTCTTCCCTAAAACTCAACATTTAACTATTAAGAAATTCAAATCGACCCTTCCTAAAACCCAAGAAGATCCTCTACCAAAACCTTATCCTGATGAGAGTTCCTCTTTATGATTTCTGTTTTATCTCTAAACACTTCCCAATTTATCAACTTAAGAGAAATGACAGATCAAAAAATATCTGACCAAAATGTGAACCAAAAATCCTACACCTAATATGTTCCACTGGATAAGAAATGCGAAAATCAACTAATCAGGTCCATATAACAATTTTCATATCTAGGAACACTTTCCTCCACTACTAGATCTCCCAAATCTCCTTCATATGGTTTTCATCTATATCTGAGAAATAAAATCATTATTGAAAATTTCATGAAACTCTGTCCAAGGCATCCCATCTGGGCTACCACACTTAATCCTATACCATCTTTGTTCAAACTTTTAAAACAAGTCAATTTCTAGTGTGACATAGAGTTCTCACTAGCTTAAAGTCTAAATCAACCTCTTTTTTCCATTCAATGACATGGATAGAAGCTCCACTGAAGAACTTATGTACTTCATGCTGTTGAAAAGTCAGCATGCCTTCACCCAAAGATTCCACCTTATTTCCTTGGGAAATGTCTCAATAACAATTAGATGGAATATCTTACTTTTAACATTAAACACCCTGGTTAGAACACATCTAATAAATCCTAACATCATTATGAGGCGTCACATATCAATAAGGTAAAAGATAAACACTATCCAAATATCCACTTTCCATGTATACTAATCATTTAAATATATCCCATCATCATAATCAGGTAACACAAGAAGTCTCAATTTTTCATCAAACCAACCATTATAGTGTCATCCCCAACACCTTTCCATTCATCCCATATCATACATACATCACCACTTTCCCAACATATTGGCGATATCATGAAAATATATCATGAAAATATTACCAAATCATAATCAATCAATTTCAAATCATAAAAACACGAAACATATAAAAACACATCATTATAACATAACTAATTAAAAAGTAATGGGGAACCCAAGATTCAATATTCAAAATTTTTTTTTTAAAATTTCTGCAATCATAGCTTTATCATGTTTATAACTCAAAGGGAAAACATAACACTGAAATTAAATGATTACTAATAACATCTTTACATTCCTTATTATGCTACTATAAAACAATAACATTTTATGATTTTATGTCCCACTTCCAAATTAAACACATCAAGTTTATTAATTTTGAAAACCTAGTTTAAATAATTGATGTATAATTCAATATATCATAAGTCACAACATGATAACATGAGAAATTTTCATAAAGGTTTTACTAATATTGGACATGTTATCCATTTTAACTAATTATTATTTAACCCACCACTTCTCAATTTAACAATGCATTATTAATTCCTTCTAATAAAATAATTTAATTGGCATGTATTCTATATTTGATTAATTCATATAGTAATAATTTCATATCCCTATAATTATTTTTCATTAGATAAACTCATTTATACAACTTTCATTTAATTAAAATGAATTTAAAAATCATGAGTCCGAACAATCATATGAAATGAAATTTCTTCTTAAAAAATTAAATATAAAACATATTGTAAAAAAACTTCTTTAAGAGTGATATAATTCAAAACATGCTGTTGAAACTTTTTATTTGGAAACTAATTTAAAAAATTGAAAATAAATAGGGGCCTTCTTAATTCACAAAAACAAATCCCTTAAAAATTTAAATAAAATAATTTTTTTAATTTTTATCATGCCTATTTAATTTAACTTTAATGTACATTTAATTTGAATTTATTCCCATACATTCCTTTATAGGTTCATTAACATGCATCAATTCTTAAGTTAAAAGAAAAAATAACATGGTAGAGGAATAAAGTATCAAATAATGTTATAAACTTATAAGAAGTCATTTTAAAATCAAGAATGAATATATAAAATAAAAGGTAATAAATTTTTTTTATAAGGTTTGTAACACATCAACATAAGTCAACATAAATAAAAACACAAAGTAAAATCATAAATCAACAACCTAGATTAGAATTAAAGCTATGACTATGATGCATTATACCTTCTTGTATTTCTACCTCAAAATCAATTTATTTTAAAGAAAACAAGTTTAGTATACCAAAACTATGTTGGATAATAGAGGTCATATATACTCATTTCTTAGATGGGATCCTCTGCTTATATCACATGCTAGGATTAGATAACATCTTTTCCTTACCAAACCCATAAAAACATCACTTGTTCTTAACATAACTCCATCCTATATCTCAAACATAATATTTGATACAATTTAATAATTCCCCCTCCATTAGCACCCCTCTTGGGATAGCAATGAATATGAGGATAACCCTTGATTCCCTCCTCTAATAGGCGTATGTTTTAAAACTATCATTGATTGAATACGTCACAAGTATGAGAGGAATTACGCTCAAAATATAATCAAAGAAGATAGATAAGGATAGCTAATCAACTCTAGTAATAATAATAAATAGAAAGGTTAAAAATTCCAATCCTAATTATGAATATATAAATAATATGCAATAAAACCAAGGAAAATAAAGACCAAGATTCTAATATTTATTCCAAATCCTATGTTTGGCCTCATATTCTTGAGTAGTAGTTCTTTCATTCTCCGATTAATTATCCTATAAAACAACTTAAGAAACACTATATAGGAATGATCACTTGGGAGTACTCAGTAGTATCATATTTCAAAAAACTAAACAATATCAAGTAAAATCAATGTCCCGAGACTGATATGTGTAGGAACACTAACTAAAAAAAATATGAAAATATGAATAAGGATAATAAACTGTAGCTGGAAATAATACTGATCCCCAATACTATTATCATAAACTATAAGGAAAAAGTAACAATATTACTATATCACAAACACATTTCCCCAAATTAGATTATCATAATAAAGAGAGATGTCTAATATCTCAAATTACCATAATTTCCTCCACCTTCCTCACAACCATCCCATTTCCATCATAACATAACCATTAAAAACCAAGAGAATTAATAATAAATTATACACACACACACACACACACACACACACACATATATATATATAAACTGGGGACCCAAGAATATTATTTACACCTCTCTTACCTATCAACCTAAGGTCCTTCCAACTCAAAATGGAAGTGAGGTGGTAGGAAAACCCCTCACTTAATGACTAGGAAGAACAAAATAAAAAACATATAAGCATAAAACTACCTTCCATCACCTGAACCATATATCATAAACCCCATGTAGACACCTAATAACCATTACATAATCACTACATCTTATGTACTTTTAGAACTGGTATTTAACCCATCATCTCCCATTACCAGAAAATATCAATTCAAAAAATTCTAACAACACATCATATAAAATATCATACAGCACTATGAGTGTAAACAAGTATAAATTTTATTCAATATCTAGGTAGTATGGAGGGAAAAAATGTAAAACTGAAGCTTGTATATATCAATAATCATCACAACATGGAAAACCATTAACAACATGAAACTTCAATTTATCATCAATTAGAATCCCTCCTGTTTATCATTTATTTCTTTATTAGTATTCATATAATTATTGAGAAAAAATTTCATCTATGTTACATAATTTATGAATAATAAGTACTCATATTTATCTTCATAATTTTATAAATCTAACTTAACAAAAATGGAAAGATTCAAGGGACTACAATAATAGATTGACTGCATGTATAACTTGTAGGCCATAAATATTGACCACGATACAGACCACTGACCATGAGGATTGACCGTATGATGTGGATCGACCACATGAACAAACCTATAGACCACATTAATAAACTTGAAGCTTCAAAAATTCCTAAGAACAAGCTAAAACATTAGGTAATCCCTTGTAAGTATTACCTTTTAACCATTCCATTCCACCACACACTCCTTTATAATAATAGTTCAAAAAACTATAGAATTCTAAACTGAAACAAAAACATCCCCAAATCATCCTTTTTTAAAATACTCTCTCACTAATCTAATAAGACACCAACATCTAACCCAACTATCTTAAAAAAGAATAATTCTCTTAGAAGAAATCACTAAACCACTATTTCTAAAGGTTTTGTAAATCCTACCTTCATAACCTAAGATTAAAGGAAACATTATATAATAAAGGAGAAGATCCTAAGTAGGAAAAAACACTATATGAGGATAAAAAAATCACTCCACATCCTAATTTTGAAATAATTCCAGTCCTTGAAAAACTATAAGGTCAAAAGGGAAAGAAATTTATTCTTAAACCATCCCAGTACCTAACCCTAAAACCTGAACTTATAATGAGAAAAAAAAACATCAATACCTGATAACCCCAAGCATCAAACATGTTGAGTAACTAACTTAAAACCATTTAATTTAACTTATATGTTACATATTAGTCATAACTTCATTTCTATTGATATTTTTAATTATACCATCATTTATTTCATAATACTTCCAATTTAAATAATTAAATTCCAAATTATCATAATCATCCCCTTCTATGAAATTCACATATATTTCTTCCAAATTATCAAATCTAATATTTTTTTTAATAATACAATTTTTTAGTTATAAGTTTCATAGAATAATGAGGGGTTTTCTAACTTGACCATTTCATAATCAATTCAAGCGACTTAAATGATATCTTCCACAAAAAACATATAACAAAATATATCATTTTAAATTAGAGTAGAATTATAAAAAAACAATAATTCACAAATAAAACAATAGATTGAATAAAAATAAAATATCCCCGACCTATGGGATATAATTACATAACATATGGATCAATATAGGGGATTAATAATAAATAAAATGCATATGATGGCAACAACCCCTCCCCCAAAAATCATATCCAAAAAACACTAATCCTAAGTAGAGATTCATGAATGAAATGCACAATTTTAGAGCAACCCTTAACCTAGATCGTACCTCCTTAAAACTATTCATGAGGAATGAGTTATACTTACCAACTATAGAGGATTCTTAGGTAAGGCCGAATTGCTGAAGGTTGAAGCTATGAAAAGAATTGTCTAATGGGATTAATAAGTGTGTAAGAAAAAAGATAATATTAGAAGAAATAAGAATTCAAGAAATGGTTTTAGGTCCACTAGGGTAGATACCCTGGGATGGGGGGTAAATCAGGGTATGACTTATTAAAACAAATGCCCCTTTTGATCTTGTTTTTTAGACAAAACCCTCTTCTCTCTATCCTCGTAATTTCAGAGTATCAATGAATCTTAATGCTTGCACAAGACACATAAATTTTACTTGGTTCACCCCCACTGAGCTACGTCCAAGGATAATACATCGACGATGTGATGATGTACCAAATCCACTATAAGCGCAATGCTGATTACAAGTTCAAAGCAGACTCACTGTCTTTCCATGTTTACAACCATTCACAATTTGAGAATACATTGCTTTCTCAACTAATGTGAGCTCGCTGCTTCTTCAGAAGATTCACTCATAGTTTATAGACCTGTAGGTAGTCTCATTCTCCCTAATGAATGCATCCTCCACTGTATGTAGATGCTCTTTTGACGTCCAACTTTCACCCGTAGATGAATCTCACTTTGCACTGGGTGCACCAGGAAACCCCAATTTTTATTCGCAGTCTTCACTGGGCCTTGCGTGTAATTCCATTCTTTTGCACGAAATCCACTTTTTTTGCAACACCTCTTTTACTCGCAACCAATTATTTTACATGCAATAACCTTCTTTTACACACAACTTTTTCTATATGCGCAAAAAGCTTTTTACACGCAGCCTAAGCTTTATGCGCAATATTCTTTTTATGCACAACCTTTTCTTTATGTGCTAACACCTACTTTACATGAAACAACAATCTTTTATGTTCATCCTTTTCTTTACACACAGATAATTCTTTTATGCGCAAACTTGTCATTTAAGACCAACTCCCTTGTGTACTTCAATTTCACACACCAGAGTTCGGATACTCTCTAAGTATTGAGCTATCTAGAATGAGGGGGGTAACTTTATATTTATAGGAAAAATCAACCCCCATGCAAAAAAATCTCCTTTAGAACGTAATTCACTTTGGGCATGAAAAACACGTCTTCTACACAACATCGTTATTTGCACAATGCTCCAATATTTTGCGCACCTCATGCCTTTGCCAATTTTCGAGCTTCTGATCTCGAAAAACCTCTTGCGCGAAAACTATAATCCTCTATTTTGCGCACCACTTTATTTTTCACACACCACTCTAATTTTACATGCACCTCATGCCTTTTCTAATTTTTGAGCTTCTGGTCTCGAACCAATTTTTGCATGAAAAATTTCCCATCACTATTTCATGCACTGTGCCTATTCTTTTTTCACCACTTTCTTTTTCACACACCACTCTAATTTTGCGTACACATCCCTTTTCCAAAAACACATCTCACCATTTTCCAAATTTCAGGCACAAAAATTTGGAAATCACTAGAAAACAACACCACCTTGTATATGCTCTTTTTATACCACCTCCAGATCATCCATTCCTTTGTCTAGGTTCTTCAATCAGACATGGATAGACAACAACATCTCTTGAACTAGAAAAATCACCATGTAAACCCCCTTTATCAAAAAATTATACATCGTGGTCTTCTTTGAGAAAAAACACAACATGGAGGCCCACTTTGTCAACAAACACAATCACCTCAAAAATGTTTCAATGATACCTTGAGGGATTTTTTCCCAACAAAAGGGGCTTAACAATAGAACATGAATGACAATAATTTTTATTATTTAGATCAATGGGATGGAAAAAAATAATTTTATATTCAACTAGTTTACTTTGATTAATCTATAAAAAATCAATCATAATAATTTCAGAGGGTAAATTTAATTTCGAAAACCCTACCTTAATAAAGGAAAAAAAATCTACTTAAAGAGAATCAATGATGGTCACCAATAAATCCATGAAAATATTCCTTAAATTTGGAACATCACTTTCATCAACAAAACATTATCTTTAAACTGATATAATCAAGTAAACATGTTTCTGGAATTATTAAAGGAATAATGTCCAACAAGAAGGAAGGGAAGAGTATAAAGAAAGAACCTCAAATAAAAGAATAAAAGACACCATGCATCAGATTATTAAGATCCATACCAGGATTACATAAATTATTAAAGAGGGACATTTTAATTAAAAAAGTATCTAAATAAAGGGGGAAAGTTAAACTAGGAAAATAGTTTGGCTCTTATTTATAGTGGAAATATTATCAACCCTTACTATAGAATGACGACTCTTAGAAAGGCCATAGTGGGTCCTTTTCAATGTTTGATCAGATATCCCGACATTCAAAATTTACAATATTCTCCTTTTCTCTTATTGGCTATTTCTCCCATTTAAATAGGTTTGACCATAACAACAGGCTCCCCTATAGTGTAATATAATTCTAATCACTCTTTTATATTATTAGAAAAACATCTTGTGTTACACCATAATGTAGGAAAAAATCCTTCACTAATTCAAACTTATAGAAAAAAGTCCAAGATACATATGCCTACCACTCACTATTTTCAATATATCCCACACATCCTGAATTCCTCAGTAGGAATCGCACCATATTTTATACCACAACCATTTCATGCTCCTCATTTTATAAAGGTGATGTACTTAATGAAAAATCCCTCCACCATGGGTGTTTTCTACGTGTAATGCACCAATTTATTTAAATGACTAACCTCCAAAACCAAAATCATAAAAAAAACCCTTTTAAAAAGAACTGTTAATGTGAGAAACCTATAAAACAACCTCCACCAACAAAGAAAATGAAAAATAACAGATTGAGAGTATTTGTTCCATTATATTTATGATTTTTGGCATACTAGTAATGCCTATAAAGATGAATCTAATTAATATTAATTATTTTTTCAATTCAATTTGTAGAAGTTTTAGAGCACTTAAAATATTGGATACATTAGAGAATAAAATTATTTTTATACTTTAATAATTTGAAATTTATTTTCTACTATCTTTTTTTTGATATCATTCTATACACAACGATTCATTTGGTGTATGAAATAATGTTATGTGGACATTTGAATTTATATTGGATACATCCTATTCAGTGATACATAAAAGTTTTTAAGGTATATGTAAAAAATCCATATTTATGAAATGGATTCATTGTAGAGAAATATATCTACAAGGAAGTGGTTTAATTTTATATGGATGATGCACCCATAAGATATCATTAAATCATCCAGGCATGACCAAATAAGAAATTTATATCCCAAACTACCCTTGTATAAAAAGGCATAGGGAAGAGGCAGCGCATGGTCTAGTCCATAAAGATGACTGGAAGACACATAACTGATTGATTCAAGACCTATGGTAGGATTCCACACAATATCTCTTCAAGTTTGGCTTTTATTGAATTATGTATCTTGGATTTAACTTTATTAGAGAGAATAGGGTTTAGCGTCAACTTTAGGGTTTGGAAAAAATATAATCATAAATCTAACTTGGAATAGACCTATGTCTTAGGTTGAAATGTGGTAAAAAAATCACCAATTGGTTATGTTCAAACCAATCCAATCTACCTAATCTATAGATATTACTTGGTCCAAATATAACTAAAAACCTAGATGTATTATGCTTAACTTCTATTGAAGAAAGTTCCACAGACTAATGGTCATAGCATTCTCAACTGCAACTAGTCTAGGGTCCTTTAATTTCACCCCCATAGGTAGGGTTTCACAAAGGATTGAGATATAAAAATATTTTTAAACCTAATTAGTAGCCATAGGGTAACCAAATTTTGATTTATAGATTCATTATGATTTAGAACACCCCTACTCTAGAACCCTAACCCTAAAATTATTAGCCACACATAACATTGTTAATAAAAAGAAATAATTTGTGCAACATGATTAGAATAATCATAAAAAAACTTAAAGATAAGTAATCCATAATTAAAACAAGTAATAATCAATCAAAAAATAATTATGAATGAAGAATAAATGATGAAATAACACAAGCATTGAAGTTTAATGGAAATCGGTATAGAAAAGGGCATAAAAATAGAAAGTGGAAACAAAAAAAGAGAAGAACAAATATAGAAATGTAAAAAATTATAAGGAATTTATAAAGAAAGAAAAGTAATGAATTAAAACTAGTTTGTAAGAAAAATAGAGGAGAATTGAACAAAAAAGTGTAAAAGATGTAAGTCATGGGTTTCTTATGCATGGTTATGGTGCTTAAATATATATAGGCTGAAAAAGTACATAATGTATAAATTATTCATATCGTGTATTGGATTTAAGAGTTTTCTATCTCAACTTTTACATGGATTGAAAGTATGATTCATGTTGTGTACTTATGATCCACAATCTCATATGGGAATCCTGAATCTTGTGGAATCCTCGTTCCACATCTTTAACTAGATGAGATCTATAACTTTTCCTATTATGTAAATTATACATTACATGTATATGATTCATGTATTTTAATTTCTTCAGTTCATTAAATTCTAGAAGAATTCTAATTTTGAATATCCCACAACATGTAATGTGTTTACAAGATGTGCACAAGACTCACGTCATGAAATGATTCATTAGAAGGCCTTTGGTTCTTAGGGATACTGTGAATAAGGAATAAATGTTGTGACCTCCTTTCATGATGTGTAAATCCTATTTTTTTCTCATTTTAGAAAATTCTTCATTTGAGTCTTAAATTCATAGTTCCATAAAAAACAAACCAAAACCTAGTGCATTATAAATTAAAACAAGATTAAAACATAAATAAATGAATCAAAAATATGTATATAAATTAGTCTTATCAAATTCCCCCAAAGTTGAACAATTTATTATCCTTAAGAAAAAATAATCACAAAAGGATTCAAAATGAAACAAATTTTAAAACAGAAAACATGTTTTATAACCAGAAAAATAAAACTAACTACAAACAGAAAAAGTAATTCCTCCAGAATCAATCACCAGGAGGAAATCAGTCATGCAGTTCTTTATTCATATTCTTTATTCCTTTAATTACAATTTTATATCTATTCCTACGAACTATTCCTATTTTTCAATTTACCTCACAATAAATTTTCTCTCATAACTCATGGATAAATAAAACAGGAGTTATGATCATACCCTGAATACATGTTCCTGAACATATTCTTGCATTAGTTCTATTATCTCCAC
Organism: Viscum album; assembly: GCA_963277665.1. Lineage (NCBI taxonomy): Eukaryota > Viridiplantae > Streptophyta > Magnoliopsida > Santalales > Viscaceae > Viscum > Viscum album. The sequence goes on from OY728125.1 coordinate 1,559,314,062, forward strand.
TTTGTAAAAAAAAAATTAATCATAAGGGATTAAGAAGGAGTGTTAAAATGAATTTGTGACTGAGGGAAGGTATTAAAGTCCTAAAAAATCAAGATCAAATAGAAGGGTAAGATTTAAAGTTTAATTCATGAAAATCTGGAACAATTCTATGAAGTTAATCCTAGAAAAAATGTGTCCATGCTCCATTTGATCAAAGTGGGTCCATGAATATATCAAGATAACACCAAGAATATACCATGTTACTTTTTTTTTTATTATTTATTTTTTGAAAATAATGTTTAGGCCAGGTCTAACATCCATCACCTTACCCTATGTGATCTAGCATAGGATTAATTCGTCTGATAATGGTGATTTTTGAACTTACTAACACACAAACCAATATATTTTTCTTTTTTATTTTATTTTATTTTATATATTTATTTTTTTCAAAGGAATGGGGTAATCATGGAAAATCACAAAAGTAATCATGAACCAAATCATATAAATCTGTTGAAAGTTACACCACAAACCTCCTCAGTATCAACATCCCATGTCCAACATTAGTGAAATTTCCTTGACACTTATTCAAAGGAAAATCAAGCATCGTACCAGGAGTAGGGTAGGAAGGGATAATAGGATTGAAAAGGATCTATCCTAACAAGTTTATTCATGGATACTATGGGAAAAAGAAAGAATAATGTAAAGGTGGATCATAGGGGGAATTGGCCAACAAAGATTCCCTCAATCATTTTAAATGTGTATTTTTTTTCAATCATAGCCTCAATAAGATCTTATTACAAGTTATAATAGGTTTACATGTCCCAAGTATCTCTTAAGAAATATACATAGTAAATAATATGATAGTATAAGTTTATAATTCCCTCGAGAATAGGAGTATAAAAAAATAACTAGAAATCACTCCGGGCATAATATCTAGTAACAAGTTAATCAAAAGAAATCAAAAGAATCTAAATTTAGAATTAAATTACATAACTCAAAAATCATGATAAAAATTCAAAATTAGAACAAAAAAGGATTTCATAAATCCAAAACCTAAATTTTCTTTTATTTAAATGGGTGAAATAATATTTCAAGATTAAAGCATGGATTCAATAAAAAATGTATCATAGACTTCTAAAAATGGAAAATAATATAATTTTATCAATAATAAAGCTTAATATTGCCTCTCCATTATTAAAATGAGACAGTTCCTACACTATTCTAAAAAGAATCGTGGTAGAGAAATAAATTATACCATAGATAAAAATTAAATTTCATTTTATGAATTGAAAATTGGGAATCAAGAGAACCTTGTACCAAAATTCATTCCATGGGGAAATTTGTTATATGTTGATTGGAAATTATTATACCTTTAAAAACTATTATAAATAATATAACCACACTAAATAAACCATTATTCCACTGGGTTTAACCAATTTGAAATTAGAAAAAAGATCTGGTGCACGTAGTCAAAAATAGAAGAATACAACTCAGATAAATGCAGTATGTGAGTCCAATGAAGTTTACAATGATCTATGAACAAAAATGAAAGAAAAATAAAAAACAATGGTTTGAAGCATATAAAAAATAATGAAAAAAACATGGGATGCCTCCCATAAATCAATAGTGATGTTGTCATCTTATATATGGATAGAAATAAAATCAGTCGGTGCTATCCGTCGGCTCAACATTCCATTGCCACCTACAAGAATTGGTAGAAGTTTCGTTGAGCTCATGAGGATACATGGATGTATTAACCACCTTAGGAAGGTATTGACCATGAATCTATTGTGGTAGGAATAACTACCATTCTTATCATGGAGGTAGCTCATGACAAGGAAGGAAATGGAGTTGGATATCCTTAATATATCTCTGGATGTCATCCAAATGCTGATACATCACTTGTGGGAGGATGGATGGTGGTTTGACATGCGCGTCATAGACCAGAGAGTATGCCGAAGAGCTAGACATGGATAATGTAATACAGTAGTGAAAGGAAAATAAGAGAACCATATAGTGAAGTCAAAAATTGTATCCCATCCATATATATATACGTGCACATAGATATATATATGAAATGAAACATCTGGGTAAAAGGGAATACAATTAGTACAAAAATCATACCTAAGATAGAGTATAATTGGGGAGGTGTACAAGTAAAAGACTAAACAAAAGGGGCATGCATTCTAGTCTCTAAATCAAAAGTCCCCTCTCGAACAATTGGGTTTTGGGCCAGCACTTCCAAATCTATCTCATCAACGGTTGCATGGGTTGGTTGTTTGAAAAACATAATATATGCCTTGGTGATAGCTACTAGATCGGTTGAGGATGCAAGAGGTGAGGTGTTGATCCATACTGTGGCTGCATGCCTGGTAGATGGATCGACCAGGGGTACCTCAGAGAAAGATAGAAGGGAGGTTCCCTTATCCCTTTGGGCATGATCTATTATGAACCAACCCAGATCGACCCCAAACCAGCCACCCTAACTAGTTTTCAATAAGTCCCCAGAGGTTTTCCTGATCCTCCTAGGATGAAAAATTGTGTTGAGCATCAAAGATAAATAAATTGGGAATGATTTGGATCATAAAAAAAACCCAATATAATATGAACAATAAAAATAAAAACTAAAAACATAAATAAATAAAACCACACATACCTCCATGTGACCATGTAGGTCACCACCAACTGATAAACAATGTTTATCAATAGTGATAGAGTCTGATCTAGATATAGAACCAGAAGCTAAAAAAAAGATAAAGCTATAGGTGTGAGTATGAATGATCAGTAGGTGCTTCCAAATAAAATACTCAATACACCTTACCTTTAGAAATAAAACCAAAGAATTAAAGTTTGAGAATAATACATATAGAATGTAATTATTCCCATTATTTTATAAACAAGTATCAAAATACCATTATTTTAGTAACTGTTGGGAAAAAATACCTAAAGGAAGCATTGGATCATTTTTGTGTTGATTGTGTTTGTCGACAAAGTGGGGTTTTTTTTAACAAGGAGGGTTTCCATGGTGTGTTTTAGAGTTCTAGAGATATTTTTGACAACTTAAGTTGACAAAGAACTATGAAAAAGGAATTGTCTAATTGAAGGTGGTAAAAGATAACTTATATAAGGTGGCACCATTATTTATTGTTTTCCAAATTTTTGGGTCTTAAAATCGGAAAATTGAGAAATGTGTTTTTTAGAAAATGATGTTGTGAGAAAGACTGAAGGTGGTTTGTAAACTTGTACACAAGGCATGTTTTGGGAACATACCATTAAAAAATAGTAAAGTCATGATGTGTGTGAAAGATTTGGAAATGTGCATGAAAGATGAGGCCATGCAAAAGAAACATACACACCCAATGTGACATTAAATGGGGTTTTCCATGCTCAAGGAGGATCGTGTGTGACACAAAAAATCTTCTACATAGGGGGTAGAAATACCTATAAATAAGAGGTGACCCCCTTATTCGAGCTAGATCAACACTTAAAGATAATCTGAGCTCCGTATTGCATAATAATTTTAAGCAAAGGGATTTGTGTGAAAGATTTTATGTTTCACACAAGTTAACAATGTTTCGTGTAAGATTAGAGTTTCACGTAAGATTGAAGTTGCATGCAAGGGGTGTTTCACGAAAAAAGTGGAATCTTGAATGCAAGGCATTAATTTTTCATGCAAAGTGCAATAAGTCTTGTGCAAAGGAGTTTTTTCCTAATAATACTGTGTTAAGGTGGTATTTATTATTGGATGAAATTGGGACAAAAAAAGAGAATCTACATATAGTGGAGGATGTATTTATTAGAGATAATTAAATTACCTACATGTTTATAAATTTTGGGTGGATCTTTTAAAGAAACAGTGAGCACACTTCAGTAGAGAGAGTAGTGAGCTTTCAAATGGTGATTATTGTAAAAGAGGAGGGACAATGAGTACACTTCAAACTTGAAAATATAAGTTCACTTTTAGTGTATTTGGTACATATGTAAATTACTATTTTATTCTCCTTATACGTATCCCAATTAGGGTGAACCAAGTAAAAATTTCCGTGTCTCATTCATGATTTAATTTCTATTCATACTTTTCTATGTGGAAGAGAGAGAAGAGAGTTTAGTTTAACAGTGAAACAAGATCAAAAGGGGAATTTGTTTTAATATTTAATACCTGAATTCACCCCCTATTAGGGTATCTGGCCTAGTAAACCTAACAGTAAACAATTTTTCATTTAATTTTTAAAATAGTTTTCAAAACATGATAAAACAGGTGTCTCTGTACGAAAGAAAAGTAGAGATTCCAATTTATAAATAAACCTAAAAAATAGAGGAAAAAAACAAACATGAAAATAGGTGTCATAGGATCTAGTGTGCTAGTCAAGACGACCTAGGATGAAGCTATAAATACATTCACATTTTCAATCTCTACTGTTACTGGTTATCCATGTACAATGTGTAAACACTTAGCGACACCCTCACTAGCTTGACCGAGTGGAACATCCTGAAACCAATCAGGTTATCTACATAGGGCCACTTTCCAGTGCATAATATCAATTAGCGCATCACACATACCTAGGCTATCACCAAACTACCCAATTCTACCCATGACAATTAAAATGGAGGTGAGTTCTATCAAGCTATCATAAAAACATATATAACCCTCTTTACACAAATTCCCATCCCCCTTATCACCTTTGAACTCATACTTTAGGCGAAACCCATTTCTAAGTCACCCAAAAACCATGAATAATCCCCTTCACTTGGAAAATATCACAAATAAAACATTTAACACATGCATCATATTTAAAAATCAAGGGGGGCATGCCTTAAGAGGATTTTCCATTTTTATAAAAATATTTTCAAAGTTCCAATCAGGCCTCATCAATTTAAAAGGAATAATTTCACTTTAGAAAACACTAATGCCCAAAGATTCAGTGTTCCAAAACCATTGAGATAAAAAATTGAGAAATTTGGCACACACATTTAGAAACAAGTTTGAAACCATATTTAAACAAAGGAATTTCACATTAAAAGATTAGGGAAAACATGGGTACCGAGTGAAAATGAATTTCCAAAGATTAAAATAGACTTTTAATAGAATATAAATTTCATATAATAATAAAAACAAAATTTTAAAACCATAAAGAAATTATGGAATTCAAATTAGGGGTCTAGGCATAGGGAAGCTACGTTAAATGGGAGAGAACCAGGCTGAATCTCCTCAGCACTTGATGCCTTCATCCGTGACCTATCAAATCTAATCTTTCTGGATTACATGCATATACATGTATATATATATATGGAATACTATCCCCTATGTACATATTCACATGGAAATGAATATGTACAAGCGAGTTCTTACATATATTCTGATACACACATAAACCACTTTACACTTACACACGTATGCATTTTTCATATATATACAAAAGAACACATAGCCCCATTGTATATATTTCCACTGTCATGAGTTAATATATATAAAGGTTAAATTGTATATATATATATATATATATATATTCCTACCTATTCATATGCATGTAATTCGCCTTCAAATATGGAAGCTTGAAACAATTTCAAGGAAGACCAAGACACACTACAAAAAAATATTAGGAAGCCAAAAATCACCATAAAACCCCAACAAATTAGAGAAACAAAAATGGTGGAAGAAAACATACCCAAATTATAGTGGTGAATTGAAATGAATAAATACACTTCACCTTTAGTAGTGAATGTTTAAACACCCCTGAATACAACCGGAGATACACATTGCATGCCCTAGAAATAAGAACAAATGTTTTAATTGGGAAACCCTAAACCCATAGGGTTTAGATGAATCACATTCCACAAGATGGGAAAGGAAAAATCCCAAAATAGGGGATAAGGATGGAAGAGGAGACATTAACTTGAGATGTCAACCAAAAATACCAAATAAATTAGTAGGAAATACTATAGAGAGTGGAGCTAGATAGAGGGGGGCAACACACAACTATAGAGGAGGGAAGGGGATGATTGCACGACACACCAATGGGGAGGGGGGATAAAGACCCTATTAAGGGTAAAATTGGAAATAAAAATAAAAATAAAAGAAAATAATAAAAAAATTTCATAAAAAAACTAGAAAACATTAATGTTTGGCTGCACGTTTGATAGAACTTTGTGTTGGATAATACGTCGACTAGGAACCCTCACATGGTTACCCCTATGAAGAATTATAGTTGAGAAAACCATGCTCAAACTATGAAACTCAATATTGTAAAAAAGGTATATCCCACCATATACCTTCCATACAGTTTAATAAATCACGGACAAGTCATTTTCGACATCACATACCCACCTCGACACCCACTCAAGCATCACACAATTATTCCTAATATTGTAACATAAAAAGCCTAAAAAAATTTGGATTCCAGCCCACCGACTACCAAAACTCATACTCACTCATACACACGATAAAATAAGACCCAAAAAATAAAATAAGATAAAATAGAGATATTAGGTCGAGGTGTGACAATTCTATCCCCATTGACATTATCTTTCCCAATAAAGTTCCAAGAGACTTGATTGATCAAAGGATGATGCAATTATTCAGAAACCCTTAAAAAAAAAACTCTTCCACCTAAGGACAAAAAAATGGGAACTTTCTCTCGCATAAAACCTAAAAATCCAAATCCCAAATAGGAGTCGTAAAATAAATAGACATTGATTAATGGGGATCATATATCCTGATGAAACCTCAAAAAAAGAACACCTAAAACCCTAACATAAGAATCACTAAAGAACATCATTGGGGTTGGTTGGGATGTTGAAAAATGATACCACATCAAGAAGGCTTAAGGTTTAATTTACTATGAGTCCCATTTTATAGAAATATTCCCTCCATTTTGGGACCTTAGTCAAACAGAGTTTCTAAGACCAAACTGACCACAAATCAAGATATAAACTTTAACAATATTGTGAGCTATTATCTTCTTGAGTCAATGTTCTACTAGATTAAAAGAGTATGTCAATGAGACCCATAGTGGGTCTCTCCACCATTTAAAAACCAACTGGCATAGATGAACCCCAAACATAAAAGGCCCCAAATAATGTTATTAAAATTAAACCATAGACCAAACCAAGATTTATAATTTCCATAAGACACAAGAATATCCAAATAATGTACATACCAAAACCCAAAATCATTCGAAAAGAAATCTTCCACAACCATGAGAACAAAAAATGGGTTCCCAAATAGAAAACCATAGGATGGGAAAACTTTAATGGTCACTAATATGATGTCAGAGAAAACATATTGGATATAAATCCCACACACATGAAAATTCCCAAAGTATGCTAAAATATTAATTCCAAAACTTATGGATGGATCCTTGATGTCTTAAAGCTTCTGCTTCCCCACAACCAAGAACTTCCAACCTCTGGCTAAGTCTTCCCCATCTGGTAACAAAACTTACATAAATTTTCCACTACCATACCATCAATAATCCTCATAATATTTTCAAAACATGACATAGAGTACCCATAATGACCATATTGGAAGAACAAAGTGAGTCTTCTGATGAATTAAAGTCAAGAGTTGACAATGAGACTTTTCCAGAATAGGTTCCTCTGGTTCACACTCCCCACTATATGTGGAATATTTATGATCACTAAAAGTAACTTGACTATGAACTACCATAGAATTCCCATTGAGACTTTCCTATATTAAAGAATGTGATCCTTTAACCCTGGATAGAGTCCTCAAAAGAAAATAGGAGCTTCTAACTAATTTCTTGATACTATATCTGGAGAAAAGGAAAATGTTTCATTAAAATGGTCAACTTTCACCTTTACTATTAGTTGTCCCTATCAAACATCCACGAGATTTGGAATTTTCTTCTCCTTTACTTCCATAATAATAAACAATTGAATAAAATTGGTCTTGATGATCACCCAAGACATCCCAACCCACAATGCGGGTGTAAAAATCACCTTACACTAGTCCAGTTCCATTCCTTCAATCACACACATGACAAATCAAATGATCATGAAATCTACAGTTCACAAAAACACGATGACACTATTAACTTCCCTAGACACTCAAAAAACTCTTATGAACCTCAATAACTATAGAAAATAGTAAATTATTGAGAAAATATCATCTCCACCACTCCTCTAGGAGTCTGGGTTGGGTCGATAACCAAAAGAAAATCCTTAAAAACCATATGGTTCATTCTGGATAACATTCTATAAACTACATAAAGTATAAAACCAAATAAAAATCAAACCAACACATGACCAATTAACATTTTAAAACAAATACCAATCTCATAAACCAACATATCACAATACCAATTCAAAACCAAATCGAACAAAATAATGACAACACCAAAAATCAAGCCAGTAACCCTCTTACAAAAATCACTATTTCCAAGTTTATCCATTTTTGAATTATTTTAAGCCTTTTAAAATTAAAATCATTTTCCACTTCCAAACCCATCCTAAAAACTAGATCCCATTTTTAAATCCATTTTCACATTTTATATTCCCTTGGAACAAAATCCATACCAACACATCTAATTTAGAACACAAAACACCACTTTAAATCTCCCTTCCAACTACACATAATGTTACAAAAATATTCCCCTTTTTAAATAAAAACCATTTCCCTAAATTATTTTCTTTTCAAAAAATATTTTTGTCACTTTGAAAACCATTTTTGAAAATCATTTTCCATTCAAAACCCACTCACACCAACCAAAATAAAACAAATGCATCACCTACACCAAAAGAACTGAACTAAGAAACTAGTGGTCTTGCATCACCCAACCACATGGTTTAGAAGACCATGCACTAAGTTTGAACTAGACATTGAAAGCATATTGAGTCATGAAATTGGGCTCTACATGATTATCTATACCATGTAAGCTCACCGTGTAGCACCATCTCACTTCTAATATCATTCTCCAAAATACACAAGATCATTAAACTAAATGAACACTAAAAATATTACTAAAAACAAAAAATAAAGACTCAAAACCCAACTACTACTGATGACTCAGGTCTCATCAAAAGTGGTGGTGATTGGGAACCAAACTATAAAATACCTCCCAAGCCCTAATAATCCTATATTTCATCTACCTAACATCCTAAATAATAAAGGGACTTCTCTGATAACATTTTTTCATGAACCAACTAGAGTGAACCCCAAACCATTCACCTGAGAATCTTCCCAACAAGGCCCGAGAGGTGTTCCCAATACTCTTGGGATGGGAAATAGTGCAAAAGATCTAAGATAAAGCAATTTGGAATGATTTAGACAATAAAAAAATAAAAAATAAGAAAATAAAAACTAAACCATAAAAATAAACTATAGAGGAAGACATAACTAAAACCGTACATACATTCATGCGACCTTGTAGGTCACCACCAACCGCTCAACCAACATTACTGCGCGGTGACCGAATCTGATCTAGAATCGACACCATAAGATAAAAAAAGATAAGGTTGTAGGTGTGAGTTTTAAAACTTAGTAGGAATACCCAAATAAACTGTTCAATATGAATTACTTTTAAAAATAAAACCACCACATGCCAGTTTGAGAATAATAAATTTATAAAGTAAGGTTTTCCATTCTCTTCAAAACATGTATCATGTTTCTATTATTTTAGTAACTGATTTTCCATTTTATTTTTAAAATAGTTTTCAAAACATGTTAATACAGGTGTTTCAATACAAAATAAAATAAGAGGTTTCACTTAATAAATAAACACAAAATATAGAGAAAAAACATACCTGAAAATAGTTTTCATGGGATCTAGGGAATTGGTTGAGACATCATAGTAAGAATATATAAATACATTCACATATTCAATATCTACCAATATCAGTTGTCCATAAAAAATTCCCAAACTCTCGGTAACACCCTCACTAAATAATCTGAATGGTACATCCCAAAATAATTTAGGTTATGCACTCAATGAAACTATCAAGTGCATAATATCAATTAGTGCAACATACATACTTAAGATATCACCTAACTACCCAAGGCTACCCATGATAATTAAAATATATGTGAGTTTTATTAGGCTATCGTATACATGTATATAACCCTCTTTTGAAAAAATTGTATCTTCCTTATCACCTCCAAACTACCACTTTATGAGAAACCAATTTCTAATTCAAACACTAGGAACGTATCAAAAATCACACATTTAACACATACATCATATTTCCAAATCAAGGGGGAATTCTTCAAGAGGGGTTTTCCATTTCTATAAAATATTTTCGAAGTTTAAATTGGGGATTTTTATTTTAAAAGTAATACTTTTACTTTAGAAAACACTAATACCCAAATATTTTTATTTCCAATACCATTTATAGAACCAATTGAGCAATTAGGAACCATAAATTTATAAACAAGCTTGAAACCATGCTAAAAAAGCAAGTCCATGTTTAACTCTTAAAGAAAACATGGGGAGTGAGTGAAAATGAATTTATAAGGATTAAAATACACTTTTAATAGAATATTAATTTCATATAATAATAAGAAAACATTTTTAAAACAATCAAGAAATAATAAAATTCAAATTAAAGTTCTGGGCATAGGGAACCTACCTCAAAAGGGATATAACCAAGCTGAAACACATCACCACTTGACACCTTCATCGGTGACCACTCGAATATTCCCTTTTCCTCTTTCACGCATATGTATTTTCACATATATATAAGGACACCTAGCCCTTATGTGAATATTTTAATGGGTATGGATATTTACATGGGGGTCCATACATTTATGCTTATACATGGATATACTCCTTTACACTTATACATGTATGAATTTTTCATATATATCCATAAACACCCCTATCCCCAATGTATATATTCACACTTATATGAGTGAATATATATATATATATTGAAACTTACATATATATATATATACCTACAAATGCATATGCATGACAACCGTCTTTGTCTTTAGTAGCATGAAACCACTTCAAGGAAGGCCCAGACATGATATAAAAAATATTAAGAACCCAAAAATCATAAAAATACCCCCCCCAAAAAAAATTGGAATAATAAAAATTGTGTAAGAAAACCTAACCAAATGGTGGTGGAGAACTTAAATGAACCAAAATACTACACTTTTGGTGGTGAATGTCAAAACATACACAAAGGTAACTCAAGAGACCCATTACATACCCTATAAACAAGAACCAATGTTAGAATCAGAAACCCAAAACCCCTAGGGTTTATCCAAATCACACACCATAAGAGGGGAAAGGAAAAACCCCAAAATAAGAGAGAATTATGGAACAAGTGTCCTTACCTTGAGGTGTCGACCAAAAATCCTGAATAAATCAAGAGGAAACTCTATAGAGATGAGAGCTCAGGAGGGGGGTGCATGAATATGAAGGATGGGAGGTGATGGTCGCATGAAACAATAACATAGAGGGGGAAAGTAATACTATATTAAGGGTAAAATAAGAAAGATAAATAAAAATAAAAAAACTAAAAAAAATTCTTTTAAAAAAAAATCAACAACATCATGGTTTGGAAGTATATTCTCCAAGATCATGTGCTGGCCACTACTTTGACCATACACACCCACATGCCCCAATATTCTCAAACCTTTCCACTTGACACTTACCAAATGGATGAGAACACCACACACTTTCCAAACAGTTTAATAAATCATGCACCAGTTGTACGCCACTTCAAAGATCTATATAGGCACCCATACAGGAATCACATGATTAATACTAACCATCCAAGATAATCATATAAAATCTAAATTCCTTAAAAATTTAAATTCTATCCCACCATCTACCAGAACTCTTGCTCACCCATGCACCAGATAAAATAATACCTAAGAGTAAAATAAAATAAAATAAATGAGAGGTGTGGGGTTGGGTCGTGACATGCTTCGCAAGATACTTCTATGGAAAAGTAGGGCCAGTAATCTAAAAAGGTATATTAAATGGGGTAAGAAGTGGTGTGGAGAAATATTAAGGGACTAGTTGTGAGGGATGGGGAGTGAAGTGTGATGGGTTGGTGAATGCGATGTACAGATAATTACAAAGATGCCTCTTATTTTCCAGGATGGATAGGATAAATTGCTAGATGTCAATGGGAAGTGGTGTGGTGGCTAGAGATGTATCAAGTTTAGTGGTGTGAGAGGTAATATCTTGGGTTGGGGTAGTGATGGTTGGTGGTATAGTAGTGGTAACATGGGTAGAGGCTATGATAGAGGTGGTTTACGGGGTATCAGTGGTGTATGTATGGATTTGGGAAGGTGAGGCTTTTTCTGATGTATGCTGGGAAGGTAGTTCATCAAAACTCACAACATTTCTCGGTTCCCACTGGTAGATACTCCCACTCTTTATCAGCAACCCCATATTGTGAAGCATAATGAGTTTAATACTCTCCATATTTCTAAAAGATGAGTGAGGATGGGTGACATCAATGGTGTTAAGATGAATGACCATTTGGGTAATGAAGCTACCTTTTATAAGAGTACCTCCGGTCCTCCTCACACGGTTAGGTAGAACAAGGTGAACTGCTTTGACATGTAGACAGATAGGCCACCCATGGCTAAGTCATGAATTATCACCTCAATCTGGATCACACTCCTATGAGCATCACCTCATGCCAGACAGGCATGAGATAGGGCCTAGTGAAGGATCCTGATGGAAACACCTTAGAGTAGAGTTCTCTTCATTATTTAAGGACCATAAATACTATGTGGATCTCTAGTTATCATTTCTAAAATATATGCATCATCCAACTTATTTGGTTCGAGAATCAAGGTTTGTGAGGATAGGGAGGTGTTGATGTCAACCGAGTAAATGTCGATTCCAACACCAAAGTCACCCAGGGAAAGCTCCCATGACCTACCTATGAATATGAAGGTTATAGAGTCGATTTCTAGCTTGAAAGTAGAAATAACTTGAGAAAGATATCCCTAAAGGTCTCCTCATACATTGAGGTAATGGGGGAAAGGTACAGTTGTATAATGAGGTCAAGGACCTCCAGATGAATATGTATCTTCTCAAGAACCGTGAGGTATAGTGTTTTGTTGGACCTCATAGGCTTCTATTAGAGATAGAACAACCTAACATGGTGTTGTAGTTCCAAGAAGTGATGGTGGGGATAGAGGTACGAGCATTTGGTAGTTCCCTATGGACCGCTGAATTTTGAATACAAGTACTCATAAGCTAAAGTGGTGGAATAGGTTTAAACAGAGGCTAAAGTGGAGGTATATATGGGTGGTGGAGTAGGTGAAACCACCAGGTGCTTTAGTGGAGGATAATCATCATGCTCTGGTGCACGTTTTGTGAATGAACTGCTGACAATTTTGGAATGGGCCATTGTGGATGTAAGGAATGAGTAGGGGATGGAAAGGTGGGATGTGGATGTGAAAAAGGGAGGATAAAAATGTAGGAGGAGGGAGGAGGTGAGTTAATTGGGAGATGGGGTGTCGCACGAATGAGTGAATAAAGAAGGAGGGTGGGGGGTCATTAACCTAGGGATCATTACATTTTTAGGTAGCCCTAATAGTTTCAGTTTTTTATGTTATACATGACATGTAAATCTCAGGTCCTTATTAATTTTTATCCTTCAACATTTACATTTCATGTAAAAGTTACATGAAATGTATTTGTAAATTTGTGCCCCCTTTTGTGCTAGGTCCTTTTGATAAACTTCTATCAATGCTAAATATTTCTAAAGACTAAAATAACCTATTGCTCCTACCCTAGGTTACCTCCCAGCCAAGGCTTTATTAAGTGTCAATAGATAGACTTTTTTGGTTCAAATAAATTTTAAATTAACAACACACCCTTTTTAGAATGGTTCTTGATAGATCTTAAGTCTTTTTCTATTAAAATTTAATGGGGGGATCTAAGAATTTTTTAATTTATATGGCCCCTTAGGGGAAAAATTTAATGACTTTGAAAGGACCTGACCACCGAGATCTTAGATTTCCAAGGAATAATCTCAATTCAAAGTTGAATAAAATAAATTTATCCCTAGGGGTAAAGATTCATCATGTAATTCACTAGTCGTTATATTTTTCATCCCTTCATTATAAATTTGAGCATTCTTATAGGTATCTTTTCTAATTTCTTCTATCTCATATATCTATAGAATTTAAATTCCTCATATTTTTTAGCATCATTTTTCATTTTTTATAGCCTAATAAAAGTGATGCTCTAATTCCATTAGTAGGTGAAAAGTCTTCCCATATAAAATTTGTAATAGAGCAGCGATGATAGGTATTTTATAAGCTATGGGATAAGCCCAAAGTGCATCATCAAGTTTGAGACTCCAATCTTTTTGAACCATGTTCACTATCTTCTCAAGGATCAATTTAATTTACCTGTTTGAAAATTCAACTTTTCCACTAGTATGATGATGGTAGGGATTACCAATGCTATACTGAATGACATACATTTAGAGAGACCCATTCAAAAAATTACTGCCAAATTGAGTTCCCTGATCACTAATGAGTAATTGGGGGAATCCAAATAAAGAAAATATATTTTTCTTCAAAAATTTCATTACAACTTTTCTTATGTCATGTGTAGTGGATTTATCTTCTACCCACTTTTATATGTAGTCAATTCTGACCATGATATATAATTTCCCATGAGAATTAGGGAATGGACCCATAAATTCGATTCCCCATACATCAAAGATTTCAACTTCCAGGATGGGAATTGGGGGCATTTCATTTCATTTCCCTATATTGCATATTCATTGACACAAATCACATCATTGAACAAAGCTTCATACATACTGATGGATTGTAGTCTAAAATAATAAACCCTAAAGGATTTCATCTATGGTATGTTAATTTATCTATTTATCTCTAGTTGTAAATGTGTGACATACATCGAGAACACATTGTATATCATCTTCCATGATGTAGCATTTCATTAGGCCATCTGTATAATTTTTGAATAGTAAGGGATCATCCCGGTAGTAATGCGATGCATTGAACAAAAAGTAGTTCATTTGTTTAAAGTATAAGTGTGGGTAAAATGACCCTATTTCATGATAATTGGAAATATTCAAAAAACATGGGTTCACCTAGGTATTTATTATTAACAAGGTTTTATCAAGGGAGTAATCCTCGATGCCAAGATTATTGTCATCCTTAATGATGGGTATTGGAAGTTTGAGTACATGACTAGAAATAAAATTCTTAGTCCCTTTTTATCTTTTATAATGATATTGAACTCTTGCAGTCATAGGATCCACCATATCTGTCATAGTTTGGCATCCTTTTTACTCAGTAGATATTTAAGTGTTTCATGATTAGTATAGACCACTACGTTGGACAGTACGAGGTATGAGTGAAACATTTAAAAACATAGATGATTCTATATGTTAATTTTTTGTAGTTGTATAATTTACTTGAGAATCATTAAATGTGATACTAGAATTGTAAATGGTATGAAATATATGTACAACTTACTATCCTTAGATAATGCCAATAGTGAAGTCACTAAAATTGAATTTCAGCTCAAATTCTTTATCCCGATCTATTGGAATGATGAAAGGAGAGTTCAAATGGCTATTCAGTAGGGTATTTAATGCCCATTGACATTATTCAATGAATTCTAAAAGAGTATCTTTTGAAAATAAGTGTGTTAATGGGAAAGCTAATTTCAAATTGTCTTTCATGAAGAAACAATACAATCCTACGGGGCCAAAAAATATCCTTATGCCTTTTACTATTTTTTACTGAATCAACTTACATTACTTTAGTTGAGATTTTATATCTGAGGACTATGCCTCCATGGACCATGAAGTGACCTTTTTCACAGTTTAATACCTTGTAATTTTCTTCACACCATTGTAAAACTAGGTCCAAATTAGTTAGGAACACCTCGAAGGATCTTATGTATACTAATAAATAATCCATAAAGATCTCCAATAACTCATCCTCCTTATTATGTAATATATTTTTCATGAACCATTGAAAATTCAATGGTTTATTACACATTACAAAAGATATACATCTATAAGTGAAAGTTTTGATGGGATAAGTGAACAAAGTTTTGGATTCATCATCTGGATGAACTATAATTTTATTTTTTCATTAATATCCATCCAAGAAACAATAGAATTGTTACCTTTATAGATCTTTCGAAATTTTATGCAAAAAAGGTAATGGTAAATAACCTTTTCAGGTTTATATATTGAGGTTTTGATAATCAATTAATACTCTCCATCCAGTGATGGATTGAGTTGAGATCAGCTCATCTTCATTGTTTTTTACAATGGTTAGGCTGACCTTCTTTGGTAATACTTATAGTAAACTCATCCATTAAATTTTTTAGACTGATTTTTTTCAAGAATAAAAAAGTTTCAACACTTCATTCTTAATAACCTCTTTTATTGGTGGTGTGAGCTACCTTTGGGATTGGAATTTTGGATTTGAACCTTCTTCCAACAATATCTTATGGGTGTAGATTATGGAGGTGATTCACTTAATGTTAGAAACTCCCTAGGAAATGTAGTTATTGTAACTTTTTAGGAATTTAATCAACTTTTTTTCTTGTATTTGGGTTATATATGAGCTGATATTGACTGTAAATGAAGCTGCAGTCTCTAGGAATGAGAACTTGAGCGTGCTCAACAGAGTTTTTAGTTTCAATATTGGTGGCTTGATGGACAAGGGTATGAATGGTGGGATTGTTTCTATAGTCAATGGTTAATTGTAATTTACATATTCATGATCACTGGATTTATATTCATTAGGGGAAAAAATCTCTTTATTGTCCTCGATGGTCATAAATTCATCTCTATCACTGGTAAGAAATATGGATTGATAGTCAAATATGTCATAATTATTCTTATAATACTTCACTAAGTTGAACACTACTTGTTTGTCTCATACTATGAATATCATTAACCCTTGATTTACATCAATAAGTTCCCTTCTAATAAAAATAAATGGATGTTCTTTAATAATAGGAATGTATAATTCTTATTCTATTTCTAATATGAAGAAATATGTAGGAAAGATTAATTTTACAACTTTGACTAATAGATCATTGAGAATTCCCTGATGATACTTTTTTAATCATTTATCTAGTTGTAATGCCACTCCTCATGGATTTAGTTATTGAATTCCAAGTTTTTGAAAGATTATTATACGCAATAGAGTTATTCTCGCAACAATATAACATAGGGATCTTTCAAAGTATCATTACACTATTGTGTATGGAATTGAGAAACTTCCAAGGTAATTCATCTTAGGTGGAAGCTTCTTCTAAAAAATATTTGAGAATTATTTTTTTAAATAAATTTCTCCTAATTTTTCTATCTTAATTTTATCAGAAATAAATTCTTCTAAGAATTTATAATAGGTTGGAATCTAATAGACGACTTCAATGTAGGGGATATTTATGTGTAATTGATTAAACATTGCTGTAAACTACTTTTACCACACTTACATATTTCCTTGAATAAATATTTATGGAAAGGGAAAAGGGTGTTTGTAATAAAGTGGTACCACATATACTTAATCCTTTTTAGGATGATCTCTTATTAGAGTTTTTTCTTAACTTATTATTCTATATTTTTTTATCATCCAAATTTATTTGTGCTATTGGTGTCATCCTTACTAATTGTTTTTGCACATTTCTCAGGTTCTTCAGGACTCTTTTACTCTCATAAGAAAGGATTATGAAATTATATCACTTTACCATTCCTAATAACCATATCCTTTTCTTCTTCTCTCAGGAGAGTCTCAGTGTTATCCAGAAACATGCCCAATAATCTATTTGATAAGGTCTTTGATATTTTGACCCATTTAGTACTCAAGGGTTTAGAGAATAGACATTCGTTTTTAGATTTCTCTATCTTTATTATTTTTCCTCTAACACTATTTTTGAAAAAATAAAGAGAGAAAGTTCTCAGTATTATAATTCAGAGGTGGGTCTTATTGTACTGGTCTCTATAGAGATGTCAGAAATTGCTGCTTATCTATAGGAGAAATGGTTACTGAGGTATTTGTTGTTGGGGTGGAGGAGATGGATTTTGATGTGGGAAACTATGTGTTCCCTGACCACTCCTCTATTTATAGTAGCCTTTTTGGGTTTTAATTATAGCTACTGAGTCAGAATTTTCTGGTAGTATTACTATTGTTGGCATTATTGAGGCTGTTGGAATTGTTGGCCTTTTTGACTATAATTGATGTAATCACAATCTTGTGTTTTAGGTTTCCCTATCCCTTACCTATAGTCTTTGTATGGACATAGGTCTCCACATGTATCACAAGACTATATCTCTAGTACAGAAGAAGGAGGGGGTGCTGGTGCATTAGATAGTTAAAATGAATCTAGAATTTTTTTTGTAAGAGCCTCCAATTGGACCATGAGATAGTTTATCTCTTCCCCTTAATGTATTCCACATTGATCTGGTCCTCGATCACTCTAACATAGGATGGATTTATGGGACACATAATCTAGAATTTCTTTACTAACTTATGGAATTTTGAGAATTAGTTCACCATTGACACTGGTATCCACTATAGTTTGGTGATTAGGTTAGATTCCTTGATAAAAAATTTGATGTTTTATCCACACATAAAGTCTGTGATGTGGGAAATTATGGGTCATTTCCTTGAATTGATCCCATGAATCCCATGCATATTCTCTATCTTTCTAGGTATTGTTTTGAATGTTGTTCCTAAGCATCCAGTTTTGTATTGGTGGGAAGTATTTATCTAGGAATTTCCTAGCTAGAACATCCCAAGTCATGATTGGTTTGGAATCTTGTATTTTGAGAAAATCCTTAGATCAATCTCACAATGAAAAAGGGAAAAAATGTAGTTTGAATGCATCAGATCAAACTCCCTTGTTTATAAAGGTATCACTAACCTCAAGAAAATTGAATATATTCTCATGGGGGTCTTTTATTTTAATCCCACAAAATTTTCCCATGTTTTGGATCATATTAGTGAGTCTAGGTTTGATTTTAAAGGTGTACACCTGAATATGAGGGAACACAATGATAGAAATATCACCACTAATAGACTAAAATCTATAATTCAAAATGGTTCTCTCCTAGAGTGATGGATACTCTACCTGATTGAAAAGAGGTTTATATTGAAGTTTATAGGGGCGTGGCGATGTAAGATCGTTGGGCTCAACCATTTTGAAGTGTTGGTGTAAATAAATAGTTTTATCGATGTCATGACTGAAAGGAAGAATTTCTTATGCATATAAGATCCTAGAATGATTCAGAAGACCCTAGCACATGTACTAATATAGAAAAAAGATATAAGAATCATGTGTGTCTATAAGAGATAATTTTAAAAATAAATGGAGAAAAAGAAAAAGAAAAAGGGGGTGGGGGTGAGGTAATCTGAGGTTCGGTATAAAAGAAACTATTCCTTGGTAAAAGAAGTCCCCCACAGTTATTTAAAAACATTATGATCTTAATAGATGTAGTTAAATACTCCAGGTATGATCATATTATAAATTTATATAACAAAATAAACTTTTATACAAAGTCATAGTAAAGTTACCGTGTGGGTTCTACCCCTTGAGATGACTGGAAAGCACACAACCTATCGATTCAAACCATAAGGTAGGATTCCTCATGTTATCTCTTCAAGTTTTAATTTTGTAGAATCATGTTTCTTAGATTTAAGTTCATGAGAGAGAATAATGTTTATGGTCAATTTTTGGGTTGGGAAAAAGGATAATCCAAAATCTAACTTAGAATAGACCTATGGATTAGGCTGCAATGTGATGCAAAAGTTACCGATTGGTTATGGTCAAACCCATTAGATCTAACTAAGATATATCTATTCCTTGGTTTAGATATAGCTAACAACCTAGATGATGTATAATTAGGTTATATGATAGAAATATTCATAGGTTAATGGTCATATCATTCTCAACTCAGACAAGGTTAGGGTCATTCAATTTTACCCCCTTATGGCTAAGGTTACTCAAAATAATGAGATTTAAAAATTTTGTTTAACCTAATTACTATCCATATGGTTACCAAGATTTTATTTATAGATTTATTATGATTAAGAGAACCCATACTCTTGACCCTTAACCCTAATCAGATTATTCACACATAACAATATTAATCAAAAGAAAGGATTTGTGCAATATGATTTGCGTAATAATAAAATAATTTTGAAATAAGAAATTAAAAACTAAAATAAGTAAGGATAAATAAAGAACTTACTATTAATGAAGAAATAATAACGAAATAGTTCAATCATTGAAGTCTAATAGAAATAAGTATCTAAATGGACATAGAAACAGAAATAGGTATTTAAAGAGGTAAAGAACAGATGAATAATGGGAAATAATTCAAAGGATTTGATAAATAAATGAAAGGAATGAATTAAAACTAGTCTGAAATAGAAATAGAGGGTAAACATAAGAATAAATGAGTGAAAATACGTAAGTCCCAGGTCCCCTATCCATAGCAGAGGCACTCAAATATATATAGGCTTGAAAATTAAACAACAAATAAAGTATTCATGTCATGTAATGTATTTAAATGGATTATTTCATGACTTTTACGTGACATGAAAGTAGGATTCACATCATGTACTTAAGATCCACAATATAATATGATAATCTTGAATCATTCAGAATCCTAAAGCTATATATTTGAATAGATGAGATCTTTAACTTTTCATATTGTGTAAATTATACATGAAATATATGTAATTCACGTAATGTACTTCCTTCACATCATACAATTCTAGTAGGATTCTGATTTTGAAGATGTCACGACGTGCAATGTGAATACATGATGTGTATTAGTCTCACATCATGAAATGGTTCATGGGATGAAATTTTTTCCTTATGGATGGAATTAATGAGGAATACACGTTATGAACTACATTCACGATGTTTAAATCATGTTTTTTCCGATTTCTAAAAATTCTTCATTTGAGTCTTAAATTCCCAATTCCTATAAAAACAAACCAAAACCTAGCGAATTATCAAGAAAAAAATGACTAAAACTTAAATAAATATATCCAAAATGTGTATATAAATTCATCTTATCAATGTAACACTAGTATAAATTTAAGAATATTGGGATTCCTATATCTTTCTATATGTGAGTTAAAATTGGAAGAAATATTTTATATCGCTTATGGGTAAAATTGATCAAATTTTGTGAAATATTAGAGTCACACTGATAAATTTTGAATAAAATTCACAAGGTTTTCACATATATTTATAGGATTCCATGGATTTTTTAACATATAAAAATATAAAAGAACACTAAAATTCATGAATTAACCCAAAATATATCTATATGTTTGGTGTAAAATCCCATATTCTTACAGGTATGTCTATCTTTGAGTTTTTAATTAAACTTATTTTGTATAATATTTTCCTTGCCTTTAAACTATGGTGGTCATGTTTCATTATAGATGTATATCATTTGAATAAAAATAGTCTTAGGTTGCAAGGAAGCTTGACAAAACCAGAGAGGTTCCATGTGGAGAGCTTTTTTTGGGGAAAATGGCTTAAATTTCTAGGTTATTTGTTTTTTTAATTAATTGAGTCTAGGTACAAATGGGTCAAGTGTTTTCATGGGTTTTTGGTAACTTGAGAAGATTTAGAAAGGGGGTAGGTTTAATTAATAATGAAATGGAATAAAAACCATATATAGAACATTTACAGTTTATGTAAATAGATTGCATGTTGTGTAATTGTTTTGGTTTTTTTAAAATAATATGAGGCAATGGGTTTTTTGGAATATCCCATTAAAAATATTTACACGATGTGTTACTACATTACACATCTTGAAATTACCCTACCTTCTATTTAAAGTATGTGGTTTGGTTTAATTTTATTACAACTCTCTAAAACCTTCTCCTCTTAACCCTTGGGCATCTTCAAGGCATTTTGAAGCACTTATCTTGGTTCCGGACATCCTAACAATGCATATGATCCCTAGAATGTTTTTGGGTTAGGTTTTCCTTCCTATAACTTTGTTCTCCAGCAATTACAGTTTAATATCTTGACCATTTTCATCGTTGGTTTTTATCTTCATCTGTTTTGATCTAGGATCCTTATTGCAATCATCTACACCTTCTCCCTCATAGTAGTTTGCTGTTGGAAGTTTTATTTGATCGTCAGTTAAAGGTATTGGTCTAAATATTAACACTATGGTTTGATATTTTATAAGTATATGAAATATTGTGCTTTCTCTAGTGTAATGTGGGTATTAATTAAATAAATAATAAATGGTATTATTATTTTGAGTCTATTGGATTCAATTGGTTATTCACCTAGCTTATGGATACCCAATGGGTGAGGGAATCTTGAATATAATTAAATAGGATATGGATTAAAGTGTGTTTATCATGACATGATACCTTAGGTTATTTCTTGATACAAGATCTTTAAGTGATGGTTTAATGCTTATTGATTCAAATATTGATCAATTTGGATATAAATGAAAGAGGTAATTGAAAGACAAATGGAAATTCACATAATTAACCATTGAGGATTATTATGTGATATTGCGATATCCATGATATTAATACATGTATTGTGATCCTTGATGAAATGCTTATATATTGAGCATGACCCTTGAACATGCACAATTATATGCCGTATTGCTGATATTGAGTGGGCTTTGCCTAGTTCCATGATGTAATTATTATACTGAGCGAGCTCATCCCATTCCCATTCTATAATTCCTGTATTGAGTGGGATCAAGCCAGTCCCATGATTTAATTCTTATATTGTGTAGAATCAGCCTAGTCTCATAATATAATAATTATATTGAGTGTGCTTGAACCAGTCTCATGCTATAATGATTATAGGGATTTGACTCAAATTGTTATGATTATACCATGGTTAAATGGTTGTGGTTGTCATGGTTATGAGACACGATTAGAGATATTATGACATGAATCCAAATACGATTATTAGACCATGGTTATATGGTTGTGGTTGTCATGGTTGCAAGACATGCTCACAAAGATTTCAGAATGTAGTTGAAAAATATTTTTATTGTATTTTATTAATTTCTGAATTAATTAATAAACCTATTCATTGATTTATTGCATACACTTATTATCAGACTAGTCTGTTTAGGCATGGTGATGTCATCCTAGTGATTTGTACTCAAATCTTATTCTATCCACCATTTGGTACCTGGTTAGATTATGTGGATGCAGGTTTGGACAAGGGAAAAAGACCATGCATTGATGGAATTCTATAGATGGGCTAGAGTTGGGAGATGGGACCGCCATGGGGTTCGAGATTGGGTAATTATTCTCATATTCTTGGTATATAAGAAACAAAATCTCTTTTCCTCCATGGTCTCCACCACTAGAAATATCAATGAACTATATCCTTCTCTTCTTTGGTGTGTCCAAGAATTAGTTAAGGTTAAAGTTGTTAATTATATATTATTATAAAAGATTAGGAATAATCAAAATATCTTTCACCATAATAACCATCCCATTTGGTTTTTAATCAACACATTTTCTATCATAATAAAATTTAATCTAGTTCCCTCTGGTTCCCACTATTGACTAAAACAAAAAATAATAGTTTGAGTAATAATATTCATAGTGGGAAACAACATAATCATGAAAACTCACTTATCAGATGACTAAACCCTAACACCTTCTTTTCAATATTTGAAACCTTAGTCTTATACTAGGTCATTAATATTATTTATTTAAATCCTTCATGGTGGTTCATAAAGAGTTTGTGAATTTTCAAAGCATACCCACTGGAATGTCAAACCAGGTGTATAGTAAGGCCCATTTTCATGTACTTGGAGACGATTGATTTCATCTTAATTTTTCCTTATAAGAGTTATTACCCCTAAGAACCTCTATTCTAGAGCCACATCCACTTATAGTATATATAAATAGATTTAATTTCTTGGAAACCACTTACTATATCATTTAGAAAAATTCTAAGAAATTTTCCTATACTTTGACTCATCCTTATAGAATCATCCTAAGACATATCCCTAGACATATACATAAAAATATACCTAAGTATTTCACTAAAGTTTTCTCATCCTAGTTTCCAAAGTTTAACAATACCATTACTTAAATAAAAATTGTAAATACCTAAAATCATCATACATAGATATTACATATTTTAGGTGAAAATTTATTACATTTCACAAACACATACATGAGGATCATAAAGGTATAGTTTCTTTGGAAACATGGAAACATAAAAGACTGGTTCATTAGTGGTATACGTCATCTCCCACTTAGTTCCTCATAACTAGAACCTTTCTTAGACATATCACATATAATAACTATCATCATAACTTGGGGAAAAGAAAAATAATAAAGGGTAAGCTCATATGATTAGTAAGGGTAAAAAAGAAAAAAACATAAACATAATATGTGAATAAATGTATAAGAACATGAGAATAGAATAATAAAACCATACCCTATATATAAAAGATCAAAATATGCATTCATGGAATAAATATTGGTAGTTTATATGACATGAATCATAATTAAATCAAAGAAGACGATCCATGAGAGCATAACATTGACATAAGACATGAAATTATGGAATAAAAATAAGCATAGTAAATAATTTACATAGTAGTCAAGTCTCATTGAAAAAACTATCATTGTGGAATGGTTTCACTCCCCAATCCATCATAATAGTCAGCGTTCACTCGCAAGCCTAACATAATGTATAACATCCATTACTAGACCTGATTTACTCCCCCTTACAGTCATATTTATCTCATTTTATATTAATATTTACCCAATGAATTGGAGGGATATATAGATCCCACCCATATTTGGTTATAATGTAACCACCATCCTTGTTATAACATAACCAGTATAATTTTTTATAATGTATCCACCTTCACTACATGAGAATCAAACATATGTATTCCAAAATATCATAAAAAATTCGTCATATCAGAACCCATGAAAAGAAATGGATTTCATAAAAATTTGATCATAATATAAGATGTAAAAAAGAAACATGTTTCAAAATCATTTCAACATTCCATTAAATCATATCCCATAAAAAAAGTGGGTTTCAGAAGCATTTTATCATGGTATAATCCATGTAAGAGAAACATTTTTCATAAAATATTACAACTAGAAAAATAAAAAATATGGAGGAAGAATAAAAATTGTATCCTTGGATCATATCCCTAGTAAAACATAAGTAACATAAAATAATTTCATCTTATATGGAAAATGATTTTGAAAGATCACTTGAAACATTTCTTGATGAAAATAATTTCTCTTTGAAAATAATTTTTAAAAACTAAAAATTCATTAAATATTTTATGAATCCCTTTCTTTAACAATAACTTTGAGATCATATAATGTAATTTTCAAAAATAATTTAAAAAATTTCTTGAGGAAAATATCATTTCCACTATGAAAATCACTTTCTAAAAAATAAACCATTTTAAAAATAATTTTCTTTGAAATTAACCGTGAAAACATATAAAGGAAGATTTAAAAATAATTTAAAATATTTCTTGAGGAAAATATCCTTTCCACATTGTTTTTTAAACATTAAATATTTTTAAAATCATTTTATTTAAAGATATATATGGAAAATTATAAAGGAATATTCAAATAAAATAATGGTCATGAAAGTGGGAAATTCCATTCATACCATACATGTTAAAACAAAGATTCCTTTCACATTTTTGATAAAATCCACACATGAATTGTTTGGAAAATGACATGAATATTCATATAAAAATATTTTTAAAAAATCAAATAATTCATAAAAATTTCATTAATAAATCATTTAAATGATATTAAACTAATTTTTTATTTTTTATAGAAAACCTAGTTTTTGAAGATAAAGAGTTTTTAACTCAAGGGATAAATAAAGACAAATTTTTTATAAACATTATTTCAGACTCTTGAGTACATAAATAGTGGAAAATGAAGGTAGACATGTATTATCATGGAATAAACATTAAATAATAATATTCATGAGTATCTTTAGAGATAGATCATAATATTTCATTATTTAAAGCATAATCGTAAACAATCCCAATAAATGATGATATTGTAACATAAAACTCTTATCAATTTGGTAAATTTGAATAATAATATCCATGAAATAACAAATTTAATTTAAACATATAATATCATTTAATTAATTTTATTATTTATATAACATGTCAAATAATTAGTATATAACCCTCATAGAAGAATATATGTGCTAAATATAACTTATGTCCCAATGAAGGTATTTTGAGATAAAAAAATCCTTTACTACTTGGTAAATTTTGAACTATATTCCCTATATAAGATAGAAAATAAATTAGATATGTAAATACCCATAAATTTAGGAAAAATAATCATTAAATACATTCAAGGGTAGTATATACACTATATAAAAAAAACTCATGGTGAATATGGAATGGGTCTAAGAGAATAATAAAAGTGAGATGGAAATCCCTTACCATAAATATTTTATTCCTTCATACATGTTTGATACACTATATAATTAATATAATTTTATTATATATATATTAAAAAACCATACATATATATATATCATACTATATATGATTTACTTATGACATTTTATTACCTATTTATTAACATTTTAATGTTAAAGTTATGTTTCAGGCAATAAATGCTCTGTTTTTCATGTATGTTTATATTTTTTATTTTTGGTCCTCTTAATTTGATGTTCATTACATGATATAAGTATTTTTAAACATGATATAAATACCATATATATCTAGTATATGTGTTTTTATCATGATCAATAAGTGTTAGTGATAGAAAATAAAATACACCGTTCATAAAGACGGAAGGTCATACGTACGCATGAAGGTTGTTTCTATATTCTCACAAAGGAAAGAAAGAAATTTAAATATTATATTTCAATTAAAGAATAATTTTTTTTCTTATATATCAAATATATTCAGAAAACCCATCCTTATTACCTTCCATGTAAAGTATGAATGAATCACATCGCTTCGCGAGATGGTAGTCCGCCGTACACATGAAAAACGTTATTATATTCCCAAGGAATGAAAAGTAAGATAAAACATGTGATATCATGGTTATATAAGAATAATAATATCATAAATATCATATATAAAAAATAAATCCATCATTATATCCTTCAATGATAGGTGGTGATGGAAAACGTATAACATCAGTTTGTGATGTGGTAGTCCACCGTACACATGAATAATGATTTCATAACCCATTTGATGGGAGAGGGGAATGATTTAGGTTATTAAATCAATATAATAATATATTATTATATTTAATATTTTGAAGTTATCATATTAGAATTATTTAATAATAAATTAATTAGGTAGGGGAATAAATAAAATAAAACGCTCAATTACAGACATTACATCTTTTTCGAATAAATTCTTTAGGTTTTCACTAAAAGGCTTCATAGGTTAGATTTATTAAAAAATTAATAATTATAGGATGATATTAGGGAATGAATTAATTTATTTGTGTTTTTATTTGTAGAAACAAAGGGTTTTGGAATTGTGAATAGAAGAAGAGAGGGAGTGACATTTTATAAGTGTCGTCAGTGACACACTTGTAATTTTTGAAAAGAAAAAGGAATAGAAATGTTTTTTCACATGGAAAGGGATGATAAATGGTAAATAATGAACCAAAAATAGATAATCTCTAATTATTTTTATAAAATGGGTTTTGGATAGGTTTTGGGACATTTTAACTTTTATAATTTTAGTTTAACACCCGGTAAACACACTTTTACCTTAACCATGGTAAATAAATTTAACTCTTTTTACTGCACAATAGGGTAAAATATTAATTTTAAGTTATTAGATAATTTAAATTATGATGATTCAAAATAATTAATAATTTTTCATACATTAAATTCACATATGTGTAAAAAGTAAATTTAAAATTAATCCCACACACGCGATGAGAAATTCGTTTTCCAAAGAGAAAATATTCGAAAGTGTAAAAAGTTTTTATATCAAAATTAAATATGAAAATAATTTAAATGAACTAAATTGGATTGATAAATATATAATTGAACTAATTTTACTTTTAAAAATATATAAAAATAATTTTTAGGTTTTAAAATGCTTTAATAGAAATGATCATTCATAAACAAACAGTATTTTCACTATTCATTGAAAATTTATCCTTTCTTAAAATTCTCAAAATTTCACTACATGATAATTTTGAAATGATGATTTAAAAATAGATATTATTTTTTCAAATAAATTTTCCAAAATTGGAAAAAAAAAATTTAAAATAAGTTTGAAAAAGGTGAAAAATTGGTTTTTTTATAAAAATATAGTTTTAAGTAATAAATCTATTAATTATTATCACTTGTCTAGAAAACAAATAAGATAAATTTTAAAAATTTTATTTAAAATATAATATATAAATTTCATTAAAATCGTACACAAAAATTTATTTTTTTAATTTATTGAGGTAAAATTATTTTTTTCGTGTGAAAGTAGTTTTTTAGAAGAAGATTTTAATTATTTTCCAATATTTTTTATTTTAATTTCTAATTATTTAGTCACCAGAAATTTAATTTTATATACACGTGCAGAACATATTCTTTCATAATTTAGTCAATCCTATTTGTACCCACTATTCCAAAATCTATGTAATAACTATCATATTAAATAATAATATTTTAATAGTATGTCACGTTTTGTTAAACTTGGTGTTACATGTATCAAAAGTTACACTTAGTGTTGCGTGTAATACAAGATAAACTCAGTATTGCGTGTAACACAATATATTGAAGAGATTAAATTTATTTTAAAAAAATATTTCAAAAATATCCAGCTATTACAGTATCTTCCTTGTATGGGATTAATGATTAATGATTTTCCTATTTTTAATAATATAATAGTATATAAAAAATAAAAAAATAAAAAAATTACATTGGGTACATTTTTTTTACATATATAATATCTAAATATTTAATAAAATATTTTAGAATTCAAAATATATTAATAAAATGATAATAAAAAAATGATTATAAAAATTATAAATTAAATATTAAAATATTAAAATGTTTATACATATAAAAAATTAAATAATATAAGTAAAAAATGAAAACGAAATTGATTCCAAAGAATATGTTTGGCATAAAAACTTCCATTCCATGATTTAATTTAGATTATTATTATAAAATTAATTCTTTAGGAAAATAATTAATATATATGATACAAAATTTATAAATTATAAAATTATAAATAATAAAGATATATATTAAATAAATATAGTTGTACATGAAAAAAAATAATTTTTTGTTAACTACAAATCATGTATAACACACATAGAATATGTTTTTTATTTGGCAGGCAACATCTTTTTATCCTCAATAATAATTTTAAAAGGAAAATAAAAAACAAAGAACATATAAATAAAAATTTAAAATAACATAACAATCCGCAAATCATAAAAATATGATACACAAAATAGAGAGAAATGTTTTATAGAACATAAAAAATTTCCAAGAAAAAGTTCTCTGTTATATATTGAGCATTTAAATATTAATTCAAAGAAATTTTGAATTAAAATAACTTTAAGAAAATGATTATAAAACATAATTTTTAATATTACATAAATAAATTAAATATATATAAATACTTATAATTAAAAAATATTAATTTATATTAATTAAATATGTTAAAAAATTCATACTCACATAACATAAAAAATATGTTTTTATTGATATAACAACTCCAAATCCATAATTTAATTTATATACATTTTATAAAATTTAAAAAAATATAAGAAAAATTTATAACATATAAATAAATAAAAAACAAAAAACATGATTAAATTAATTTAGATAAATAAAATTGAACATATAAGAACACACAATATAGTTAGAAATATAATATATATAACACACACACACAAAATGTTATGTGCTAGGTACACAACTTCTTTATGCCACAAAAAATGATTTTAAAAAATGAAATTAAAAAATATAATAGATCAATGTACATAGAACATAATATAAAAAATCATAGAACATGTTAACATGATTGCTATAACATAGAATAAATTATAAAAAACATAATTTTTTTTTACAAAACATGTTACGTACATAAAAAAATCATATAAATAAAGTTTAGTTAATATATATATATATAATATAAGATTAAATAAAATTTATAATACCACAAAATAAAAAAAATAGATAAATTTTTTAAATAGAAATAGAAGTATATGTTTAAAAAAACCCAATTACAAGAGATGAAAACAAATATTTGTACACTTATGAATTTTTCACTTTTGATTTAATTTTATATTAATCATATAATTTAAATGTTTCTCCAATATAAAACCTGTTCTATTTTACATTTTTTCAAAGTGAAATTTTATTTTTAATTATAATAATAAAATTTTTCAATATATATAAATGTTTTTTGAATTATGTAAATTCTTTGTGAACATATTTAGATTTTAAAAAATATATAAGTATCATATATATTTAAATATTCACTATGCCTTTTGTTTCTATAAATATTTTGCGTTGTGTTGAATTTACTATCTATTAATGTTCTTTATGTAATGATCTATGTTGCACATATATCAAATGATATGCAGTATGCCTATTTATATTATTTTATATTGTGTTTATATGTTATGGTTTATGGATTTATATCAAATGTTTTGTATTTTTTTATTTTTATATATTTTTTTCTGTGACATGATTATATGTTAAATGTACATTCATGTGTGTGTGTCTGAATGTTTATATAAATTCTATATGTTGGGAACATATCAAATTTTCTCTCTCTGTGTGTGTCATGTTATGAATTATAAAAATTTAATTATAAGGTTTTTTCAAAATATTTGGTGTGTATGTGTGTTTTGTTGGGTTGTGTTTCTATATAGATGTCTAATGATGTAATTCATTTTTTACAAGTGACTCTTTATTTGAGTTGTGGTGATTTTTTTGGAGTCTTTTAACGAATGAAAGGTCAGGTACACTATTTACTAACTATGCATGCTAACCTTCCATGATTATTTTTGAGGTAATATCCTTACACAACTAGATGTTTGATTAAATAACTATGCATGATAATTATGCATATTCAATTTTGGGGGATAATAGCCTTGCATGGTTAAGATAATAGTTAACTACTTATGTAGATTAACCATTTATGATTGTAAAAGTTTCATGTTTTTTTTAAAATAATTTATTTTATTTCATTATCCCTCATTAAATGACTCAACTAACTATGACTAACACTAATACATTTATAGGGTGGTTTTTAAGGATTGTTTTTCCCTATAATGTTAATTATCTCTCATGGATTGAGTGTATCAATCTTATATTTAATATAAGAAATCCATTATTTATTCTCTCAGTTACTTTCTATATTACATATAAATAGATATTTCTATCTCTCTTGTAAAATCAACCTTACAGATTTATATATTAATGGAATTGGATCTTAAATTAAAATCAATGGATTTATTGATAGATATTGAAGAATTTTATGGAAATTGAGAGCTATAATTATAAATCTATATAATTCATAGAATCTTATTTAAGGAAGAAGGATTATACCATTTCATATGATTATTAGGATACATTAACATACTGTTAATACAATTTAGAAAAATTAATATTTATATATTTAATTTTATTTATCAAGTGGTTACTTGGTTGAATTTTATTTCATAAATCATAGGGTTTTGAATAAATGATGGATTTGGTTGATAAATCATTAGTTTTAGAAAGAATGTGTGTCTTTATAAATTAATTAAAATTTAATCATTAGTTTTTTTCCTTAAAAATTATTTTTTTGTTAAATTATTTTTGGATTTATAATTTTATATTTTTATAAAAATTTTATTTTTAAAGATTAAATTGTTTTGAAAAATATTTTAGAAAAAATGGTTTTGAAAATTAATTGAAATCAGATATGAGAAACATATAGAAGTGATGGCTGATGTGGATGCAAGTTCAAGGATTACATGGGGAAAGGCTACCATGACATTGATGGTGATAGCCTTGAATATAAATTTCTAGATGGATGATTATATATTGTGAATGAAACTATGATAATAGGTGTATATGAATATATTATTATTCAATTATGATTAATTTTAAATTGATCATAATATATAATCTTTACATGATTTATATATGTGATTGTGTTAATTTGATTGGTTTGAATATGTTATAGGTAAATCTAGTATGGTTACTCATGTTTTTATAAAAATATTGCGTAATTTGGATTATTTCCTTTTTAGATGAAAATAAATACTTTCTCATGAGAATAGTTTTTGTAGAATAAATAAGGCTTTAAAAGTGTTTATGTTTACCTACAATGGAATTTATTTACGCATGTTTGGATTGATAATTCAAAAGAAAAATAAGGGGATTCATTAGTGAAATTTTATTTAGTAATGCTTTACTCATACCCTTCAAGCATTTCTCATTGTGTATATAAAAATGTATTTCATTATATAAGAAAATAAAATGATTTATTTATTACCAATGAGGAGCCATAAAAAGTATTGAGGAATAGTAATGTGTTGGGTATTAACCACATGTATGGTGGAGGAGCCGGGATGCACATATATTATAATAATTAAACTAATTTAAATAGGTTTTATTTTTTTTCAAAAACATTGATTTGGTAAATTTAC
Source organism: Viscum album (assembly GCA_963277665.1). NCBI lineage: Eukaryota > Viridiplantae > Streptophyta > Magnoliopsida > Santalales > Viscaceae > Viscum > Viscum album. The sequence goes on from OY728125.1 coordinate 1,559,346,655, forward strand.
TCTTCTTTTTGGATTACTTTAAGTTTTTTAATGTTAAATTTACTTTTTAATAAAGGGTTATTTTAAATATTTTTTTTGAGTTTTACTTTGAATAAAATAATTCCTATAAGGTTTAAATTTCATCTTTAAATAGTTGTTTTTAGCCTCTAGTGATCGAGGAACGTGTTTGATACCATGTGGCATTGCTAGATTTAAGTCTTGGGATTTAGTTAACCAATTTTATGCATTAAAAAGTCATATTATATCACATTTTAAATTTATTTTTTGGGAAATTTGTGTTAAACATAGATATGGGATGGATGGAACTTGAAATAAACATTTAAAAATGCATATCTAAATAATTTATAGTGAATGCTGAGTTTCCAAGGAGTGTGGGTAAACAAGAGGTTATAGAATAAGACATGGGATGTTTCATTCATTATAACAATGGTTAAGATTAAAATTGTATTCATGAAGTATTAGTGAAATAGATAGAGATAACATTACAAGTGAATTCATTATTAAATGATTTCATTACCTAGGTATGAGTTTGAAAATGGTTTCATTTACTTGTTATTTTAAAATTATTTTTATATTATTTTGAAAAATGATTTTATTGAAATTTAGTTTTGAAGTGTTTTTAGAAAAATTTATTTGAATAGAATGACCAAAATAATGAATCTACTTATATAAATATTGTAAACTAAAACTATTGATGATAAGTGATATATTTTTTCTATAAACTATTAAAATAGATATTTATTACAATCTTTAGTTACAAGTTGTAGTATAGTTATTTTTTTTCATAATTTTTTTTTTGAATTATAGAAATGATCAAATAAAGAGATCAAGTTATTTATCTTGGAGATGATAAATATGAGATGCTTTGAAGATCTAAAATTATTTGGATTAAGTAATCAAAAAAAAAATTGAAGAGAAAAAAATCAAGGTAGGAATAAAAAGGTGGATCGAGCCTTCTAATTTTTGAATCAAATTCCTCTTGTATTCATTTCCAATGATAGGATTCACGAAACTTGGTATTTTCTGGAATAGATCGACCATATATTTAAATTACTATATACCCCTAAATCATAATAAAGTAGGGTTTGGATCTTATATAATAGATAGAATGACTCATAAATGATGGGAAATAATGATAAATTTGATGAAACATGTCAGTCTTACCTAATTATGGCATTATAAATTGCTCATATTAAGATATCAAGGGATATTAAGAGTTCCAGAGAATGTAAATAATTTTTTTAAATTATTTTTATTTTATCAATAATTGATAACCGATGAAAATATCAAGTCTAAAAGATCTAATATGACAATTTAACAATATATTTGATAGAACTACACATATTAAGGTACTAAATAAGGTAGAGATAACATAAGTTGAGATGATTGAAAATATCAGTGTAGAAAACTTTATTTCCACACTAGATGGAGATAAGGATTATTCTTAGGGGAGAAGTTGAATTTAAATGGCTTCTAATAGAATAATATATCAAATAAATCTATTTTTTTTTTCATTTTTTAATCATGGTAGGTGTAAATATGGGTGTTATTAATGTGGTAACATGGGGCCCTTGAAGTGGGACTATTCTAATAAACCTAGTTCATGTAATCAATGTGGAAATATGTGATATATAAATAAGTATTTCACACAATTTTTAGGGAATTCCAATTTTAGGGCATCCGATAAGATAATAAGATTGAAAATATCAGTTGAGAATCCCAAATTGGTTTGATCTAAATCTCAGGTGTAGCAACCTGACCATAGTAAGCCCATAACCGGTGTCTACTACCATTACATTGGCATTATTATAAGGAAATATAGCCTTAAGGATTGATCAACTTAATAGTTTTGATATAATAGATATATAAATGTGTCTTGTATTACAAATAAATACACTAATTAAAACCTATTTTTTTGTCTTTTGAGGGTAACATTATTCCATCTAGAATATCCTTGAATAAATTTCATATTACACTTATTAGATTCCTTAGGAAAGAAATAAAATAAGTATGAGATCAAATTCATAGTAAGGGTAAGAAAAATAGAAGAAATAATTAATTAATGAGAATAAATCAACATGTAAAGGTAAATAACTGATAACACAGTCCATTCAAATAAATGGATATGGAATAATCAATATTAAAAGGTAAGTAACTGAAAAACACTCCATTTAATCAATAAACCAAGAATGAAATGAATCCATAAATTTTATTATATGAAAACCCAATGGATAATAATAATGATAAATGAAATATATATGTATGAAATGCTTAATTATTGAATGTCATGTTTGGGGAACATGAAAACCAATACCGTCAAGACATATCAGAAAACTTTTTAAAACCATAGGTAGAAACTTATGTAATTTGTGAAATTAATTTCTCTCATGAGAACCTTTTGATGAATTGAAAGGATATATAAAGTTTGATCCCCAACCGTAATTTCAAGTCCAAGTCATTCCTCATATCGAGTAACTAATTTAATTAATAAACTATGCACCTTATCAAATATGTCTATTGAATGAAAAATATAAATTTATTAATATTTCCATAGATAATCATATAACTATCAAATTAAACACCATATATGAAAATAGTATAATGTTTACGAGTGAATAATGATATTAAATGTCAAAGGGGAAATAAATACACTAAATTAAATTGAATTGGTGTGTAATAACAAATAAGTCTCAATGAAATGTAAATTGAGACAAAATATCTTAACACTTTATAATCATTTATTAAAAGAATGTACATTTATAAAAGAAAATATTTTCAAAGAAAAGAACCTTTTAAAATGGTAAATTAGTCTTTAAAACATTAGTTCATCATGATAGAGGGAAGTTATGTTCATACCGTATACGTTAAAGACATTCCTTTTACTTTTGTAATAAAAATAATAAAGTACATTGTTTTAGAAAATGATAGAAATATTACTTTTAAAACATTTTTGTAGAAAGTAGAAAAGGTGAAAAATATGACTTTAAAAAATCATTGGAGAATATTATAACTATTTTTTATTTTTTTAGAATACACTAACATGGAAAAAAATTATTCCCCAGTAGAGACTTAAACACAAACAACCCTGAATAATGACGAGATTGTGAAACAACCCCTTATAAATTTGGTAACTTTTGAACCATAAATCGCATGAAAGAGATATAATTAAATAGATATGTAAATACCCACAAATATAAGGATAAATATCACAGAATTCATTAATGTGCATTATATACGTTGTAAAAAATAAACGAGTAGTGAATATGACATAAGTCTCGTAGAAATAAAAATAAGACTAGAACTCCCATTACCTTATGTCTTGACTCTCATCATACTCATTCAAACCTCGTTTATAAAAATATATGTTTATTATAAATCAAAATAAATAACCATATTTATTTCTATAATACCATATATTATTTACCTATGACTTTATATTACTCGTTTATTTACAATTTCATGTTAATGTTACATTTCGGGTAATAACCACTTTGTTTTTTGCATGTGTTTTGATTTGTTATATTTTTTAACATATTATATAAATCATGGTTTCATAATATCCATAATTATTACCATGACATAAATATCATATATATTCATTATATATTCATTTATATTAATTTATAAAAGATAGAATTAGAAAATGAAATACACCATTCATGGATATGGTAGGCCGTACATACACACGAACGATGTTTCCATTTTATTGTTATATTGAATGAAATAAAGAAATTAATATAATTACAGTATAACTATTATTTCATATATATCATATACATTTAGTAATACAATTCTTAATATATTCCATGTAAATTTTGAATGAATCACATTGTTTTGAAGAGTTGTTAGTCCACATGTCCACAAACGAAGTTATCATATTTATACAAAATGGAAAGAATGGAGGTATGTGTTACATAATAACTTTAGAATAATATATACATCATAAATATCATTATATTATATAAAAATATAATATACATCATTATTCCCAACTATTGAAGTTGAAAATGGAAGAATGAATGACATCAGTTCGTGAGGCGGTAGTCCACTGTATATACGAACGATGATTGCATATCTCATTTTATGAAAGTGTGTGTGATTGTAGGTATAAACCATAATATATAAAAATATAATTATATTTAGGATAATTATGGTATTATATAAAAATTAAATAAAAATAACTGTAGTTGTTTAAGGAAGAAATAAAAGAAAAAATTTCATCGATGAACATTACCTCTTCTTTGAAAATATCTTTTTGATTTCCACAAAAGGACTTATTTGGTTGGATTTATTCCCAAAGTAAGGACTATAAGATTAAGGTAGGGAAGTTTTTAAGATAAATTTAAAGGTTTTAGTTGATCTATAAGGCTAAATGTGGTGTGAGGAAGTAAGGGAGGAAGTTCCCTTTTATAAAGGAGGTGATGGGCACTTTTGAAAACTCTAATAATATTAAATTAATATAAATTAATATTCAATTTAAAATATCTTAAAAGTAATTTATTTAAAATATAATATGATTATGGTTCTAAAACTTCTCAAACAATAACTTTTAGACATGTTTAGGTCACATTATTACCTTTATCTTTTATCTTTAACCCTTTGTTAAACCTTTTAACTCTTAGCGTGACAAGTTGGATTTTTTACTCTTTAAGGGATAATATAGTTACTATAAAATGAAAAAAGAACCATAAATGAGTAATGGATAGAATTTAAAACTTTATATAAATATTGTTTCCGAATTTTATATTTTTATAAATTTTATATCATTTAATTAAATATTATTTGTTTCAAATATCATTAATGTCAAATTTGAAACTATTCAATTTTTGACTTTTTAAAAAATAACTATACACAAGATAAATTTGTAAAAAATAATTTAATACATAAATAATATGTATATTTTAAATATAAAATTTTTGGATGAAATTATAAATATGATATTATATTTATTTTTAAATTTTTAATAACTTTTATTTGATATGTCTATTTGTTAAACAATTACTGGATCATCATTGTGAAGGCATTTAATTTAATTATTTTTTCCTTAAAAATGGAAAATAAATTTTCATGATGAAGATAAACATTATATACTTTCTATAAATATTCATAGTCAAACATATCCCCCATTTAACCCTGTATTGAAAATATTTAATTTTTTAAAAACAAAAGTATGATAAAATTGACTTTTCTTTGAATAAAATACTATAAATGTATTAAAATCATAAAAGTTACTCCAAGAGAACATAAAATAATGAAAATGATTATTTTGGTCTCCATTAACTCATAAAACAAAATTAGGATAAGTATTAGTGTAATTTTATAATATTTATAATATTATTTTTACCCTTAATTACCTGATTTACCCTTAACTGTGGTAAATAAAATTACCAATGTTTAATATTCTTATTTTTCCCAAAAATAAGAGGGAAAAATTTACTAAATTTTGAAATTGTGATTCAAAATATGAAATCAATTTTTAGAAATTCAAAACACTTAATTTTCTAAAATTAATTTAAAATTAATCCTATTTACAGAATGAGAGAACACGTTTTTAAAGTGAAAATGTTCAAAAGATTGAAATTTTTTTATATGAAAATTAAATATGAAATTGATTAAAATTACCTAAATTAGATTAAATGATGAAAATTTTATCTATTTAAATTTTAAAACCAATTAAAAACATAATTTAATACTATAAATTATTTAGATGAAAACTTTGTTTAAAATTAAATTGCAATATTTTATCACTATTCTTCAAAACAAGAAACTTATCAGAAAAATACCAAAAATTCAACAAGAGTAAATTTTTATATTTTGATTAAAAAAAGAAGTTTATTTTGTTGTGTCACACCCAGACTTCGTTTGAGATATGTTTTTTATTTTTTATTTTTGTCCCATAATTTTATTTGCCTTTATTAAAATTGTTTGGTTGAAGGGAGGGCCAAACTCGATGTGAGTTTTCACTTTTTCACTGATAAGTGAGCGTCGGATTGACATCACTCGACGCACAGGAAGGGAATGGGCGAAGCTGTGTGGCTTCTCCAGTTTAATGCGCAGTCTACCCGGTGCATGAATGATTAACTAACCTAATGAAAATAAAATTTTATAGTTATAATTATATTTGTCATTATTATTATTATTAATATTATTATTAACACTATTTTAATTAATATTTTCATTTGGGTAACATTAAAATCATAACATTTTTAACTTTCCTTATTAATATTGTCATTATATTTTCATTATTATTTTAGATTAGCTTAAGTATATTTTTTGTTTAAGGTTAGTTTAATTATTTTTTTAAAGTTTTCCTTCCATTTTATTTATTTATTATTATCTTTTATCTTTTCTTTTCCCTCATTTTTTTTCTTCCCTTCTCTCCCTCACACTCCCTCCCTATGGGAACTATTCATCAGCGACTCTCCCCTAACCCTAGGGGCCACAACTCCTCTCCCGCCGGACCAGCTCAACTCCGCCCCGGACTGCCTCACATTGGCCTCCCTCTAGCACCCAGCCATGACCCCATGCACCTCCCTCCTTCCCTTCTACCTCAGTGGCCATGACACTCTCCCACTGACTTGAGCCGACGCCGCCCTCCAGCTCGACCCAGCCACACCGTGCCGTACCTCACGCCTCCCCAGTCCAGCAGGTCGCCGACTTCCCCCGCTACCCTCCCATGCTATGCATACCTTCCCTACTGCTTCCCCGCAACAGATGCACCCGACCACACACATCCCTCTACCATCTAAATTTTCCCAATAGCATTGTGCCGCATAGCCCCCTCCTTTAGCTGCGTTTCTTTTTTTCGGTGGTTCTCCCTGTTTTTCTGGGGCCATGCAAGCCCAGAGAGCCCTGTCGACCTTCCACCGACCTCCCAGACTCCTCGCTGTAGGTGAAGAGTCCCTCTTTGTTCATAATATTCTTGGTGATGTTGCAAATATGTTCTAGTTTGTATTTGATTCAATTTTGATGCATTTATGTTGTGATTTATTTTTAGGGTGTGTTTTGAGTTTGTTTGAGGTGCTTCGGGAGTGGTGGATTTTTCACACCAATTTAGTGAAACTTACGACACACCTATAGGTGATTCCACACACAATTATTATCTTATGATCATTTTCATGCTTGTTTAATTAATTCATAAACTTGTTAATTAGTTTCCATGCTAAAAAATTAGTTTTAATTACATTTTAAATGTACATTTAATCTGTTGGAAGTGTGTCTAAGTGAATTGGTCTTTTTTATTTTGAAATCCCACCTTGAATTGTTTATTATTGTTTTGTAAACTGTGTAGTGTGTGAATTAGGAAGTGCATATAACGCGGTTTTTGTTTTGACATGTGTCAGAATATGCTTTATCTTGGAAAATGGGTTTAAATGAATTTTTGGCCTTTGAAAATTTTGCGACATGTTTGAAAACTGTTTAATAATTTCTATTTGTGGTTTGCTTAATTATCTAAGTGTTTTTGTTAGGTTATGTATCTAGTTTAATTTAATGTGTAAGTGGTGGAAATTATGTTTTAAAAAGTGTTTTTGTGCCTGTGGTTTTAAAAGAGGATATCAGTGTGCAGGTGGCATGTTCTTGTGTGTAAGCACCTTGTTTGGATCTAAGTGTTAATGTGACATGTTATATGAACTTTGAATTTAGGTGAGCACAAAGAGGGAAGCCAGGGGTTTTAGGTGGGGGGACTAGGACTAGTGAGCTACTGTTCCGGAGATGGCTTGGCCTAGTTTCACAGGAAAAATTGACGTTTAAAAAAATAACTAAACATATTATGACTGAGGTTCATGGCCTTTTAAGCCACATTTTATGAGGGTCGTAGCCTTCTAAGCAAAGTTTTCTGAGGGTCATGGTTTCTAAGAAACATTTCACCGAGACATGACGTTCTAGGGTCCCACCTGTTTCTAGTACCCATAGGGCCTCTCCCATCATTTGGTGTTACCGGTTAATTTGAGCACACGAATGATACATGATATGTCAATTGATTTACTTCCCAAACATGTGTTTTCTTTAAACTTATTTTCTTTAAGGTCGTTTTATGAAAACCATTTTCACCAAAGCTGATTAGCATTTCTTACTTTCGTTTATTTATCATTGAAAATGTAATTGTCTGTTAATTCTTGTGTATTGAATATTTTCTTGGTGAAATCCTGTTGGGCGATTTTTCACACCATACTTACCCCTTTGGGTGTAAGTAGATTTGTTTATGCCTGATACAGGTAAGGGTCTAGCATTTGGGAGTGGTGGTTCAGGTTGTAAGCAGACCTCTTGACATGGTGTTGTGGCGGTGGCTTGAGGGTCGTTTCCTCTCGTCGGGCGGTAGTTTTTAGTGATTTTTTAGTCACCATACTTTTAGTGTTGTTTGAGTTTTGTTTTTACATGCGACTTGAAAATCTGGTTTTGGTTAAAGACTTGTTTCTCTACGACTTTTACTTTTGGTTGGGTTTATTTTTTTGGTTAATTTATAATTTTTTATTCGGGTAAAATCATTCCAAATGTTTATTTTGATACCCGAGAACTTGTTCCAACCCATGGGGATCGAGAAAACCCTGTATTCCATACCGTGGACTGGGTCGGGCATCAGATCGGATGGAAACCAGTCTTGGTTCTTGATAAAATGGTATTAGAGCAGCCATGTTTTGTTTTCTGAGTTATTTTATTTGGGATGAGTCTGGTTAGACATGAGATAGGATTGTTGGTGCTCAGAATTCTGGTAGCGAGTAAGGTGCCTGGCCATCACATCTCTTGAAAGACTCTAAGTCGCCATGGGATGTTGGGATGTTTGTTTGACTTCTCTTCCAAGTGGGACATGCAGGCTGCAGACTATGTGTGGACATCAGACTGGGAAGAATATTTTGGACACGATGTTACTCTTGCATATTTGGATTACTGAGGATTACTTTTCTTCCTGAAAATTTTATTTTTCTTTGGATAATATGTATTTATGATGTTATTTTTTGACAATTTCTCTTTGTAGCAAGATGCCTCCCCGGAGAGCTTATACGCACCCAAGGGAAGAAGCCAAAGAGAGTTCTCCCTCGTCTCTTGATCAGAGATTGGTAGAAACTGTGGTCCAAGCTATTCATGCTTTAGTATAGGGGGCGACTTCTGGCCCCGCCCATATTCCAGCTAGAGGATATGGGTCTGGCTCTAAGAAGGATAGTGATAAGAAGTTTTTGAAGAATAATCCTACTTCATTCCGAGGTTGCTCGGAACCTCAAGAGGCAGATGAATGACTTGAAAAGATAGAGCATATGTTTGAGTTTCTTGACCTGCCAGAGGAAGTTAGGGTAAAGTGTACCTCATTCCATCTAGAGGGTTCCAATCGCAAGTGATGGGAATCAGTGATTCTGGCTGGGAAGCATGAGCAGATGAGTTGGAAGGATTTCAAGGCTATTTTTAACGAGTAATACTGTCCCGAGTTTCTGGACTATTCTAGATCCTGGGAGTTCATGGATCTTTAACAAGGGGATTGGATAGTGATAGAGTATTAAAACCTCTTCGTTGAGCTAGTACGGTACACGTCTGAGATTGTTTCAAGTGAATATTTGAATGCTTGGAAGTTCGAGAAGGGCCTTCGACCAGAAATCCACTCTCAGGTTTTCTTATTCAAGCTGGGAACTTATGCTTAGGTGGTTAGTCGTTCTTTCATGGTCGAGATTGACCAGAGAAGAAATTCAAGTTTTTCTAGATCATTGTTAGGATTTGGAAGTGGTAGTTCATCTGAGAAGAAGAGGAAGCATGATGAGCAATGGAAGAAGAGTGGTGGAAGCTCAGGTTATCCTCCCAAGTAGACTTCATCTAGGGTTTCTGGTGTAGGGTTCATGGTGTGCCATCGGTGTGGAAGGTTAGGGCACATCCAAACTGAATGTCCATACCCTCCCAAACCATTCCATGGTTGTAGAGTTTCTGGAAATCTACAACACTTCTGCAGGAATGCACGCACTTATCAGAGTGGGACTGAGTCTTTAGCTTCTAGAGGGGTATCAATTCAGTCAGAGTCGACTAGGGAGACAAGATCTTGGTTCGGTGGCTATGGCGGTAGGACCAGATCATCTTCAGGGCAGATCCAGATCAGGGCAGAGCCTTAGGCGAGTGGTTGTTCTCAGGAAGGGACCAGACATTTGCATGCTATAGATTAGGAACAAGCGGGATCTGAAGCAGGACCTTCGACTCTTCAAGGTACCATTTTGATTGCATCTTTTATAGCTGTAGTTTTATTTGATACTGGTGCTTCAGTTTCTTTTTTATCTACCCGTCTTGTGAACATGATGAACCTACCAACCGAACTATTATCTCTTTCCATGGATTTGGTAACACCATTGGGGAAAAAGAGGGATCAAGGCCTTCGGTGTCCGTCATGCGCGCTCTCTGTATCAGGAGTCAAGATGGAGTGGGATTTCTTGGTCCATGATATAGACCTATTTGATGTGATCCTAGGCATGGAATGGCTAGTGTTCTTTCAAGAATATATTAACTGCTATCAGCTATGAGTCATATTTATGGAACCAGAAGGGAGTCCTCAGTTATTTCATGGAGAATGGGATCCTCGGTCGGGTTGCGCAGGACCTCCACTCCCTGAGTTGGGTAATCTTTCTTATCATTTGTCATCGATTGCATTGGAGAACAATGTTGGTGTTTCTCAGGGTAGGTTACCTCATGTAGTGGATGAGTTCCCAGAGGTATTCCCAGATGACTTCTCAGGCTTACCTTCAGAGCGGGATGTGGAGTTCTTGATTGAGTTGGCGTCGAGAACTCAGCCTATATCTCTTCCCTCATATCGTATGGACCCCACCAAATTGAGGTAATTAAAGATAAAACTGGATGATTTGGATTCCAAAGGATTCATTCACCTGGGCATATCTCCTTGGGCCACCCCAGTTTTATTTGTGAAGAAGGACGATGGAAGCCTTCGGTTGTGCATCAATTACCGGAAATTGAACAATGTAACCATGAAGAATAAGTACCCTTTGCCTCAGATTGAAGATTTTTTTTTCGACCAGTTGAAGTGGGAAAAGTGGTTCTCCAAAATTGACTTGTGGTCGGGTTACTACCAACTAAGGGTGAGAGAAACATACATTCTGAAGATGGCTTTTCAAAGAAGGTATGTTCAATTTGAGTACTTGGTCATGCCTTTCAGGTTGATGAATTCTATAATAATTTTAATGGCACTCATGAATAGGGTGTTCCACCAATATCTCGACTCTTTTTTCATAGTATTTTTGGACGACATACTGGTTTATTATGGATCTGAGGATGAACATGAGAATCACCTGCACATTATTTTGGGCACTTTGCGGGACCACTGCTTATATGCCAAACTCTCGAAGTGCACATTCTAGATTAGGGAAGTGAAGTTCTGGGGCATGTCGTCTCCGAACAGGGGGTTTTAGTGGATCCTGAGAAGATCAGTGTAGTTATGTCATGGTAAAAACCAAGGAATGTGTTTGAGATCAAGAGTTTTCTTGGTTCGGCAGGTTATTATAGGCGTTTTGTTCGGGACTTCTCACGACTTGCCTCCTCCATGACCACACTCACCCAGAAAGGGGTGAAGTTTGAATAGAGCCCTCAGTGCTAGGAATCCTTTGAGGAGTTGAAGAGGTGGTTGAACACCACACCTATGTTGATATTACCAGAGTCTGGGAAGGTCTATGTGGGTTATTATGATGCGTCAGGTACAGACCTTGGGTGTGTTCTCCTGCAAGATTACCATGTGGTGGCTTATGGTTCTTGCCAGCTCTGACCACATGAGAAGAATTATCCGAATCACAACTTGGAGTTGGCAGCAGTGATGGATCCCCTGACGACTTGGCGTCACTACCTATTCGAGGAGAAATTTTTGGTCTATTCTAACCATAAGAGACTAGCCTACATTTTCTCTCAGAAGGATCTCAATCCGAGGCATCACCGCTATATCGAGTACCTACTGGGATTTGAATTTGACATTTTCTATACTCCAGGAAAGGGAAATGTGATGGTAGATGCTTTGAGTAGGAAATTACCAGTGTAGGCATTGAGGAAGTCCAATGATGAGTGTACTTTGATGGGGATCTTAGTCCAGATGAACTTGGAGAGCAGGGAGCATAACAGAGGTACTTTCTTGGATAGAATTTAGTTGACTCCCGCTCTTCTAGAGTTGATTCAGCGGGAGAGGCCCAATGATGAGCCTTGTCAGCAATATATGAAGTTTCTTCATGATGGGGAAACCCCTTCTGATTGGTCTTTGTCTTCCGAGAGGATCTTGTGCTTCAAGGGCTGTGCAGTGGTGCCGTTGTCTCTGCAGAAGGTAGTGATGTAGGATAGCCACCAATCTCAGTGGGCCATCCACCCTGGTGCTACCAAGATGTATTAGGATGTTCTTTGCTAGTTCTTGTGGATAGGTATTAGAAGAGACATAGCTGACCTTGTTTCGAGATGCTACACTTGTGAGCAGGAGAAAGCAACCATCCGAGACCATCTGGCCTACTTCAGCCATTACCCATTCCTACCTTGAAGTGGGACGAGGTCTCCGTGGACATTATTATTGGCTTGACTCATACACCTCGGGGGAGGAATGCTATCTGGGTAGTGATTTACCGTTTTAACAATTCATATCACTTTATCCTGACCAGAGATACAACAAAGGTGGATGAGTTGGGAAGTTTGTATGTTTAGAATGTAGTCAGACTTCATGGTGTGCCATCAGCGGTTGTTTCTGACAGGGACCCTCGCTTCAACTCTCGGTTTTATGGAGGCCTCCAGAAGGCTTTGGGGTCACATATTAAATTTATCATGACATAACATCCTCAGATGGATGGCCAGACGGAGTGGGGAAATCCGATTCTAGAGGACATGCTTCACGCATGTGTGTTGAATTTTAGAGGATCATGGGATAGCCATTTGAGATTGGTTGAGTTTTATTATAATAACAGTTACCAATATTCCATTAGAATGAAAACCTTTGAGGTAATATATGGTTGGCCTTGTTGGTATCCTTTTTGTTGGGATGAGGTAGGCAAGACCTTTCTCTTGGGACCGAGCCTTGTTCAGGAGATGTATGAGAAAGTCAAGTTGATTAGACAACGGTTGCTGACAGCTCAGATTCACCACAAATCTTATGAAGATCAGAGGCATCAGGATCTTGAGTTTTTAGTGGGGGATAGAGTTTTCTTGAGGGTGGCCCCTCGGTTGGGTCACCACCATTTGGGAAAGTAGGGGAAGCTGACACCGAGGTATATTGGGCCTTTCGAGATTACTAAGCGGATTGACAAGGTGTCATACTGGTTAGCTTTCCCTTCATAGTTGACATCGATTCATGAAGTATTCCATGTCTCCCAACTGAGAAAATATAATCCCGAACCATCACATGTGTTGAATTGGGAGGAGTTGGAGATTGAGCCAGACTTATTAGTGTTCGAGCGGCCAGTGTGGATAGTAGATTCTCAAAAGAAGGTGCTTCATGGAAAGTCCATTCCCTTGGTTCATATTCTTTGGCAGTATAGGAATGATGAGCATGAGAATTGGGTGCGGAAGTCTTGGGTTGAGCAAGAGTACCCTTTTCTATTCTCTGATCAGGCTTTGAATTGACTTTATGAGGGCATAAATCTTTCATGGTTGGGAAAATTGTCACACCCTGACTCATTTGAGCTATGTTTTTAATTTTTAATTTTTATCCCATAATTTTATTTGACTTTATTTAAATTGTTTGGTTGAAGGGAGGGCCGAACCGGATGTGAGTTTTTCACTTTTTTCCATGAAAAGGGAGTGTTGGCTTGAAATCACTTGATGCACGGGAAGGGCACGAGCGAAGCAGTGTGGCTTCGCCAGTTTAACGCATGGTCTACCCAGTGCACGAATGACTAACTAAACTAATGAAAATAAAATTTTATAGTTCTAATTATATTTTTCATTATTATTATTAATATTATTATTAACACTATTGTAATTAATATTTTCATATGGGTAATATTAAAATCATAACGTTTTTAACTTTCCTTATTAATATTGTCATTATATTTTCATTATTATTTTAGATTAGTTTAAATATAATTTTTGTTTTAGGTTAGTTTAATTATTTTTTTAATGTTTTCCTTCCATTTTTTTATTATTATCCTTTATCTTTTCTTTTCCCCTTCTTTTTTTATTCTTTTATCTCCCTCACAATCCCTCCCCATGGGCATCATTCATCCGCGGCTCGCCTCTAACCCTAGGCGCCACAACTCCTCTCCCACTGGACCAGATCAGCTTCGCCCCGACCTGCCTCGCACCAACCTCCCTCTAGCACCCAGTCGCAACCCCGCGCACCTCCCTCCTTCCCTTCTACCTAAGTGGTCGTGACACCCTTCCACTACCTTGAGCCGACACCACCCTCCTGCGCGAACCAGCCACGCCATGCTGCTCCTCAAGCCTCCCCAGTCCAGCAGGCTGCCAGCTTCCCCTGCTACCCTCCCCTACTGCGCCGACCTTCCCTGCTGCTTCCCCGCGAAAGACAGACCCGACCGCACACCTCCCTATACTCTCCCACTTATCTTAGATTCACCCTACGACACAACCTCCTCCTTTATATAAGTTTTTTTTTCAGGAGGTTCTCCCTATTTTTCCGGGGCCACGCAAGCCCGAACAGCCCCTTCGACCTTCGACCGACCTCCCAGACTCCTCACCGTAGGTGTAGAGTCCCTCTTTGTTCATAATTATATTTTTTGTGATGTTTTAAGTAAGTTCTAGTTTTATTATTATTAAATTTTGATGCGTTTATGTTGTTCTTTATTTTTAGGGTGTGTTTTGAGTTTTTTTGATGTGCTTTGGGTGCGATGGCTTTTGCGCACCAATTTTGTGAAGCTTACGACACACCGGTAGGTGATTCCACACACAATTATTATATGATGATCATTTTAATGTTTGTTTAATTAATTCAGAACCTTGTTAATTAGATCCCATGCTGAAAAATTAGTTTTAATTATGATTTAAATGTACATTTAATTTTTTGGAAGTGTGTCTAAGTGAATTGGTATTTTTTTATTTTGAAATATGATATTGAATTGTTTATTATTGTTTTGTAAACTGTGCAGTGTGTGAGTTAGGAAGTGCAGATGACACAGTTTATGTTTTTATGTGTGTCAGAATATGTTTTATCTTGGAAAAAAGTTTTGAATGACTTTTTGGCCATTAAAAATTTTGGGACATGTTTGAAAACTATTTTATAATTTCTCTTAGTGGTTTTCTTAATTATCAAAGTGTTTTCTTTAAGTTATGTATCTAGTTTAATTTAATGTGTAAGCGGTGTAGATTATGTTTTTAAAAGTTTTGGTGTGCGTTTGGTTTTAAAAGATGGTATTAGTGTGCGGGTGACATGTTCTTGTGTTTAATCACCGCATTTGGATCTATGTGTTTATGTGACATGTTATGTGAACTTTGAATTTAGGTGAGCACAAAGAGGGAAGCCTGGGGTATTAGGTGGGGGGACTAGGACTAGTGAGCTAGTGTTTCGGAGATGGCTTGCCCCAGTTTCACTGGCAGGATTGACGATTGAAACACTAACTAAACATATGATGACTGAGGGTCATGGACTTCTAAGCCACATTTTCTGAGGGTTTTGGCCTTCTAACCCATGTTTTTAGGGTCGTGGTTTCTAAGCCACATTTCACCGAGACATGATGTTCTAGGGTCCCACCTATTTCTAGTACCCATAGGGCCTCTCCCATCATTTGGTGCTACCAGTTACTTTGCACACACCAATGATACTTAATATGTCACTTGAGTTACTGCCAAAACATGTGTTTTCTTTAAATTTCTTTTCTTTAAGGTCATTTTATGAAAACCATTTTCACTAACATTGATGATAATTTCTTACTTTTTTTATTTATCATTGCAAATGTAATTGTCTGGGGATGCTTGTGCATAGAATCTTCTCTTGGTGACATCCTACTGGGCGATTTCTCACACCGTACTTACACCTTTGGGTGTAAGCTGATTAGTTTATGTATGATATAGGTAACAATCCAGCATTTGGGAGCGGTAGTTCTGGTTGTTAGTAGAACTCTTGATGCGGTGTTGTGGTGGTGGCTTGAGGGTGGTGTCCTCTCACCGGGTGACAGTTTTTGAGTGAGTTTTTTGTCACCATACTTTTAGGGTTGTTTGCACTTTGGTTTTACAAGCGACTCAAAAATTTGGTTTTGGTTAAATACTTGTTTGGCTGCGACTCTTACTTTTGGTTGGGTTAATTTTGTTGGTTGATTTATAATTGTTTGTTTGGGTCAAATCGTTCCCAAGGTTTATTTTGATACCTGAGCACTTGTGCCAGCCCGTGGGTACCGGGAATGCCCTTCGGGCCTTGACGCGGGCCGGGTCGTGCATTGGATCGGATAACGACCCAACATGGTTCGTGACATGTCGAATATACTTTATAAAAGTATCAAAATATATATTTATAAAAAGTTCTCTATCAACTGGTTGTAAAAATGTATTTAGAAAAACATTTCTTTTTAATTCATAAAATTGGATTTATTATTATATTATTCCTATTAAATAATTTGGATGAATTTAAATGTTTTTATTAAATATATAATATATAAATTTTATAATTTGGTTAATACTATTCATGACCTTCAATTTAACGTCTAGGTTATAATAATATTTTATTAATCATTTAAGATGTGCGTTGTTTGAAATGTAATATTTCAAAAAGATTAAGTTTAAAAGGGAATATAACATAAAATCCTATGGTTTTACATCAAGAACAAAAATATAATAACACTTCACATGGTTAAACTCATAAAAACTAGAGGTTGTTATTCATTATTGAGCATGCACTAGAGGATTCTATGTCTAGGCCCATGATAGTATTAAGCACCTTACTGATTGCATCAATATTTATCTTCAAATTGGTTAATATAGGTTCATATTATCCATTCACGTCTATAATAGTAATAGATTACCTGAGTTTGGGTGTGGAGTTAATTTTTTATTAAAGGAATGTTGATATGATATATAATGAAAATAAAGGGTGAGGTTTTAAATTACAATATTATTCTATTATGAAAATAAATATTTAATTATTATAAGTATTTATATATCTTAATGTAAATATGTTTTGAATTATAATTACAATATATTATCGATAAAAATTAAGGATTATATTGATTATTATGGATCTAAGGTTTCTTTTATTTAACTAGAAAAGATTATATAAAATTTTTAGGTGAAATGGGATATTAATGATAGTTGAGTAGACCTGATTATTTAGGAAGGTAGATCCATTTACTATTTATTATCTAGATTTAATCCCAAAATATTAGAATAAAATTACTAACCTAATAATCCAAGTACATTAGATAAATATCTTGATGTGTTTTGGTGAATAATTTTTGGGAATTTCACTGAAGATGGACTTATAATTCACTATTGACTTGTTTCATGGAACTAGTTTGATATATGTACCTTCATACTATATAAAACCTATATAATTACAAGAGTCAAAAGTGATACTCGATGACCTATTAGAGTAGGGATTTATTAGGCACAATATTTCACCTTGGTAAATAATAGTTTTGTTTTCCAAAAAATATTATGGAAATTTATAATTGTTTATAAACTATTTCCACTTGAACCAAGTTTTAGTAAATAAAAAAATACCATTTTATAATGAACCAAAGATTCACATGTTAATTAATTCAAATAAGGTTCAGACTCTGATGAAACTAGACCTGGGTTGAATGTAAAATTATTAGAATATATTAAAGGTAGTATGTTTAGAAAAATTTTAAGTGTAGTAATGGATATTTTAGGCATAAAGTCAAGTGGGAAATACCTTAGGTTATTTTTTGTTGTTGGGTTATGGGATGAAGTTTGGTGGGTGGATATAGAGTCTATAAAGTACTCATTTGAAAGGAAAGTTGGGCTACCCCACTAGTCTATCCATCAGATTCCTAATAGATTACAAAAGGGTACTTGTTTGGATACAGGGTGGCTGGGGAAGGGTCAATAGGTATATAAGTAGGCCCCAATCCTTTTTTTAGGGGAATATAGGTCTATGGTTGGAGGAAATTTTGAACCACCCTAAGACTTCCTTTCTTTTGAATTTTGGGTGGAAATCCCTCCCCTCTCCCCTCTTCCCCCTTTTGGTTCCCCTCGATCCAAGGACGTTTAAGTGTCATTCACTTAAAAAAATCAAGGTAATCCCTCCCTCCCAACCCCTCTATCTATATTATTATACTTTATTCTCTAATATGGAAACACATCCAAAGGATTTTAGTTATTATCCCACCTAATAATGGTGTAATTTCTCTGTAATCATGGGGATTTTAGGAATACTGTATAGATAATCCTAATGAATGATTGATTCTTATCATTGAATATCATATCATTTTAGGTACATAACCAAAATGGTTAATTTATGGAATTATAAAATTTTATAAAATATTAACGGTTGAATAAAGTTTAATATTTTTTTATTTTATATGTATTGGGATAAAATGTTTTTTTGGGATTAGACTACGAATCGTTGCACATGGTTTTAAAATTTTATCACTGCTCAGTAAGATTTATTCCAGTTATGTCTAATGGGTGTTTTTAATTTACCAAGAAGATCCAGAAATCGAGAAATGCTAACCCTAAAATTTATTAACCTAAAAGAAAATAAATAATTTAGGCATTATAAGAGGGTTTAAAAAACCTAAAGTAAGTCACTCTCCTCATATATGCATCTACTATAGGTGAAAAATATTGATAAGCTCTATATGACCACATAGTGTTCATTTCCAATATCTCTCTCTTTTAAAATTCTTCTAGTCTTTTATTTTTTAATCCATATTTATGTGAAATAGTTAAGTTGAGATGGTTGGACGATTTCAAATAGTAAATTCAATGGAGTAGTTCTCCCCAAGGTACATTTATGGTTCTTACATTAAGATATTTAACAACAAGTTTGAAATCCGATTCAATACATTTGGGATTCCATATTTGATGGACAACATGATTGATAGCATAAATCATGTCCCAAATATTAGATTTGTAAAAAATTCTACATCCAATAAAGTGATGAAAATCACCATTGAAAAATCCATGATGTGTTTGGAATACACCTCCAAAGCCCGAGGGTCCTGAAATTACATAGGATATACCATCAACATTTTCCTTCATCAATGTAGAGATTAGATGAATAAAACAAATATATTTCATCACTAGAGGATTATTGGGTGTTCCTGGAACACCAATAATTCTTAAAATATTTAGATGAGTAATTCTATTGTTTATTAAACCCTACTAATCCTTGGTATTATCCTATACATTGTTGTGCATAGATAAGATCCCAGAATTTATGGAGGGAGATATGGTTTCAAAAAATTCTATATTACTTTTGGTCTAGTTAGAGTTAAAGAACATCCCATAAAGAGATGATGGATAGAATCCTCAGACCTTAAACATAAGTGACATACTGATATAATTTTATTCCCATCCCTCTTCAATTGGTTATGATTGGGAAATATATTGTTCCAGCACTACGAGAAAACCGCCGTGAAATGCGTTTCGGGCTGGCATTTCGCGGCGGTTTTTAAAACCGCCGCGAAAAAACCGCCGCTAAACGGCAAATTTTTTTTTTTTTTTAAAAAATTTTTTTTAATTTTTTTTTAATTTTATTCAAGGATTAGCGGTGGTTTTTTAAAAAAACGCCGCGAAATAGCGGCGGTTTCGGTAAAACTGCCGGGAAATAAAATGAAAAAATAAAAAAAACGTGAGAAACCCCGAAAACACTAAAACGATCATAACTTTTGATCCGGGCGTCCGTTGAAGCGCCACGACCAGTCAAATCAAAGCTCATGAAGAGATATAGAGGCACATATAATCAAAACCGTGAGACGTTCTAAGGTGTGGACGATATTAGAGTTATAAAAAAGTTGAAAAAAGTTCTCCAACTTCAAATGGCCATAACTTTCGCTCCGGGTGTCCGTTTGGGCTCTACCACATATCAAATCGAAGCCAGCGAAGAGAGATACACACCAGTTCAACAGAAGCTAGCTTCTGTTTGGTTTTTCGACCCCAAAAACCCCTCCGAAGGCCTCCAAAACCCCGTTTCTGTCACCGGTGTCCCGTCGAACCTGTCTTCAAACGGACCTAACTTTTGATCCGCGTGTCAATTCGGCCTCCTCCACCTGCCAGATCATAGATCGTTCCATGAGCTTCAGTTTGACTGGTTGCGGCGCCCACATGCACTCATAGATCATATGTTATGGCCTTTTTAGTGGGTATCGGGTTTGTTATGTTTTTCAATGCCTCGTTTCTAGCACCCGTTCCCCGTCAGCTTTTTTTTTAAATGGTCGTAACTTCCGATCCGCTTGTCCATTTGGACTCTTTCACCTTTCAGGTTGAAGATCGTTTCGGGATCTTTGATTTGACAGGTCACGGATCTAAAACGGATTCTCGGATCTTAAGTTATCTCCGTTAATGTGAGTCCAATGTTTTTGTCTCTTTATGACCGTTTTGACGAGTTTTAACGGTAACTCCATTTATTACTGTTTATTTGGGTTTCCATGACTTGTTATCTTTATCAATGGTTTTTGTGGGTTATTATGATGATTATGTTGAATTATTAAGGAGTTTTCCAGTGTTGTCACGTGTTTTCATGCGTTCGCATTCTTTCTAATACCTCATTCTTCAAATGCTTCTTCATCCTTTTTCATGCATTTTCATGATTTTTCATCCCTTATCACGTCTTTTCAAACTTTTTCATGTGTTTCCTTTATTATTTATTATTTATTATTTATAATATACTTTAATTTATTTATTATATATTATTTGTAACTGGTTATTTATTATTTATTATTTATTATTTATTATTTATTATTTATTATTTATTATTTATATTTATTTATCATTTATATTTATTTATTTATTATTTATTATTTATTATTTATATTTATTTATCATTTATATTTATTTATTATTTATTATTTATTATTTATTATTTATTATTTATATTTATTTATTATTTGTTATTTATATTTATTTATTATTTATTATTTATTATTTATTATTTATTATTTATTGTTTCTTATTTATTATTTATTATTTATATTTATTTATCATTTATATTTATTTATTATTTATTATTTATTATTTATTATTTATTATTTATTATTTATATTTATTTATTATTTATTATTTATATTTATTTATTATTTATTATTTATATTTATCTATTATTTGTAATTTATATTTATTTATTATTTATTATTTATTATTTATTATTTATTATTTATTATTTATTATTTATTATTTATTATATATTATATATTATTTATTATTTATTATTTATTATTTATATTTATTTATTATTTATATTTATTTATTATTTATTATTTATTATTTATATTCATTTATTATTTATAATTATTTATTATTTATTATTTATTATTTATAATTATTTATTATTTATTATTTATTATTTATTATTTATTATTTATTATTTATTATTTATTATTTATATTTATTTATTATTTATAATTTACAATTTATTATTTATTATTTATTATTTATTATTTATTATTTATTATTTATTATTTATTATTTATCTTTATTTATTATTTATTATTTATTATTTATTATTTATTATTTATTATTTATTATTTATTATTTATTATTTATTATTTATTATTTATTATTTATTATTTATTATTTATTATTTATTATTTATTATTTAT